>OY856409.1:1978087258-1978687258 GCA_963693085.1 Alisma plantago-aquatica
AAATTAATATTGAGCGTTGAAGAGTATTCGCTTATTGTGCATACAATTTAGTGAAATCAAGCAGAAACACATCCTGTGCTTTGCAAAATTGTGCTATGTGGGTTGTTACTGCTAAAGCTTGTGTATTTTGGCGAATATTTTCTCTTGTTTCCAGAGGCTATTTTTATTGATTTTAAGGTAAGTTTCTCTTATCGCTAGCAATGTTCTGAAAGCAATTTAGTATATGAATCACAATGATTGTTGCAATTTAGTACTGAAGTGTCTTGACTGGAATCCCAATTCCATGGAGGATCAAAAGTGCCCACTAGATGAAGCGACATGCATGGAAATGGACCGATACTCGACTTCAATGTTGGAGCAAACCACTACATATTGCTTCTTGGTCCTCAAACTGACAAAATGATCTTATAGAAATATGCAGAAGCCGAGAGTCAACTGTCAGTCGTTTGCATCGCTTGTCCAATCTGCATCAGCCATAGCTTGTAACTTAGTTTTCTTTGTTGAGAGCGGGCGTTTGTATAGCAACCCTTTCCAAGAGCCCCTTCAAGATAGAGTGGGATTCTCTAAACGATTCTCCATTGACATTGGAGAGGGTTGCTCGTAATTGATTATTCCATGCCTATTGCAAAGGAGATATTAGGACGAGTAACATTCAGATATATGAGTTTATGCATAACATGAAGATACATTTTTTTTTGGATTTGGAAAACACTCTCCCTAAAAAATACATTTCATATGACATTCCATAGTGGAGGATTCAGGCTTGGACAAACTCGTCCTTATTTATTTAGCATATTGAGAACATAGTTCTATTGAGAGAAATGAATATCACTTTGGATCTGAGAACTTTAATGCCCATAAAATAATGTTGTCCCAAAATTAGGTATAGTTTAATTGGGATAGAGAGAAGTTTTATGTGCCCGTATGCCATAGCTTATGACTATTAGCGTATGTAATGACAATATTGGCTACATATACTTCCAAAAGAATAATGCATGAGGGATTTCAAAACAAAAATAGTCTATGATCACTTGACAAGCGTTGAAATCAAAGGATTCAAGAATGCTCTTGAGTTTGTTGTATCATTCCCGTGGTGGTTGTTTGAAGCTGTAGATGGGTCTTTGCAATTTATAGATCTTGATGGAAGAGCCCCCCCCCAGCAACAGCTACGCAGGGTTGTTGCATGTAGACATCTTCAGCTAATTTACCGTGTAGAAAGGCATCCTTAATGCCAACATGGTACAGGGGTCGATCCAGATGTTCTGCAAGGGATTGGAATGTGAACTGAAACAATGCGGGTGGGAGAATATTTCAAAGAAGTTTACACCAAAGGACTGAGAGAAGCCTTTAGGCACCAACCGCACTTTGAGCCATTTGACAGTGCCATCAAAATTATACTTATCTAGAAGACTCACCCACATCCGACTACATTGTGTCACATCTGAGGAGGGACAAGCGACCAAGTGTTGTCGGTATGTAAAGCAATGATTTATTCAACCATTGCAGCTTGCCTGCCAGGGTCTTTGAGAGCTTCATGATAGCTTTAAGGAATATTGGTACTATTCGGAGTAGTGGCAGCATCTTCAGTAAGTTTGGTGAGTTTGGAAAGACATGTATGAGAAATGGGATGGTGAATGGTGTAAGAATGAATACCTTTCCAGTACTACTGATATTGAGGATGTCTCGGACTACAACGTTGAAGGTGGAGCTTGGGTCTGGGGATCCATCTGCTTCATGTGTTGATAAACTTTAGGAAAAGTTGGGATGCTTTGTGGTAATGGTGAAGGTATAGTGGCTTTGGATTTCATAATCAGAGGAGGTGGTGAACAAATAGTGAATTCTATGGGGTTGCTTGTTTGAGACTCATAGGTTCTTGATAGTGAGGCTCATACAGGGGGACACACCTCATATTCTCAAAAGGTCACATAAGCCAAAACATAAATTTGTTATTGACTTATTTCTAAAGACAAGCATATGTAGCCTTTCTGAAAAAGAGAATAACGCAACAAGATAGTCTTAATAGCTCTAGGATCAAGCATATTAGCCTTCAGATCAAAATCGTGCACAAAGGTTGTGCAACCGAAAACTCTGAGCAGAAGATGAAAACATGTCTTCATAGAATAAAGAAGAGAGAAAGGAATATCGCTGATGACATATGAAGGTTGTTGGTTAATGAGGTAGCAGGCAGTAAGGATAGCCTCATACCATAGGGGCCTTAGTAAATGTGCTTGAAGCATGAGGCTTCTAGTAAATGTGCTTGAAGTATAACGGCTCTAATGAGGGGGTGTGTTAGAGGAGACAACTGCAAGAAGAGGGAAGGGACGCAATTAGGGTAAAGCAAGGGTGATAAGAGATGATTAGGGTAAAGCAAGGGTGATTGGGGTTAAGGAGGTTACTTTAATTCCATATATGAGTAGTCTGAAAGAAACATATTTCCGCTATTAGTAATTAGAATACAATGTTGCTCCTTATAGGAGAGTAATGAATGGGTATAGTGTACTGCAAGTACGTAAGATAAGTTATACTAATCGGCCCCACATAGACCCAGTAGCATCTATTCTGCAACAGTATGCAACGTAGATCTTTTCTTATAAGCAAACATGTTTAGTTTCTATATGTGAATTAAAAGGACTTAATAGTGAAAAAAATTGCAATGTCTACAGCTATTGTGCTTTACAAAGAAAAAAGCAAAAACAAAAACAAAAATTGCTATATGAGGGTACTACAATCCAGTTTAACTATTTCTAAAGGATCCCTTTTGTTGCATATGTTCTTTTGAATGTTTTTCAATCAGTGTTTCAAAAAGCGGTTTGTGCGCCCGTATACAAGGCCGCATACAAAGTTCAGACCACCTACTGAACCGCATACTAGAAATCCCCCCCCCAAAGTGGACCAGGCCGCATAATCGGCCGCACAGCCGCATAAAAGGCCGATTAATCCCGTATTTTTAGATAGACATACTTTCATTTCTTCTTATTTACATTTACGTCATCTATGTTTGTTTAGATTTAGATCATAGTGCATGTTTGTATTTATTTAAGTTGTGATAATTGCATATTTGCATGATTGCATCCATTATTCTTGTGACTGTACTATTTAGAGGCAAAATTGTACATACTAATTATTTAAATTCATGATTAACATATATATATATATATATATATATATATATATATATATATAATAATTAATAAATAAAAAATCTAAAGCTGCATATACTCCCACATACCGCTTATACTCTATTCAGCAACCACTCTGAACGCATAACGCATACCACTTTTTAAAACACTATCTTCAATTTATCTCAATCCAACTATGCTGAATGAAGAGCAGAGCTAAAAGTTTCTCTGTACTTATGATATTTAACAGCTCTTCTAAGTCTCATGATACCAACCGAATATCACATGCACTAGGAACCCGACAAAGAAGACTGTTTCGTAGCAAAATCGAACATGATACACAGTTATCCTCATCATTGCAGCATATACAGCATTTGAAGCTATATTAAACCCTTCTTTTTCAGAAAATTGTGTCGTCGATCTCTACTAAACTCAAAAGCAAGCACCCGTTTTCTCCTTGGTGTCTGAATTCCCCCATAACCATCTTCTGGCCTATCTCTAGAGATCATGCTGTTTTTTATGCAAATCTCAGGCATGTCTCGATTTGATCTGATACATTTCCACGATTAACAACTTGCACTGCTCATATGATCGGCACAAGTAGATTATGAAGGTGTGCCTCACCGGTTCCATGACTCTGACCATTGGAATAAACCATTTATCCCCCACTGATTATTTCAGACAACAAAAAACTCTCCTCGCCCATTCTCATGGTCAACTACGTTCCATTACCAAAAAGATTTCCTAAAGGAAGCCATCCAGATTCCAGAGGTCCTTCATAACGAGAGTTTTCTCCCATCTCCAATAAGAAACTGGATACCCCTTAAAAATCAGAACCCTGTGATTGTGAAGTTTTCTTCAATCTAAGAGTAATTGCAGCCAACATGTTATGCCCATAGAAAAGTGTTTTACAAGTGGATTTTACAGTTGTTAGATCACAAAAATCTTTTCTAAGCAGAAAATGACCACTCTGCCACTCATCAAATTCCCAGCCCTCCTTTTTCACTTAAGCATAACCTCCCAGGATGTTGTAAATGAGTTTTACTTTGTGTCACCCTCCAGAAATTTCCTGCACAACCTCTCTACCTCTGCTATCATTGTAGCGGGTATAGGAAAGGCAGACGTCAAATATTGAACAGAGATCATAGACTCGAATGATCAAATCTACCTGCAGCGTAAAGAGTCTAGTATTCCAGGTGTCTAACCATCAGTTATTGGCAGAACGTTTCTTTTGTTAATCTACCAAAGAATAGTGGCAAAACTCAGGAATATAACAGGAAGCTTTTCAACCACCATGTCCCACTTATCCTGGTTCGGCCCTGGTCTAGCAGACCTATTTAAGAACACTTGACTTTGCTTGGACTAAACCTCATTACACAAACCATTCCATACTCACGCAGTGCATATTTTAATATGGCAGTGTTGTCCCTGTCTCCTCTTGTGAACAGTACGAAGTTATCTGCGAAAATTAAACGGGAAACACCAAAACAGCAGAAAATTGCGATGGCTGCAATCCTTTTCTCCTCTACACATCATTCCATGATTGTTGCCAAGACGTGTAGTCCCGAAACTAACAATATGGAACTAACGCTTTCACCTGATTAATGTCATTCTTGAAAATAAAGGGCCGGATTAGTTCGCCATTTATTAATAGAGCATACATGATGATGGAATTGGAGTTCATTCATTCTTTAATGCAGATTGTCCAACAAGGTGGAATAATCATCGTCTCATAATCATCAAGATGTGATCTTGCCTTACAGAGCCATAGTCCCTTGGTATGATCAGCTTTCAAGCATAGCTATGGTTGTGCACCCCCATTATTAAAGTCAATGAATATATCATTAGCAAGAGAGATACCATCAGTGATCCTTCTTCCCTTCACGAAGGCTAATTGACTTGCACTATAAAGACTAGGAAGGATAGAATAGAAATATTTGGCCACGATCTTAGCAATCACCTCGTATATCATGTTGCACTGTGAGATTGGAGCGCAAATTCTTGATGATGAATGCATCTTTACTATTCGGCATAAGAGTAAAATATGCCTGGCTTTCTCCCTAAGCTTCATGCCATTAGCATAAAAATTGCAGAGCCCTAACCACATCATTGCCAACGATAGATTCAGCTAATTAAAGAAAAGGGTGTTGAATATAATTGGCCCAGAGCTTTATCCATATTCACAGCATAAATTTCATCTTTTATTTCTATCCTCGTTACTAGTCAACACTTACCTGCGAGTCAATGACTTTCAGCAAAACCAAAATCTCCTTCAGCTGGATACTGCCCTTCCTCCATGAATAGGGAGATCAACATAATTTTAAGAGCGTGCCTTCAATATGGTCCTTTATTTATTGATTTTCTGAACGATGGGCACTGTCAAGCGTCAATCAACTACTTGTTTCGTTGCCTTCTAGTCTGTAGAGCAGCATTAAAGAAGTGTGTATTTTTATCTCCTTGTTTTAACTACAGAACGTGTGCCTTGACTCCTGTGTTTTCATGGCCTTCTAGGCTGAATTCCTTCTAACCAAAAAACCTTTGACTTTGAGGCTGTTGCACACTGCAAATTTTATAATGCTTCCTTTTCATCTTCCTCGCATATTCTACGGAGGACCCACAAATCAAGTTTGTAGTTAGCATATAAAAGGTCCCCATATAATTGTACATTAGACAGCCCACATGCCCTCTTTACTGTGTCCAGGTAGCCACCAATGTTGAGCCAAGCATTTTAACAGATATTGACCAGAAGTCAGAGCATTTTTTAGCATCCACATGCTTCACTAAGTCAATGGAAATTGTAAAATCCACTTCATCCCAAGCATGCGAGTATAAATTCATCATTTCCATATACTTGATAGATCTTTGACAAAGTTGGATTATCCTCGTCTTGCCTGTAGGCGCAAGTGTAAGAGGGGCCTTTGGAACACAATTCAAAGAGATCAGTTTGTCCAATCATCTAGTTGAAACCTTCCATCAACTTTTTAAAAGGAGGATGTGCCTCGTCTTTCAGAGGCGAATTAAACTATGACGAGATGAGGATAGAAGCTCCCACAAGATCGCAATTAGAATTAGTTAGACATTTTTGGCTTTTTTGGTTTCTTACTTAGTTCCGATACCTATTAATTAGTCATAAGTTATATGTATTATTAGTTTATTTTAAGATTTGTTGTCTGATATGGTTATTAATTAAGTAACTAGTTGCAACTGTCTTTGTCATTAGGGTTTCATTATGTTTATTAGAGAGTGTTTATTTATGTTATTAAGTGTTTTGTAATATGGACCCAAGTATGTCTTGGCCCATTAGGGTTAGGTTGTGTCATTTATGCTTCCCTGATTTCCTATATACATAGGATCAGGGTTGTCTCTTATCAATACAACAAGAAGCCGTCTTCTATTATTTTACATGGTATCAGAGCAACGACCCTGAGCCGACGTACGTGAGAGAGAGAGAGAGAAACGAGAGGAATATGTAGCTGACGGGCGGCCACCCTTCTTCCTTGTGGGTCGGCTGCCAGCAGGCTGTTCCATGGTTTCTGTTGTTTTTTTAGCACTTCCATTGTCACTGCCTATCTGCTGCTCTCGGCAACGTTGTTGTCCTGTGTCTCCTGCCCTTTCTCTACCTCTTGCCCCTGCCGTCTAGCCACCCCCTATATCAAAAGGTTGTCGCCATCCTTGGATTTTGATCGTCACACATCTACCTACTCCTGACGGTGCGTGATTCAATCACCGAATTTCTTTTTTTCCTCTATCTATTGTTGTCGTTGTTGCCGTCCCGCATCCAGTCTTCCATTGCCGTTTTCGCACCTCATCTCCCAACCTACCACAGTCGGCCCTGGCCTCCCTCACTTGTTCCCCAGCCGCAAACTCTGTAGCGGCTTCTTTCTTCCTGTTGTGCATTGCCGCATAATCCACCCTATCGTCCGACGCCCGACCCTGCTATGCTCTCCTTCATCTGGCCGCCAACTACTGCCTGACGACCCTTGCTAATACGGCCCAACAGCCCTAGTTCCCGCAACCCCTGCTGATCATGCCATCCACCATCGGCGTTGCAGGTGCGACACTCCTATCATGATCTTGATGGGCCTCTCCACCGAAGAAGTTGTTGCGGCCACCCGGCCATACCGGTGGTCCACTACGTTCGTCGTGCGAGATGAAGAGCCGCAAGATGTAGTGCTTTGACACGGAAATCGATGACTCATGTTTCTCTGGATGGTGACAGGTTACCCCTCCTTGCCCGCTACAATTTCTTATTTTTTCCTCTCATGCTTTCTGCAGTGCTTGGCAACGCACTCAGCAAACGCGTCACTTGTTCGATTACGAATTGTTGTTGCCAAGAAAATTGCGGATCTCCATTCTTTATTGGATTCCACCATCTACAGGACATGGACTCTGGATCTGATGGATATGTCAGAGTACAAGATCAATTCATTTGGATCATATCATCTCTTGCTGCTCCATATTTGCATGGATTTTATCCGTCATGATATTAATCTCTATGGAGATTTGTGCTTAATTTCTCTTCAAAAATCTTTGTAGACCTTTTTTTATTCGCGAGGGGCGGCCTCCCCTCGACTCCCGTCCGCTGAGGGGCAGCGGGATCCCCTAATTGGGGGGACGCGTCCCCCTGACCCCCCGGCAGTGCAACGACTTATTTTTTTTCTGGGGTGTTTCCTCATAATTGTCCACACCAACCACTTTTGGTTCTTTTCGTGGTTGGTGTGAGGGGGAGAAATAGAGGAGAGAGATGAAGGAAGAAGAATTCAATTATGCCGCTACATGGATCTTCATGTCACTTTTTACTACTGATATTTGGATCCTTCTGCTATTATTGGTGTTCCTTTTTCGTCTATGTGGATCCTTCTATTGTTATTGTTAGAATTAGTTTTCCTGTTTCTATTTACGTTTGTTAGCTCTTATCTCTTTTTCTCTAATTCTCTTATTCCATCTAGACCCGTATGTAATTTTCCCTTTTACTGTTTAATATATATGTTAAGGAGCCGCTCCATATTGGGGTAATGCTCCAACCCACGCTGCGTCTTACGTCTTCCATTAACATGGTACCAGAGCGTTTGTGCCGCACAGAGGAAACTGGACGCTGACTCCGGTTGCGTTTGCGTCGTCGATAGGGGTTCTTGACCCCGGCGGCTCCGGCAACAAGGAAATAGCGGTGACTAATTCTCTATTGCTCTACGTGGCGGCAGTAGATTACTGCCTGCGCTAGGTCCGTGCGGCCAGGCGTGGAATTCGTTTGGCGGAGACGATTCTGGACAGCTAGGTCCAGCGACCAACGTAGGCTTCCTCCATTCAGCTAGGCCCGTGCACGTAGGTCTTCTCCGGAGAACGTTGGACAGCGTGTAGACCAGTAGGAAGTACAGTCCAAGGGAGTCGTTCGTTTACAACAGTGTTTTCAGAAGAGACACACCGTCCTGACCTCCTCGCCACACACTTCCCCTATGTTTGGTTGAGTGCCTTTTTTTGTTATTAGGGGACTGTTATGCATCAGTGTTTGCATCGTATGACCTATTTGTGGCGGCGCTTATTCTCGTCCTTGTTCGTTTGTGGTGACGGCGCTTATTCCCGTCTCCCTTTGTTGTTGTCCGGCGTCTTGAACAGCCCACACAATGGAGAAAAAGAGTGATTTGAGTACGACTCTCGTCTACAATGATCAGTCTCCTATAACCACTGTTAAACTCAATACCCAGAATTACCTATTGTGGATGAATGCAATTTATACAGTCTTGGAGTCACGAGACAAAGTGAAATATATTGAAATGGAACTGCCTGCTGTGACTGATCCGTCTTACACTGAATGGAGGAACAACAATGGACTCGTGAAATATTGGTTGTGGAACAGTATGCAGTCGTCTATTGCTACGCGATTCATGTTTTACCCTACAGCTAAACATGGAGTATCTAGGATGACATGGGTGTATCTCATGAAATCCAGGAAGTTGTATCCATTTTGAAAAAAAAATCATCAGTTAATAAAAGTACAGTTTGATTGCTCCATTCAAGTGTTTCATTCTGATAATGCTCTCGAATATGTTCAACAAGCTATTACATATTTTTGTAATACTATTGGCATGGTTCATTAGACGTCATGTGCTTATACGCCTCAGCAAAATGGTGTGGTTGAGCGTAAGAATCGTCACCTTCTTGACATTGCTAGGACCTTGATGTTTCAATCAAATGTTCCAAAAAGATTTTAGTCTGATGCAATTCTCACTGTGTGTTTCTTAATGAATCGTTTACCCTCGTCTGTTCTTCAAGGTGTCACGTCCTTCTCTATCTTACATCCTCGTGATGTTCCTTTTCATATTCCTCTGAAGGTGAAGGTGTCACGTCCTTCTCTATCTTACGTCCTCATGATGTTCCTTTTCATATTCCTCTGAAGGTGTTTGGTTGCACTGCTTTTGTCCACAACTATGACCCTAAGGCATATAAGTTGTCCCCCAGATCTATTAAGACTATTTTTTTGGGATATTCCACCACACAAAAAGGTTACAAATGTTATTCTCCGACTCTTCGACGTCTGTTTGTATCTGCTAATGTCACATTCCATGAGTCTACACCGTATTTTGGTATAGTACCATGAGTCAGGGGGAGACGCCTATCACTACCTTAAGTGAGGAGAGAGATTCTACTCCACCAGGAGAGCCACCTTTACCAGTTGTGAGCAAAGAGAACATCCTTCTCCATAAGAGTAATCCAAATCCACCTTCACCTTCTACCATTCAACCCTTTTCACATGTTTACACCAGACGAGTTGCACAAGATCCTGAAGGAGTAGCGACATCTGTTCCTGTGGTTGTATCACCGACATCTAATGCTCAAGAGCTACTTGATCCTTCTTCTTCTCCTACTACTGAATTGTTTACAGATTTGGACCTTCCTGTTTCCATGTGTAAAGGTGTGCGATCTTGCACTATACGTCATCCTATATCAAATGTTTGTTGTCTTACTAATTTATCATCTTCTGCCCGCTCTTTTACTCTCACTCTTGATCATGTTTGTATTCCAAAGACATGTGCTGAAGCTTTACAGGATAAAGGATGGAGTCAGGCTATGGATTTGGAAATGTCTGCCCTACGTGAAAATGATACATGGGATCTGGTTGATCTTCCCCCTGGCAAATGTATAATTGGCTGTCGTTGGGTGTATACTGTGAAGCAAAATCCCGATGGTAGTATTGATCGTCTGAAGGCACGACTGGTTGCAAAAGGGTACACAGACATTTGGTGTTGACTTTTTTGAGACCTTCTCCTCTGTTGCTCGGCTTAATTCTGTGAGGATTGTTATATCTGTTGCGACTCACTTTGCTTGGCCCTTGTATCAGCTTGATGTGAAGAATGCCTTTCTTCATGGTGATTTGCTAGAGGATGTCTACATGGAGCAACCAACTCGGTATGTTGCTCAAGGGGAGTGTCAAAAGGTGTGCAAACTTAAGAAAGCTATTTATGGCCTTAAGCAATCTCCGCGGCCATGGTTTGAAAAATTCAGTAATGCTCTTCTTCATTTTGGGTTTAGTTGCTCTTCTACTGATCACTCTTTGTTTTATCTGCGGAGCTCTAAGGGTGTTATTGTTTAGGTTGTGTATGTAGATGACATAGTAATTACTGAAGATGATTGTGAGGGCATTTCTACTCTTAAAGCTTGGCTTCAAACTCAATTTTGTACTAAAGATTTGGGACAGCTACAGTATTTTCTTGGGATAGAGGTGCTACGTTCCAAGAAGGGCACTAATCTTTCTCAGAGAAAATATGTTCTGGACTTGGTGAGACCGGTATGCTTAACTCAAAACCTATCTCTACACCCATGGACTATCATACGAAGGCTGCTTCAGATAATGATGATGACTTTCATGATCCACATTTATATAGAAGAGTGGTTGGTAAATTAATTTATCTCACTGTGACGCAGCCTGACATCTCATATGCAGTTGGTCTGGTCAGCCAATATATGAGCATGCCCAAGACTAGTCACTGGATGGCGGTGAGTCGTATCTTAAGATATCTAAAAGGGGTTGCTGGAAAAGGTCTTACATATCATGTGAATGGCATGAGCAGCTCTCCTCTTCAGGTCACTAGCTACACTGATGTAGATTGGGCTGGTGATGTTAAAGATAGACGGTCAACTTCTGGATATTGTGTTTTTCTGGGACCTCACCACCTTGTAACATGGAAAAGTAAAAAGCAAAGTGTGGTAGCTCGTTCTAGCACTGAAGCTAAGTACAGGGCCATGGCTCATGCGTGTTGTGAACTGCAATGGGTTCTTTCTGTGCTTTCTGAATTGGGAATTAGTGTGGAAAATCCTGCCACCTTGATGTGTGATAATCAGGCAGCTATACATATCGCAGGAAATCCGATTTTTCATGAGAGAACAAAGCATATTGAGGTGGACTGCCACTTAGTGCGTGACCTGGTATTGGCTAAGAAAGTCAAGACTCCCTATGTGAAGACTGGAGAACAAGTGGCTGATGTCTTCACCAAACCCCTTTTACCTACTCTTTTCAATATATGATTGGCAAGATGGGTATGCATGATGTGTATACTCCAGCTTGAGGGGGGTGTTAGAATTAGTTTTCATGTTTCTATTTATGTTTGTTAGCTCTTATCTCTTTTTCTCTAATTCTCTTATTCCATCTGGACCCATATGTAATTTTCCCTTTTACTATTTCATATATATGTTCAGGAGCCGCTCCATATTGGGGTAACGCTCCGACCCACGCTGCGTCTTACGTCTTCCGTTAATAGTTATGTAAACTGTTCGTGATAGTTTTGCTGCTATATGAAGTTTTCTGCTACTATTATTGCTTATTCATCATCTACCTCTACTGCTACCATGAAGTTACATATTGGGACGTCATTGTTGCTACTTGTGCTATGATTAGCACATTTTACTTGTTGCTATGTGCTTTTGCACTATATGTTGTTCGTGCTTCCTTTGCACGTTGACTTTCTACTGTAGACCAGCACTCTCTGGACTTTGTGAACCAGCACTCTCGGGACCTTGACGTCTGCTACTGTGATGGATACGTTATGAAGAGGGAAGGTGATGAAGATTTTTTGCTGACTTTAAATGGAGCTTCGTCTACATTGCATATTAGAGTTATTTATTTGTTTGCTACATTGCACACTAGTCTTCTATCCGCCTACGTCGTCGACTTTTGCTTCTGTGTGCCAGCACTCTCTACTTCGTCTGTGCTTTATTTGCACGTTGACATTGTCCATGCTTTGCGCATGTTAACCTTTTAACTTGTTTGTACCTTGTTTGCACGTCGACTTTCTGCTTCTGTGTGACCAGCACTCTCTCGCTCATCCATGCTCTGTTTCGCACGTTGACATGTCTGCTATTGTGACCCAACACTCTCTGGGTTGCGACGTTAGTGACTGTGATGAGGACCATAAAGCATTGTTGTTTCTGCTTATTGACCCTCCAGACGATCGTGAAGCTTCTGCAACTGCGACCTGCTTGCTTGGAGTACCTACTTGAGGGGGAGTGTCTGAGTGTTTGAGTGCTTAATTGTAATACTGAGGGGGAGAAATTTTTTGTATGGGTTTGGCTTATCCATTCTTTTAGTATGTGTGTTTATTTCCAAGTTGATTTGGGATTCTCCCAACTTCAGCTTGAGGGGGAGTATTAGAGAGTCTATTTATTTATGTTATTAAGTGTTTTGTAATATGGATCCAAGTATGTCTTGGCCCATTAGGGTTAGGTTGTGTCATGCATGTTTCCCTGATTTCCTATATATAGGATCAGGGTTGCCTCTTATCAATACAACAAGAAGCCATCTTCTATTATTTTACAGTGTTTATTATGAACATCAGATGTGGGGTATCTATCCTGGCAGATAGTTGGATTTATGAATTGATTGATATTAGGGATTAGTTCTACACCGGTGAATATCATGACCCGAAACAAAACCAAGGTCTAGGTTTGGGACACCCGCCATCATTTGATCGCATAAACCCTAATAGGAATCATGTCCACCACCCATCCCCTAATCTAAACCCAAGGTTGGATCATTCAAGTCAAAAGAAAGAAGTTCGTGTACAGTTTCCCCAAGATAACAACATCATCACAATTTTCTTCTTCCTCCACCATTTCTCCTTCTTCTTGACTTTAACCAACTCCGTACACTTGGTCCATCACCAACCCTGTTCCCCTCCATCCCTCTACTTCTTCATCCTCTTCTCTATTTTTTTACAAAGTTGTCATGTGCTACAGTAGTTGTTGTAGCATTGCGACAATTGGGGAGTCCACCATTACAAACTCCAGAAAATTCGGCCTTCCCCACATGCCCCTCTTCATTCTTTGAGGCCTTAACGTTCGTCTGGTGCAGGAGTGAGCCCCCCCCATATGCATAGGAACGGAAAAACACCACATCCCATTTTGTACATCAATCTTCAGACCAAGGAGTTCGTTGTACATTGGATTGGCGGCGGCACTTTGTTGAGGGCGGCTTAGTGGAGGAGAGTGCACAGTGATGGCACGCAGGGAGAGGAGACACATGGCAATGGTCGCACGAGGGAAAAAGAAGGTGAGGGCCAGAAAGATGGCGGTAACGACGCTAAGAGAAAGGTTATGGAGCATGCTCTGATACCACGTTGGGAAACGTAAAACCTTTCTTATTAAATACAGAATGGGGGCGCCTGCCTATTTTTATGAGACTCATAAGCGGACAAACTCCAAGTACATCATATGGGACTAAAGAAGTAAAAGAGAAGATATTGAAACAAAAGATATAATCTATAAATATCAAAATATCTTATAATAAAAATATGCTAATATCATATGCACTTCCCAAGTCCCGCTCACACATAATTACATGAAGGATCTCCCCACATATTCAACATTAGATATAACTGCAAATAAAAAGTAGTTATATCTATGGATTTCGGTCACTTCATTTTACCATTGGAATTGACATCGGAATCCCTATACACAAGTTAGATTTCATTCACTCGGACATGCAGGAGACACCCCCCCCCCAAAAAAAAAAAACACCATGTGATATTATTGCATACATGGGTATATATATGCTAGCATATCATTTTGGTAATATATAGTGAGTTAACTCTTAAAGTTGACCGTCGGATCATCATGGATGGAGTTGCCAAAAATTCTATCAGATTCAACATTTCTACAAATTTATGTTTCTGGACCATCAGAAAAGAAAGGCATCAAAATTGATCATTTTAAACTATGCCACAAACTATTATGCAGTATAGCACAAGTTTGAAAACGAATTCATTGATCTATCCACAGTTTTATGGTGCCGAGTATAATTTCTATATAATAAGGTTGTAGCATATGAGACAAGCAATCGAGCTTGAGGGAAGTGCTAGAATAAAACTTAAAAACTTTATGATGGTCAGGGGAAGAGATGTATTAACCAGCTAACATTAACAAGACCATTATTTATATCATGTTGGCCCTATTTATATGAACCGTCATCTTCAGTGGTCAATGTAGTGGAAAATCAGAAGATGGGGCTTGCGCAGTGTCAATTAGATGAGCACATACACAACCAAATAAACATGGTATCTTACCTCTGTTCCATCCACACCTAACCGCTCAAATCCGTAGTCAAGGATCTGAAATGGAAATGCCAACGAAAAACACAGTTATGACAAGAAACAGCCTAGCCAGCCTTTTCATTTTTGTAGTCAGCAGTCACCGTAAGAACATGAACAGCAAAGCTAAAAAGAAAAACATCATCAGATTAAAATGAGAAACAGGAATACTGAGTATAAATGACATCATAGCTTCCTCATCGAGAAAAAGAAACTAACTAGTAGTATCCTAACATCTAATAAACCATTATTAATAAGTCGCAAAATAGCAGCAGCTGTTAACGAGCCAAGAAACAGTACCAAGGAAGTATAAACAAACCGACAGATACAGAAGAAACTCACATTTTCCATGATATCGAACTGATAGACGACATTGGCATCAAATGCAGAGCGTGGAGGAGATCGGGTGCAATCGAAGTACTTCAACAGCGCTGGGTCATGCTCACCTACAATCGTGACGGCCTCTCCTGAAATGCAGAAAAAGCCAGGAACCTATCAGGATAAATAAGTGATAAAAGAAGGATGGGGCGATTGGCTTAGGACTTCACCAGTGGCCTTGTGTCGAGGCCTCTGTACCAAGCTGCGGAATGTAACGCGCGGGTCGGTCTCCCCAGCCCATCTGCGAAGTGGGAGGGGTGGGAGAAGATAGAAAAAAGAAGGGAAACGGGAATGGGCATATAATTAGGGTTTTGCAGTGAAAAGGCGCCCCATACCCTATACGGAACTGGCAGCTGCCATTGTCGATGACGATGGGAGTGGACGGAGAGAAGCTACCATAGTCCATCTGCTTCCTGGGAGGCGTATACCTCCACGACATTTCTTACGTCACCTCTGTTCCGTCCTGTGGCTATCTCGCTTCACGATCACACTCGTCTCTGCTGTCGTATCCGCCCGACGGTCGCTGCAGCAGTGCGGCTGCAGTCGTTCCTTTTCTCGCCTCTCCAACTCCGGTGTGCCCAGCTCCTGAAACACACACCAGTGGCACGCGCATGTCACGCGCTTTTAGGATAGTTTGGAAGCCCTTGGGGCTTGGGGGTTGGGACGCTTTTGCGATGGTTTGGCTTGGGAGTTGAAATTAGGTGTGTAAATGCCTAAATGGTGAGGGTAATATTTTTACCTCAATCGTTTAAATTTAGCGGCCACAGATATAGCTTTATCTATATAATAAAAAAATAGATTTGTATCGTATTCTATGGACAATCTTCACGGATATGCGGGTAAGCTGTCTAACATACGAGAAAAGTTAAAAAGTCTTTGACTATAAGGATAAGAAAAAAAGTTATTAGAAAGAAAGTTTGTCAATATTACAACTAGATCTCCTTCCACATAAATATACTTCTAGAGACATGAGCTACAAATTAGATTGTTAATCCTTTCTATACATCTAGAGACAAAATCAGAGGAACTTGATGATGGCATCATCACATTCATATTGTTGACATTTTGAATGCATTATAAGATAGAAATTGAGGCATCTATCAGAACTCCAAATATATCAAAGGTAAAGAGGAGAAAATGGTTCTTACATACTTTTTGAGTGAATGTGTTTAATGCAAACTGACCCACCATGAAGTTATCAGAAATGTTTCTAGTCAAAGGAGAGACTCCCGTAAGGTTCACACAAGTGTGTTTCTTATCAATCCAATCAAATAATAAGATGTTTGCAGGTTGCTGACAATGAGTATCATCATGGCGTGTGTCGAGAAAGTTGGAGCTCCCTTAAAAAAAATTATCCCAGTATGAGAAGTAATGTTAAAGAGAATGTCTCGAACAACATCATAGCAGTTCTTGAATCCAAGGAGAATGCAGCAATCCACTGTGTGGTCACTAAAAAATCAAGCTCTGCAAAATGACAAACGGGACAACGCTCGTTGCCAGGATATAAGGGGTCTTGAGTCGGTAAAGTAGAATGGCTCGATATCCAACATGTGATATAGATAATCTAATACCATCAATAGGAACATTAAGAAGAAAATCTAGTACATGGTCGGTCCCTGTAGAGAATCCATAATAACTTTTTTTCATTAGTAGACTTGTAAACGGGTCGAATACATAGTAGATAATGTTACAACTAATATTTGAATTTGAAAAAAAAAATATTTGGTTGGATATTTGATCTGACATGTGATGGATATCATATGAAAAATCTGAATCCAATCAGAAACAGATAATATCTGAAGTGGGATAAAAGTTGAATTAGAACAAAAAATCATATATTTGATGTTCATAAATATTATATATATATATGTATATATATATTAAATATTGATATTACATTAAATATATATGAAAAAGTGACTATATTTTATATTTATACATATAGATATTATATATTTAATATTATATGTATATATTTATCCAATTTAGATTTTTTTGGAGCGGATATAGCAACATCCAATTTCTAATCGATCCGAAATTTAATATTTGAAATGCGATCCGAAGATGAAGGATATTAGACTTTTCCAAAATTTCAGACCAGGATCAACTGTGTGGATTTTGGATATCCGTTTATAGGCCTAGTTGTTGGGACAACATTTGAAGTCTTGAAGCACTAGAATAACATGTTGTAGTAGACTTCTTCCATGGGAGCATATGTCTTTGGGATGACATAAGGAGTACATAACAGCTTGGACCAATAATATGATAATATTCCATCACATAAAATGAAATAAGCATTATCAAATGGGACACTCATAACAATAGAACCAACCTATTGATAATATGGTCTTTCACTAAAAAAATATAGTGAAATCACATATTTGGTAATTGAGGAATTTAATTAGCTACATTTATCCTTACATATAACATGTAATATGAGTTCATGTAGGTAATTCATTTGGATACAATTTTCATATGTATAGCTAAATAATGAATTCATTATACATATATATGTCACTCGGAATGTAGCTAAATAATGGCTCTACATATACATGTGTAGTTATAAATGTAGCTAAATCGAGCGCATATGTAGTTACTGCGTCATAAAACCCCATCCATCATTTGTAGGAAGTAATGAACAAGCCCCAAATCTTTATTCCTTAAAAAATCAATGGGCTTCACCCCATCATAAGTATTAAGCAATCCACCCCTTATAAAATTCTTTTTTCAAAGAGAGTTGGGTATCTTTTTCACAAGAATGAGGACGGGCAAGTAGTCAACATCCATTACAAATTCAAAAACATGTTTAGGTTGATCGAGCTAAACCAGATACTTAATTGTTCTCATCAACAATCAAATACATTTCCATCTTGTAGTTCATGAGTTTTAGGATGACACACTATAAAGCACTAACCAACAGATAGGGCGAGCAAGATATTCTAGAATACATTCGCTAGCACCTGATCTAAATTTAAAATAGTGATATCAAACTGAGTCATGATTTTTCTAAAGCTTCTCATTTTCTTAAAATTATGGGATAGCCAATGAGGCTTTCCAAGAAAACTTGAGTAACCAATTCATTTGCAGCAATGATGCTTTACTCATATTTATACTTGAAGATGAATTTTTTATGGTTTTGCATGTTGAATTTGTAATCCATTATGTTGGACCATGTACAGTGATCATAAAAAATGATTCCAAATAGTTATATCATGAAATCTGATCAAGTTTTTACTATTTAGCCAATACCAGCCTTGAGCAATCTATAAAGTGGTCTCATTCTCTTAAATCTAAGAATATCATCACCTTGTATTGCTTGGTGGTTAAGATTTGATTCACATTTTGTGGTCTTATATTCAGTTGAATGTAGACCTCCATATACTAGTATAACAAGTGACCTTCTAAGTGGGGCACCTATGTTGATATAGGTGTTGAAGAAATCAATAAATACCTCATGTGCAAATACCCTTGATGATGAAACCCACACTAAAGATAAAAAAACATATGAAAGAACCAAAATGTACCCTTCAAATTTGTACATAACTCAAAATATGTACAATAGAAGTTTAGCAATCACATTTACAAACAAATAAAATTTGCACTGCCTTTCACTCCATAACTACAACACATGAATTTGTTGTCCCTAAATCTATGCCATTTACATCATGTTTGTCATGCTTTGAGCTGAAATGCCTTGTTGTCATGACCAACTTAGGTTCAAAAGAGGAGCCCATCATGATTGAACCCACAAACTCAAATGCCAACATGTTAGATGTAACGACCCCATCTCCCAGTAACCCCCCACTTAAGGCAGACCAAGAGATCAGAGTTGTTATCTAATAACTCGGATCAAAGGTTTGACAAATAATCAACAACAATTAATAAATTTTACCAACTAAACTGGAAATTGGTATAAAATAAAACTTTGCATACCTTTTTCAAAACTGGGATATCTACATCTATCTGCATTAGGAGTCTACTCTAACTAATCCTCCTTTGTACTTTAACTCTTAATTAATTGCACATATGCCACTTTACTGTTTGTCCTTTTCAAGCTTGTCCCTAAAACGCCGACAAACAAAACGTCGGTCAGCATATCGGAATATGTCAGTATGTGGGGACGTCCAAAATTTCACAGATATGGCTAACAATTTAATAATCACAATCAAATTATTTAACAAGACAATTTAAATTTTCAATGTGTCATTCTCCACCGCTTTTGCCCTAACCCTGGCATACCCCTCTAGGGTTTCTCTTTTGCCATTGACTTAAGGCCACCTTCTCAATCCTGAGCTTGGTGCCTGGGAGTCACCTCTCATGGTGCTCCATAGTCATGCATCATAGACCACCTTCTCATTCCCAAGATTGGTGTCTGGGGTCACCTCTCATGATGCCCATGGGTCTACCCTCTTGGGCCTGACCTTTATGACATCTTCCATCAGGGTGGCATGTAGGTGCGAGAATACACACTTCTTTATAATTGTGATAGCCATAGTGACTGTATAATTTTGCAAGTATGAACATACAACTGTTTAGATTGCATTTAATACGAGGAAACATTCGGAAAACCCTCGGGAAACTAATGTGATTAACCATAATTAAACACATATTGTTAAGCAAACTTGAATGCAGAAATAACTCAACTAATTAAGAAATCAAGCAAGTACACACAGGTTAATCCTGAAAAGGCATCCAATTTTTCTATCATTAATCATGTCATTTTGATCTATTAATCCTAGTTGTTTCCTAGGTTTATTTGTCCTTTTTAGGGTCTTGAGCATAATTAGGGTTCCAATTTATTATTATCACTTTAAACCCTTATTTTACCAAATCACTTGCAAACCCTAATTATTTCATCTTTCTCTCACAAAAGATTATAATTTCATCTTTTAGTAATAGGAAACCCTAATTTCAGATTATAAGTACTTTTCTTTTCTTTTTCTCTAATTTAGGGTTTCTAAGCATCTTAACCATTATATTAGGTTTAAAACCCTAAACTTTGCAATTCTATCATCAAAACAGGTTAAAAACCATCTTCAACATTAATCAAGTAAACCATGCTCGAATTAATCTATTTGCAAGATTAAAACCATCTTTGGTTAACAATTAGGGTTTTCTAATTACAAATTAACACTTTCCCATAAAAATATGCACTTTTGCAAAAATATACAGATTTAGATATCCAAACCATTTTTAACGTATTCCTCATATTTTCCTGATCATTTTTCATGTATTAACTTCCCTCATCCAAGTTTTCTATCAACAGGTACAATTTTTATAAGAAAACTCCTTTTTATGGTTTATTTGCTATTTTTATAGAAAAACTAGAACCGCTCGATCCATGGGCCTTGGATCCACTGAGGATCCAACGGCCCTGAAGGAGCGCACCTTTCTTTTGCAAATAAAGGGAGCAAAGGACGAAGGTGCCCTTACCTGCAAAGAGGACGCAGAGGGGCAGAAGTGTAAAAGGCCAGCGGTCTCCTTCTTCTTCCTTGCGTCGAGCAAGCAGGTCCAGGTGGTCAACTCGAGGGTTGACTCTGGACTCTAGGTCACCTGCGAGCCACGCGATAGGCTAGGGAGCTTCGCCTCCCACCGTTGAAGTCGACCGCGGGTCCAATTCCCTGCCCGAGCCTTGCCAAAGTCGTCGCCTACTTGCCAGACTCCGGCGGTGTTCTCTATGGTGTCGAGGGTACTGGTCAAGGTCGTTGGCGAAATTGAAAGCGCAAAGTCGATCCTTGCACTCCGCCGCAGAGATTGGAAAAGAAAATAGGGACACTGGTTCCCTCCTTGACCCTCCCCTATATATAGGGTCGAGGTCAGGTTCGTGGGGTTTTGGGCGTTTCCCAAAACAACGACCAAACATGTACAAACCAGGGACGATTCCCTGCGGTTTCATCTCCTGAGTCCAATGGGACTATCACCATGCTTGCTCATACTCTGGATCACGAGAAATCTCGGTTGGAAACTCTCCATGTAACTTGTTGTGGCAACACATCCCACTATCACACAAACAGTGAGGTGTTACGCAAAAACGTGCGGAAATCACCATAACCACAGGTTACCAAAAACATGGGTTAATTAAAACCGGTTGCGGAAAGCGGGTAACTGAGAAAACTATTACATTTAACTCCA
This sequence comes from Alisma plantago-aquatica, assembly GCA_963693085.1. Lineage (NCBI taxonomy): Eukaryota > Viridiplantae > Streptophyta > Magnoliopsida > Alismatales > Alismataceae > Alisma > Alisma plantago-aquatica. The sequence goes on from OY856409.1 coordinate 1,978,108,464, forward strand.
CAACCTGCAAGGAAACAAGTTATATAAACATTTACAAGATCTTGATACGTGTCCACAGCTTAGAGCAACAGCTGCCTTGTCATCACATGAGTTCATCACCTGTTTATGTGTACATAAAGGCCCACATCCGGCCAGCAGCAGGATATACAAAACACCATCAGATATACATCATGAAACAACATCAAAACGCTCCCCAGGACCTGAGAGTACAGAGATGACTCTAGACTTCTACTACAAAACAACCAAAACAGCAGCTTATCCATCGCTTGCCTTCTACTGCTCGTCTTGCTGCTCGGCCGCAACTCCGCGACCACCACCACGCCTAGCTCGACCACCTAAAAAGGGTGTAAACCAAAAGGGTGAGACACACAGTCCCAGTGAGAAACATAACTCCCCGCCGAAACTGCAAAACCTTGGAAAGATAAGAGCAACAACAGCAGATAACTGATAAGAGGTATGACAAGAGCAGTTTATAAAGTAAAACTATTCATACCATCAAGCTTACCAAGATGTACGGAAGGCATAAACCCATGTATTTATTTATGGAACATGATTAACAAGATAAGATTTATAAGGTCTTACCATATAACATGAGGAACATATAAGCAACTGCAAGTATAACAGGGTTAACTACACAAGCAAGGCCTCAACCAATGTTCCGTGTTTTGCCCTAAGCAGTAAATAATATACGGCTGGATTACATATTATTATGCCTTGAGGAAGTGAGACGTACCGCTCAAATCCAACCTTCGGTTGCGAAACCCAAGTCGGTGCCATACAAGTCAATGGAAGAGCCGGACTCCACGACCTCTCACCTCGTGGTCAGTACATGAGAACTAAAGCAGGACCGCAGTCTCGTGCTTAAGTGGCCTCAGCCACAGGGTCGGCTCCATAGGCTACCCTTCCTCTAGCCTGCCTTGGTATAGGTCTCAGCGCTAGTATATCTGAGCCATAGGCATGTTCACCGTGCTCTGAGCCATGAACGCATTCATGCTCCCATATTACATATCCTGAGCCATGGGCCTGTTCACCATGCTCTTTCACATATTGAGCTACGAGTCTGAATCCGCACTCTGGAGTCTACAACCGAAGTTGCACTCTTACTTCCTCACTTTAGGCTAGGAGAAACCTCGCATATTCAACAATATGCGCTCCGGGTTAACCTCGCAGGAGAACCCATTTCACCATCACCAGCTCTTGACGATGATGGATCTATGGCCAGGGCAAAACTACATGATATGTTCCACTGTGATTAGTTAGTATATTTTAAGTGGATTGCAAGATTCATCCAAGTTATATAACATGCAAACTATAACAGAAATAAACAGCATGAAACTCAACATTATGCTTTTATTGTAATCATCATCATCCTGATCCATCACAAGGATCCAACATTACATGTTATCACTTGGCCTCTTGCCAATCATCTAGATCCATCTCAAGGATCATCACATTGCCATGGGATCTCAATCCCTTATCACATAGTGCCACTGCCTCTCAAGGCTTACATCATCATCATGGGATAGCAATCCCAAGCATATCATACATATTATCTCATTATCAAAAGTAACCATCACAACAGAGTTACTTAGCATGTATACCTCATAGCCCTTTTTCCTGGCTATGCATCTGTATGAAACCTGCATGGTTAGTATACATAATTATCATGAATTACTTAGAAGATCATATTCTCAACTTAGGGTGACATTTATCATTCATGCCTCAACCTGTGATCATATACATAGGCCACAACATTAAGCAAAGCATATTACATGCTTATCATCTCTCCGCATTATACAGATGATCATAGATACTATCATGGCAAGATACATAGATGTAATCTATTATCACAATTACCATCAAGCATGTCAAGATTAATATTAAAACTCAACGTGATTCATGAACAAAAGCTAGCCTATAGATTTCCATAAGAGATAAGACCCTCACTAGAAGTGCCCACTACCCTCACAAGAAGTGTGACGGGTAGGGCACTCTCACTAGAGGTGGTATCGGGCAGGGTACTCTCCCTTATCGCCTAAAACTTAAATGCATAACATAAAGGGTATCGGGCTACCCTGAGGTGTATCGGGCAACCCAGGGCATAACGCCCAACCAAACATGCAACTAAGCTCAAGGGCGTATGTGCAACTCAGCCCAAGGGATATATTGTGCAGGGTGTAATGCGCAACGCCATGTCGTGCAACGACGCGTTGTGCACAAGGATAACAGCCACAAAGCATGTCGATCACTGAGCTGATGACCATGTCGTGCATTAGGTGTAACGTGCACCATGCCGTGCAATGCTCTGTCGGGCATCTTGGTGTCGGGAAAGACAGTGTCATGCTCAGCTAACCAACCATAACCTATCGGTCGACACACAGGGCAAGGATTAACGCGACGCCCGTCACGCATCACAGAGCTAACTAACAACTCCACACATCAAGCCAACGACACCAAGCCATCACACATGTATCTGGCAGGTTACTCTTTAAGGTGGGATGCCCAACAAACACAAGGCAAAGACTGAGGGTGACGCCTACCACCGAACCAGATGTGACGGACAACGCACAAGAGATCAATAACATGGGTGTATCGCCCAACACAGCCACACAACATGACGACCAAGGCTCTAGGCCAAAGAAGGATGTCAGGCAACAACACCGTCAGCCTCAAGCACAAGGGCACCAAAACCCTAATGGATCAAGAAGATGGCTCACCTCTCAACTATCAAGAGAGATGGGTCTCGCCAATCCTCTCATCACCAATCGGGTAACACAAGGTACAACCACAACAAGATCCACAACTACCACCAAGCTCACCCTTCAAGTCCATGGTGAGAGGAGGGTGTTGCTCAAGCAACTAGAACACAAGCTCACCTCTCAACTTAAACGAGAGAGGAGTGTTGCTCATGATACTAGAACTCAAGCTCACTCCTCAAGACCAAGGAGAGAAAGGAGTATTGCTCACCAAGAAACCCTAGAACATAGGTTCGGCCAACAAGGTGCAACTAAGTAAGAAACTAGACTAACAACATACATAGCCGATCATAAGCAATATATAAACAAGAACATAGAAGATGGTAATGTGGTTAGGGTTAGGAGTTATGTAACCCGCCTTAAGCAAGCTCCAAGCTCTAAGCACCACCACAAGAAGGAGAGCAAGGCACTCTAGGGTTCGGCCACCACTAGAGGAAGAAGGAGACTCTAAGGCAAGGATCGACCACCAATCTTGCAAAAGAAGAGAGAGTGTCGTGCACCAAGGAGAGGAAGACTAAGGAACTAAAGGGATCCTTAGCAAGGGAAAGGAAACACATATATAGAAGGGGATGGAGGAGAAACCAAGGGAAGATAAGGCAAGGTGTCGCCCACCTAGGGACACTTGTCCATGAGCAAGGCCACCACTCTAACATGCCCTAAACACATGTCCAAGGTCATTGCCACATGCAAGCACTAAGCACCAAGTGTCCACTAGTGGTGACACAAATGAGGTCAAAGAAGGTCAAAGGGTCCATGGGCGACACACCCACACAACATGGCCGAAACATCCACACAACATGGTCGACACACCCACACAACATGGCCGACACACCCACTCCATGGCCGACACAACCCTGGGCGACACACCATCAGGGCGACACACATCCTGGGCGACACACCACTGGACGACACAGGGCTATCTTACCCGACACAAAGGTCCAAAGAAGCAAAGGCAACCCTCAACAAGGCCCAACAAGCTCAACCAAGCCCAAAGGGACTCAAGCAACGAGCCCAACCCTTCCTCTCAACACTAGAGGAAGCAAGGAGAGGGAGGAACACCACACAAGGTGGCAAACTTGCCCACAAACCCTGGACTTGGGTTCATTGCAAGTAGCACCTCCAACTCTCAACAAGGCACCAACAAACCCTAATCACCACAGAAGGTGATTAGCAAGCAACAAAGCATCAGGGTTAAGCAAAGCAAACAGGGTAAACCCTAAATAGAGGTCAGGGTCCTTACAAGCTAACCCCCTTCAAAGGGATTTCGTCCCCGAAATCTGAAGAGAAAAGCGAGGGATACTTCCTCCTCATCTCTTCTTCAAGCTCCCAGGTGGCTTCCTCAACGCCACGATGATGCCAAAGAACCTTCACAAGAACCAGGTCCTTCCTCTTCAGCTTCTTAACCCTTCTGTCAAGGATCATCACAGGACCTTCCTCGTAGGTCACATCTTCATCAAGCTCAACCTTGTCTGGATGTATCACTGTCCCTGAATCCGGATGACTTTTCTTCAGCATACTGACATGGAACACTGGATGTAACATGTGCAACTCTGGCGGCAACTCTAACTCATAAGCTACTATGCCAACGTGTGCTATGACCGAGTACGGCCCCATATATTTGGGTGCTAACTTACCCTTCCGGCCAAACCTCAGCACACCTTTCCACGGCGAGACTTTAAGATACACTTTGTCTCCTACCTGGAACTCCAAAGGTCGTCGGCGATTGTCTGCATAAGACTTCTGCATGTCCTGTGTCGCTTTCAACTGTTGCTGTATCACCTTAATCTTTTCTGTCGTCTGCTGTACTAATTCAGGACCCAAAAGCTGATATTCGCCAGACTCATACCAACACAAAGGAGATATGCACTTCCTACCATATAAGGCCTCATAAGGAGCCATGTCAATGCTCCACTGATAACTATTGTTGTAAGCAAACTTTATCAAATTGAGGTGTATGTCCCAATTGCCTAGGAACTACAAAACACAAGCTCGAAGGAGATCCTCCAGAATCTGAATAGTCCTCTCAGACTGTCCATCTGTCTGCGGGTGGAAGGCGGTATTGAACCTCAACTGTGTTCCCAATGCTTTGTGCAACTATTCCTAGAAATGACTCATGAACTGAGGACCTCTGTCAGAAACTATCGTCGCTGGCACACCGTGCAAATGCACTATCTCATCCACATATACACGAGCGAGCTTCTCGGCTGTATACGTTGTCTTCACTGGTATGAAATGGGCAGTCTTCGTCAATTTGTCCACTATAACCCAAATGGAATCATGATTCCTAGTTATCCTGGGTAGACCAACTACGAAATCCATGGTTATATGATCCCATTTCCATTGTGGTATCGGTAGGGGTTGCAATGTACCTGCCAGATTTTGATGTTCAGCCTTGACTTGCTGACATACCGCACACCTAGCCACGAACTCAGCTACATCTTTCTTCAAGTCAGGCCACCAATACAAGTCCTTCAAACTATGATACATCTTGGTGACTCCTGGATGCATAGCATACATCAACGTGTGCACTTCCTCGAGCACTAACTTCCTCATATCATCAGTATCGGGGACCACCATCCTATAATGATAGCAAACTAGCCCATCCTCGGACTCATGGAACCCATCATGCTTTTTGCTGCCAAACTCTGATCTGATCAACTGTACTGTATCATCTGTTTGTTGTGCATCTTTGATCTACTGTCTCAGCGTAGGATTGACTTGCATTTGTGCTAAAAGTCCAGCTAACAAGGAAACTTCCATCTGTACATTCATCTGTCGCAAGGAAACAAGCATGTACCGTCTATGGCATACCAGGGAACTCAATTGTGCCTTCTTTGACGAAAGAGAAGAAGACTTTCGGCTAAGTGCATCGGCTACCACATTCACCTTACTAGGATGATACTCGATGGTGCAGTTGTAATCATTAATTAGCTCCATCCATCGATGTTGTCGCATGCTTAACTCATGCTGTGAAAAGTTGTACTTCATATTCTTATGATCCGTAAAGATCTGACACACTTCCCCGTAAAGATAGTGTCTCCAAATCTTTCATGCATGAACCATGGCTGCCAACTCCAAATCATGAGTCAGATAGTTCTCCTCGTGTTTCTTAAGCTGCCGTGAGGCGAAAGAAACCACATGATCTTCCTGCATCAGCACACAACCTAAACCTTTTTTGGAAGCATCGCAGAAAACAACATAGCCCTTTCTAGGTTCTGGCAACACTAGCATTGGTGCACTAGTCAGCTTCTCCTTCAAACTCTGGAAAGCTTGCTGACAACGATCATCCCAGAAAAAAAGGTACATCCTTTCTAGTCAACTTTGTCATCGGCAACACGATCACACTGAAGTCCTTGATAAACCTCCGGTAGTATCCTGCCAAACCCAGGAAACTACGAACTTCTGTCGGCATCTTCGGCTGTTCCCATTCTGCAACGGACTCCACCTTCTTCGGATCCACTTTGACTCCTTCTGCTGATATCACATGACCCAAGAAAGTCACTTCATCCAACCAGAACTCACACTTACTAAACTTGGCATACAGCTGATGTTGGCGAAGAAGAGTCAACGCTAGTCGAAGATGTTGCTCATGCTCTTGCTTGTCCCGACTATAGATCAAGATGTCATCTATAAAGACTACAACAAAATGATCTAGGAACGAATGGAACACTTTGTTCATCAGATCCATGAAAGCAGCAGGTGCATTGGTTAGCCCAAATGGCATAACCACAAACTCGAAGTGACCATACCTCGTCCTAAAAGCTGACTTTGGTATGTCATCTGCCTTTATCCTCAACTGATGATATCCAGACCGTAGATCGATCTTTGAAAACACGGTAGCACCACACAACTGATCGAACAAATCATCTATCCTCGGTAACGGGTACTTGTTCTTGATCGTGACCTTGTTCAACTATCGGTAATCTATACACAGCCGCATTGATCCGTCCTTCTTCTTAACGAACAACGCTGGAGCACCCCAAGGTGACGTACTCGGTCAGATGAAACCTTTCTCAAAACGTCTAATCCGCTCTTCGTCTGTTGCTGCCATGTGAGGACAAAACCTCAACAGGTCCATGAACTTGGCCTCGTACTCGGTGATGTTCATCGTTCCTTGTCGCAGGCTCTCAAACTGACAGATCTTCTCATCCAGATACGTCTTTGGGAAGTATCTGTTGATAAACTCGCATCGGAAAACCTCCCAACCGATCACCTCACCAGGTCGCTTCTCCTCCTCGATGGTCTACCAGTGACCAGCACTACCCTTCAGAAGGTAGACAACGTGCTTTACTTTGTCTGCTTCGGGGATGTCGAGGATCCGGAAAGTCTTCTCAAGACTTGTCAGCAACAGATCTGCATCCGCTGGATCAGCCGTTCCAGCATAATCCGAAGCTCTGACTCGGCGAAGCCGCTCAAAGGTCTTCCCAATACCCGATGTTTCACCATGGGGAGCCTGTGCTCTTGGCAGATGCACTGGAAATCTTTCTACCATTAGATTCATCGTAGCCATCATCTGCCCCATAAGCTGTTGATAGGCAGAGTGTTCAAGAATGGCTGGGTCAGGTTGGGGGACCTCAGGCATCCGATCTTCATGTGCCTGTCCTATAGCTCTATCAACTGATGCAACATCGTTGTTCTCAGCAGCATGTTCTTCACGGTTTCCAGACATCTTGGCTTTTCTTCTGCTGAGGGTAGAAGATGATTGTAAGAAAATCTCGAAAACTCACAAGAACAGACACAACCTAGTCCTAAATCCCCGTAGACTCAGCGAACCTAGAGCTCTGATACCAAAACTTGTGGCAACACATCCCACTATCACACAAACAGTGAGGTGTTACACAAAAATGTGCGGAAATCACCATAACCACAGGTTACCAAAAACACGGGTTAATTAAAACCGATTGCGGAAAGCAGGTAACTGAGAAAACTATTACATTTAAGTCCACATCCTGCAAGGAAATAGGTTATATAAACATTTACATGATCTTGATACGTGTCCACAGCTTAGAGCAACAGCTGCCTTGTCATCACATGAGTTCATCACCTGTTTATGTGTACATAAAGGCCCACATCCGGCCAGCAGCAGGATATACAAAACACCATCAGCTATACATCATGAAACAACGTCAAAACACCCCCAGGACCTGAGAGTACAAGGATGACTCTAGACTTCTACTACAAAATAACCAAAACAGCAGCATATCCATCGCTTGCCTTCTACTGCTCGTCTTGCTGCTCGGCCGCAACTCCGCAACCACCACCACGCCTAGCTCGACCACCTAAAAAGGGTGTAAACCAACGGGGTGAGACACACAGTCCCAGCGAGAAACATAACTCCCCGCAGAAACTACAAAACCTCAGAAAGATAAGAGCAACAACAGCAGATAACTGATTAGAGGTATGACAAGAGCAGTTTATAAAGTAAAACTATTCATACCATCAACCTTACCAAGATGTACGGAAGGCATAAACCCAAGTATTTCTTTATGGAACATGATTAACAAGATAAGAATTATAAGGTCTTACCATATAACATGAGGAACATATAAGCAACAGCAAGTATAACAGGGTTAACTACACAAGCAAGGCCTCAACCAATGTTTCGTATTTTGCCCTAAGCAGTAAATACTATACGACTGGATTACGTATTATTATGCCCTGAGGAAGTGAGCCGTACCACTCAAATCCAACCTTCGGTTGTGAAACCCAAGCCGGTGCCATACAAGGTCAATGGAAGAGCCTGACTCCACGATCTCCCACCTTGTGGTCAGTGTACGAGAACCAAAGCAGGACTGCATTCTCATGCTTAAGTGGCCTCAGCCACAGGGTCAGCTCCATAGGCTACCCTTCCTCTAGCCCGCCTTGGTACAGGTCTCGACGCTAGTATATCTGAGCCACAGGCCTGTTCACCATGCTCTGAGCCATGAACGCATTCATGCTCCCATATCACATATCCTGAGCCATGGGCCCGTTCACCATGCTCTTTCACATATTGAGCTACGGGTCTGAATCTGCACTCTGGAGTCTACAACCGAAGTTGCACTCTTACCTCCTCACTTTAGGCTAGGAGAAACCTCGCATATTCAACAATATGTGCTCCGGGTCAACCTCGCAGGAGAACCCGTTTCACCATCACCAGTTCCTGACGATGATGGATCTATGGCCAGGGCAAAACTACATGATATGTTCCACTGTGATTAGTAGTATATTTTAAGTGGATTGCAAGATTCATCCAAGTTATATAACATGCAAACTATAACAGAAATAAACAACATGAAACTCAACATTATGCTTTTATTGTAATCATCATCATCCTGATCCATCACAAGGATCCAACATTACATGTTATCACTTGGCCTCTTGCCAATCATCTAGATCCATCTCAAGGATAATCACATTGCCATGGGATCTCAATCCCTTATCACATAGTGCCACTGCCTCTCAAGGCTTACATCATCATCATGGGATAGAAATCCCAAGCATATCATACATATTATCTCATTATCAAGAGTAACCATCACAGCAGAGTTACTCAGCATGTATACCTCATAGTCCTTTTTCCTGGCTATGCATCTATATGAAACCTGCATGGTTAGTATACATAATTATCATGAATTACTTAGAAGATCATATTCTCAACTTAGGGTGACATTTATCATTCATGCCTCAACCTGTGATCATATACATAGGCCACAACATTAAGCAAAGCATATTACATGCTTATCATCTCTCCGCATTATACAGATGATCATAGATACTATCATGGCAAGATACATAGATGTAATCTATTATCACAATTACCATCAAGCATGTCAAGATTAATATTAAAACTCAACGTGATTCATGAATAAAAGCTAGCGTATAGATTTCCATAAGAGACAAGACCCTCACTAGAAGTGCCCACTACCCTCACAAGAAGTGTGACGAGTAGGGCACTCTCACTAGAGGTGGTATCGGGCAGGGTACTCTCCCTTATCGCCCAAAACTTAAATGCATAACAGAAAGGGTATCGGGCTACCCTGAGGTGTATCGGGCAACCCAGGGCATAACGCCCAACCAAACGTGCAGCTAAGCTCAAGGGCGTACGTGCAACTCAGCCCAAGGGATATATCATGCAGGGTGTAACGTGCAATGCCATGTCGTGCAACGACGCGTTGTGCATAGGGATAACAGCCACAAAGCCTGTCGATCACTGAGCCGATGACCGTGTCGTGCATTAGGTGTAACGTGCACCATGTCGTACAATGCTCTGTCGGGCATCTTGGTGTCGGGCAAGGCAGCATCGTGCTCAGCTAACCAACCATAACCTATCGGCTGACACACAGGGCAAGGATTAACGCGACGCCCGTCATGCATCACAGAGCTAACTAACAACTCCACACATCAAGCCAACGACACCAAGCCATCACACATGTATCGAGCAGGTTATTCTTCAAGGTGGGATGCCTGACACATGCAAGGCAAAGACTGAGGGTGACGCCTACCACTGAACTAGATGTGACGGACAACACACAAGAGATCAAGAACATGGGTGTATCGCCCAACACAGCCACACAACATGACGACCAAGGCTCTAGGCCAAAGAAGGATGTCGGGCAACAACACCACCAGCCTCAAGCACAAGGGCACCAAAACCCTAATGGATCAAGAAGATGGATCACCTCTCAACTATCAAGAGAGAGGGGTCTCACCAATCCTCTCATCACTAATCGGGCAATACAAGGTACAACCACAACAAGATCCACAACTACCACCAAGCTCACCCTTCAAGTCCATGGTGAGAGGAGGGTGTTGCTAAAGCAACTAGAACACAAGCTCACCCCTCAACTTAAATGAGAGAGGAGTGTTGCTCATGATACTAGAACTCAATCTCACTCCTCAAGACCAAGGAGAGAAAGGAGTATTGCTCACTAAGAAACCCTAGAACATAGGTTCGACCAACAAGGTGCAACTAAGCAAGAAACTAGACTAACAACATACATAGCCGATCATAAGCAATATATAAACAAGAACATAGAAGATGGTAATGTAGTTAGGGTTAGGAGTTATGTAACTCGCCTTAAGCAAGCTCCAAGCTCCTAGTTCCAAGCTCTAAGCACCGCTACAAGAAGGAGAGCAAGGCACTCTAGGGTTCAGCCACCACTAGAGGAAGAAGGAGACTCCAAGGCAAGGATCGACCACCAAGCTTGCAAAAGAAGAGAGAGTGTCATGTACCAAGGAGAGGAAGACTAAGGAACTAAAGGGATCCTTAGCAAGGGAAAGGAAACACATATATAGAAAGGGATGTAGGAGAAACCAAGGGAAGATAAGGCAAGGTGTCGCCCACCTAGGGACACTTGTCCATGAGCAAGGCCACCACTCTAACATGCCCTAAACACATGTCCAAGGCCATTGCCACATGCAAGCACCAAGCACCAAGTGTCCACTAGTGGTGACACAAACGAGGTCAAAGAAGGTCAAAGGGTCCATGGGCGATACACCCACACAACATGGCCGACACATCCACACGACATGGCTGACACACCCACACAACATGGCCGACACACCCACTCCATGGCCGACACAACCCTGGGCGACACACCACTAGGGTGACACACATCCTGGGCGACACACCACTGGCTGACACGTGGCTCTCTTGCCTGACACAAAGGTCCAAAGAAGCAAGGGCAACACTCAAAAAGGCCCAACAAGCTCAACCAAGCCCAAAGGGACTCAAGCAACGAGCCCAACCCTTCCTCTCAACACTAGAGGAAGCAAGGAGAGGGAGGAACACCACACAAGGTGGAAAACTTGCCCACAAACCCTGGACTTGGGTTCATTGCAAGTAGCACCTCCAACTCTCCACAAGGCACCAACAAACCCTAATCACCACAGAAGGTGATTAGCAAGCAACAAAGCATCAGGGTTAAGCAAAGCAAATAGGGTAAACCCTAAACGGAGGTCAGGGTCCTTACACTTGCAGAGTCCCAGTCCACTTGGGACTTAGACGATGAGCGTCCATCGTTGGATTAGGATCCAATGGACCTCATTGCTCGTGTTCAAAACAAAGGAAAGATATATTTCATTAATTCAGAAATAATTCCCAAATTGAAGATAACTTGCAAAATCGATTTCTCCCAAACCATAACTCCTTTCTATCTCAAATTTTAAGGGAATGTTTGTCTTGGCATTATCAAGCTTTGTACGAAATTTGGGAAACAAATTGCAATGGATGAGAAGGTTTCCTTCTCTCCTAAGTTATTCATTAATTTATTCAAAATTAATTGTTATTTCTTTTCCCTTTGCTATTATCTTGTTATTTTGGGTCCCTTGGACCTCAAGAAATCCCAAAGGCACGGATTCCCATATTGGGGAAAATCTATTTGCCTTTATCTTCTTTTGAAAGTCAATTTCTCATATTTCCCTTTTATTAATCAATTTCTTTTCCTTTTTAATTCTCTTTTTAAGGAATTCTCTTTATCTCTCTTCTATCTTCCTATTGAAATTCCTTTTAACATTAGGAATCCTTGTGATACGAAAATCCACCAAGGATAACTCAATTATACCTATTTTCACATATTTTTCACATTTTATCACTATTTTCAATTTCTTTCTCAACAAGGAAATACTTAATTGGTCTTTTCTTTTCTTATTGCATTCTCTATGAAACTTTGGACTCCTTGGGACCCAAGGAACCCAAGAGGCATGAAATACAACTTTAGATTGTATTCTTTTGCCTTCTAGAGGTTTCCACACCTTTATTTTCTCAAAAACTTAATTATTCATTTACTAATTGAATTTCCTTGTTATTGGGCCCAATAGCCAATAAAGCCCTCAAAGCAATCATCAAGGCTATTATAAACAAAATTACATAATTATTTGTCCAATATGAGAGTTTACATTTCTCATCAGATGAACCAAAAATCGGAGTTGTAACATCCTTCCCCTCTTATAAGAATTTTGCCCTCAAAATTCCACCAAGCAAACAAACAAATCAGGATAAACCTTTCCTATGTCCATCATGGCTCCCATGTGGCCTTACCCTTTCCATGGTGCTTCCCAAGAATCTTCATCATCTCATATTCTTCCATCTGAGTTCTTTCTTACCTTGGTATATCGTACCCTCATAGGTGACTGAGGACATTTCAGCCTCTCAAAAGATGAATAGGTTCATGGCTCAGCACCTGGCTTGGGTACCTCACATAGTGCTCTAGACTGGACTCATGTAACACCTTATACATCATGTTATCCTGAGGGGAAAGGCTAAACACGACCATATCCACCAATCCATCTCAAATGGACCCATATATCGGGGACTCAGCTTTCTCAGCTGTAGCTCAGAGGGGTCAGATTTTCACATTATATTCTCCCACAGTGAACTGCATGTCAGTCTGCTTTGCATCAGCTCATGACTCATGTCACCACTGGGCTCTCTCTTAGCCATTACACGATCAGAGCGAATTCATCTGCACACATTGTGGTTCTTTTCTGACCTTCGTGAGGCCTCATCCACCAACATCATCTTAGTGAAGTGGTGACCGACACAACCTCCCTATAGAACTTCTTGAATCCCAATAAAGGCTATGGTGGTTAACATCACATATTAAGAACTATCTCTTTGTATCACCCTGAACAAGCACACTTTCTCTCATCAGACCCTCTAGTCTGGATCAAACTAACCATTAGTTAGGGGTGATAAACTATACTATCATCGAGTCCTGCATGTATCTTCCACCTCATGGCAGTGAACCTTTAGGTCATACTTAAGAAATTTTGAACTTGCATCATGGTGTAGTTGAACCATCTTTCTCTCTTAAGTAGTTCAACCGAATCTGCCCCTTGACAACATTCTTTCTATCTCATGGCATCTAGGTAAGGCGATCTACCATAACCCACATTGCATCTGGACCTTCTTTGGTCGAGGGAAGACTTACCACCACATCTGTAGTGATGAATTCCCATTCCCTCTCAGGAATTCTTTAACCTCTAAGTCAAAGCACTGGGTTACTGGTGTTCGTCCTTCACTCTTGGCTTGCATGATCACATGCGACTTCACATCAAGCAACCAAAGTGCTACTATCTTTGTAGTATCACAGTGTTTGGTGATCTTAAAACCATGATCTCCTGTATGTCATGATTCCTCAAGATCGATTCCTCGAAAACCCTAAACCACTCTCAGTAGGGTTTTATTACCTTCCTATCCAAATAAGTGTATCTAGGGTTCTACAACCATCCTTCTACCATGTCAAGGACTAGGCTGGCTATCCAAACAACCACTAATCTTGTTCAACATATCTCGTTATATCTGTGTGTTAGCCAAACTTATCTCTTTTTCTCAACTTAAGGTTAGCCTAACAACCTCAACTTCTTCTAGCTTCCAGCTAAACTAGGCACTATATCTCAACCTGAGCATTCATTACCACTTCTTATCCTTAGGTGTTAGGTAACATACACTTCCATGTATTATACTTATCATCTCATCTCAAACTCTAAGTTGGTCTTCATCGAGAAGCTCTGAGCTCATCCTCATTGTGATCAAACTCAACCTTGGTTAACTTGTAAATTCCACATAGCTCATGATAAAACATCCTCATAAGATGACTACACTACTTTCTCTTAGTGTTTGTAAACCATCCATGTATCATTCACTCCACCAAGGTATGTTATCATCTCTATCCTCATACCTTGTAGCAACGTTCCAACTCGCATCATCTTTTATCCTTGGTGTATGGCATGCGTACTGTCCCATCTCTCCCTCCCATAATAAGAGGAAATAAGCATTTAGCGGCCGTCCAAACACAAAGTTCTTCCTGTTCCAAGAGTAGAGATGATACATCCCACATCACCAATACACTTTCAATTCTAAGTTGAAACGTGCAACTTATGTCTCTACCTCACAAGCATCATGATATCAAAGTTACTTCCATGGAAAATTGGTCTCGAACCTACTTGGGTTTACACACAATCCTTGGTCATCTCCTCTAGGTATATAGGGTGTTGACACTTTTTGTAACGACCGACAATCAAATTGTTACTAATTAAGCGGAATTAAACATAAACAACAGATTAAAAAAAATCGCTAAAAATTAAAACCATTTTTCAAAGAGATACATTCCAAGGAAAACTCTTACTGAAAGGTCCAAAACCTTATATACATCATTATTCACATTGTACATATCTGGTACATCTCATCTCGAGAATAACATATAATAGTTGCTTTACCAAACTATACATGAGCAACATAAAACCTTGAGGCGTGTAAGCCAAAATCTCTTATTGATCATAAAACCAGTACAAACCAACTCCAAGGGCCTGAGAGTACAGAGACGACACATATGACTCATACTTTTGGGGTCATCCCTCTTCCCTTATGCATCCAGAGAGTGCCCTACTCATCTGCCCTTTGGGTCCCATGAGATCATGAAGGTGATCAATCTCCAAACCCATGGCCCTCAGACAATGATAGTTGTTACCTCCCGACCCTATGGTCATGTGCAACTAGGGAATTAGGCAACTCCTACTTCCATCGGTCTTATTCCTACCTGACCCTAGGATAGACTTAGGATTTTTTTATAGTACATGTTCAACTTAGAACCTTACCCAAGCCTTCATCATCTCTCTCTGCATTCATGGGCCGACTTTCATCCCTTCATAGGGGTCATGGTGACCTGTCTTCCTTGGTCAGGCCCCATACCGGTTACCTACATGGTAACACATCCACATGCACTTAGAGATGGATATCTATGGGTCTATAGGTTCATTCTCATACCGTGTACTTTTCACTTAGCTTCTCAAGATCCTATGAGACCTCTTTAGGTTACCTCAAAACCAACAAAACTGATATACATCCTACAAAAGGGACCCTCTCCCAGGATGGGAGGAAACTACAACTATTAACAACAAGGTCACAATCGTCCCTACGGTTTACATTCACATGAGCATGCCTAACCCAGCAACCATTAGGGCACAAGAAGACCACCTATTAAACCATGCTAGGTCATAGTCATTCTCTTTCCTCAACATTAGATCAGCTTAGTCATGAGGGGTTCATCAAACATACCCTTAACTTAAGGGGTTTCATTTACCTCTACGCATGAGGAGTACCATGCTTGAAACTATAGAGACTCAAATCTCATCATGAGCATTGGGTACACTGCTTCCCCTCTTAGGCCTAGGAGCCCTAGGTTCACCTTTGGGTGTCCAACTACATGCTCAAACTCTTAACCATGAATCCAGCATGTATAAGGCATGACATGCACTCCCTGTCATCCTTCAACTTGAGTAACACATCAGGGTCGAGTCCTCCTCAAGGACAACCAACAAGGTGCAAGGCCTCACAACCTGTTACCAAACCTCTCTAGTCTAGGGAACTCTTCTTCCTGTCCCAGAAGGTAAACGCCTATACCACATGCACATAGGTACCAGAAGCATCATCCTCTCTCTAGGGTTTGGTTCCTCTAAAGGTAACCAAGATATCATCAGCCTCCAGGGATCATGCATGAGGCAACCACTATCATCCACTTAGGTCACATCATTCTCATATCCCCACTGTTCCTCACATCTCAGGGTTTTAGGTTTCCAACCTTCTTGCTTGGTTCCTTCTTTCTCTCTCTAAAACTAACTCCACATCCAGTCATACTACTAGAGGTCATCTCTCCATGAAGAATCAAGCTCACAGGCATACCTCTACGTAGGTGAAGCCTATGCTCAAACTTATGTTTGCTCATGATTATCCATATCTCTTTATGCTTATCTCATAAGCCATCCATCATGCCCTTCTGGCCAGGGTTTCAACCTACTACCGTACCAGTGATGTACTCTGGGTGCATGCTATCCCTTACTTGCATAAGCCCCTAGGGTTTCTATAGGTTTTTCACTAACCTCGTCAATGAAGGAGCTATCCTTCACTCTAACATGCACGACCCTTTCCAGGGTTGGGTCGTTAGAGGTACTAGGTCATCTAACCTCTCATGGTTCGTATGGCATCCCAAGGTGTGTCCATCCAAACACTCGGTCAACCATGACATGTAACTCATCATGTCATCTCTCTCTCATACCTTCACTTAGGGTTAGGGTTAACATCATCCTCAGAGGATGTGCTAGGTCTCTACTTTTGATGGAGGTCTCTACCTCCAAGACTAACACTCTCAACTCATCCTCCTAATAAAGAGGTCTATCCTTAGGTCTCTCCTAATGGCGATGACAACTCGTGTCATATGACCTAAGCATGTATCTATTCTTTAGTTGGCGCTTAATCTATTAAGCTTATGTCCATGACATCTTATTTACATGCCTTTCATTAATTTGGTGGAGGATTCCTTAGACCTTATTAACCTTACCCATACCTCAAGAGGGTGAGGATAAGAGAAAAACCCTAATACTTACTGTCCTTAATATAATTTGAGTTGAGAAGGGATGAACAAGATGAGAGAGTCCTAAAGGTATCTTATTTTGAGTCATATCCTAAGACATCGGCCATGCCGTCACACAATCCGGGAGTCCTCGTATTCCGACTAGCAGTGCAGAGGAAAATATTGCCAGCCCCCAGACGTGATCCTTTTCTAGACACCTCAGTCTTTTATACAATCCTCTAATAACTCCCTCGATTCTATGGAATTTGTAAAATTTAATAATTATTAATGATTAGATGAGGAACCTATGCTCTGATACCAATTGTAACGACCTCGTCTCCCGGTAACCCCCCACTTAAGGGAGACTAAGAGATCAGAGTTGTTATCTAATAACCTGGATCAAAGGTTCGATAAATAATCAATAACAATTAATAAATTTTACCAACTAAATTGGAAACTGGTATAAAATAAAACTTTGCATACCTTTTTCAAAACTGGGATATCTACATCTATCCGCATCAGGAGTCTACTCTAACTAATCCTCCTTTGTACTTTAACTCTTAATTAATTGCACATATGCCACTTTACTGTTTGTCCTTTTCAAGCTTGTACCTAAAAATCCGAAAAACAAAACGTCGGTCAACATATCGGAATATGCCAGTATGTGGGGACATCTAAAATTTCACAGATATGGCTAACAATTTAATAATCACAATCAAATTATTTAACAAGACAATTTACATTTCAATGTGTCATTCTCCACCGCTTTTGCCCTAACCCTGGCATACCCCTCTAGGGTTTCTCTTTTGCCATTGACTTAAGGCCACCTTCTCAATCCCGAGCTTGGTGCCTGGGAGTCGCCTCTCATGGTGCTCCATAGTCATGCATCATAGACCACCTTCTCATTCCCGAGCTTGGTGTATGGGGTCACCTCTCATGGTGCCCATGGGTCTACCCTCTTGGGCCCGACCTTTATGGCATCTTCCATCAGGGTGGCATGTAGGTGCGAGAATACACACTTCTTTATAATTGTGATAACCATAGTGACTTTATAATTTTGCAAGTATGAACATCCAACTATTTAGATTGCATTCAATATGAGGAAACATTCGAAAAACCCTCGGGAAACTAATGTGATTAACCATAATTAACCACATACCTGTTAAGCAGACTTGAATGCAGAAATAACTCAACCAATCAAGAAATCAAGCAAGTACACACATGTTGATCCTAAAAAGGCATCCAATTTTTCTATCATTAATCATGTCATCTTGATCTATTAATCCTAGTTGTTTCCTAGGTTTATTTGTCCTTTTTAGGGTCTTGAGCATAATTAGGGTTCCACTTTATTATTATCAATTTAAACCCTTATTTTACCAAATCACTTGCAAACCCTAATTATTTCATCTTTCTCTCACAAAAGATTCTAATTTCATCTTTTAGTAACATGAAACCCTAATTTCAGATTATAAGTACTTTTCTTTTCTTTTTCTCTAATTTAGGGTTTCTAAGCATCTTAACCATTATATTAGATTTAAAACCCTAAACTTTGCAATTCTATCATCAAAACAGGTTAAAAACCATCTTCAACATTAATTAAGTAAACCATGCTCGAATTAATCTATTTGCAAGATTAAAACCATCTTTGGTTAACAATTAAGGTTTTCGAATTACAAATTAACACTTTTCCCATCAAAATATGCACTTTTGCAAAAATATACAGATTTATAAATCCAAACCATTTTGAACGTATTCCTCATATTTTCTTGATCATTTTTCATGTATTAACTTCCCTCATCCGAGTTTTCTATCAACAAGTACGATTTTTATAAGAAAACTCCTTTTTATGGTTTATTTGTTATTTTTCTAGAAAAACTAGAACCGCCCGATCCATGGGCCTTGGATCCACTGAGGATCCAACGGCCCTGAAGGAGCGTGCCTTTCTTTTGCAAATAAAGGGAGCAAAGGACGAAGGTGCCCTTACATACAAAGAGGACGCGGATGGGCAGAAGTGTAAAAGGCCAACAGTCTCCTTCTTCTTCCTTGCGTCGAGCAAGAAGGTCCAGGCGGTCAACTCGAGGGTTGACTCCAGACTCTAGGTCACCTGCGAGCCACGCGATAGGCCAGGGAGCTTCGCCTCCCACCGTCGAAGTCGACCGTGGGTCCAGTTCCCTGCCCGAGCCTTGCCAAAGTCGCCGCCTACTCGCCGGACTCCGGTAGTGTTCTTTGTGATGTCGAGGGTAATGGTCAAGGTCGTTGGCGAAATTGAAAGCGCGAAGTCGATCCTTGCACTCTGCCGCAGAGATTGGAAAAGCAAATAGGGTCGTTGGTTCCCCCCTTGACCCTCCCATATATATAGGGTCGAGGCCAGGTTCATGAGGTTTTGGGCATTTCCCAAAACAATGACCAAACATGCACAAACCAGGGATGATTCCCTGCGGTTTCATCTCCTAAGTCCAATGGGACTATCACTAGGCTTGCTCATACTCTGGATCATGAGAAATCTCAGTTGGAAACTCTCCCTGTAACTTGCAGAGTCCCAGTCCGCTTGGGACTTAGACGATGAGCGTCCATCATTGGATTAGGATCCAATGGACCTCATTGCTCGCGTTCAAAACAAAGGAAAGATATATTTCATTAATTCAGAAATTATTCCCAAACTGAAGATAACTTGCAAAATCGATTTCTCCCAAACCATAACTCCTTTCTGTCTCAAATTTTAAGGGAAGGTTTGTCTTGGAATTATCTAGCTTTATACGAAATTTGGGAAACAAATTGCAATGGATGAGAAGGCTTCCTTCTCTCCTAAGTTATTCATTAATTTATTCAAAATTAATTATTATTTCTTTTCCATTTACTATTATCTTGTTATTTTGGGTCCCTTGAACCTCAAGAAATCCCAAAGGCACAGATTCCCATATTGGGGGAAATCTATTTGCCTTTATCTTCTTTTAAAAGTCAATTTCTTATATTTCCCTTTTATTAATTAATTTCTTTTCCTTTTTAATTCTCTTTTTAAGGAACTCTCTTTATCTCTCTTCTATCTTCCTATTGAAATTCCTTTTAACATTAGGAATCCTTGTGATATGAAAATCCACCAAGGATAACTCAATTATACCTCTTTTCACATATTTTCCACATTTTATCATTATTTTCAATTTCTTTCTCAACAAGGAAATACTTAATTGGTCTTTTATTTTCTTATTGCATTCTTTATGCAACTTTGGACTCCTTGGGACCCAAGGAACCCAAGAGGCACGAAATCCAACTTTGGATTTTATTCTTTTGCCTTCTGGAGGTTTACACACCTTTCTTTTCTCAAAAACTTAATTATTCATTTACTAATTGAATTTCCTTGTTATTGGGCCCAATAGCCAATAAATCCCTCAAAGAAATTATCAAGGCTATTGCAAATGAAATTACATCATTATTTGTCCAATATGAGAGTTTACAGTTCTCATCAGATGAACCCAAAATCGGGGTTGTAACATTAGAGGTCATAATTTGTGTAAAAACCATTCCTCTTCTAGATGAATGACATTCAAATTTCATTTGCAAAGTAGGACTCATAGAGAACAATGATTTGAATAAAGTGCATAAGGCTCTGAATCCAAATATACCCCTAGCTGATAAAGTTCACAAGGATCTAAATAACTAGACTGTGAAACCAGTCAAGACATCTTTGTTGGAACTTCATACGAGCAGTATAATCCCTAATTTATGGACATTCCATTCCTTTGTTGGATTCTAGAATTAAAGGGCAAATTTGTTCCTCTATAAAGATACTTTAACAAATTTACTCAACAAACATTTAGTTTATAATGAGTAATACATAAGACTTCAAAAATGTGTCCAATGTGTTTGATTCTTATTGTGTATACCATTGTATATAGAATTGCATATATCACATTGTAAAATAAAAGTTAAACTGCCAAATTAACATGTCAGATTCTGATATTCTATATCTTGACTGACAATATGATAGGTTATTAGATGGATAACTAAGAATTTCAATCATCTAAACTTGTTAGGAGATTAGGCACTCATTTTCTTATACTGTTGTATTAGCCAAGTTCTTGTTATAAAGCAACATATCATCATAATGGATTTTTAGTTGGCACCAGTGTGGGGATACATTTGTTATTGTTTTAAAAAAATATTACAAAAAAGACAAACTTGATGAAAAACATGAGTAAGATGAATATAAACATTTATACCATATAATTTGAGTGATCCATGAGACATCTAAGACGTGTAAGATCTTATTCCAACTAGAAGAATGATCTAATCTCATATGAGATATCTTAGGAGGTCACCTGGAAAGTACCGTCAACTGCTCTGCCAAAAAAAATAGATATTGGAGAAAAAGTGCAATCATTCCTCTTTTTATGCATCTTTAGTTTCTTTTAGTATTCCAATTTAGAGTCAAGACTAGGCTCTTTAAAAGGTACAATATGAGGTTTTTTTCTATCAAGGTAGGGCATAGATCGTCAAGATTGGCCATTGAGTTTTATACAAATTTTTTATATTTAAGGTAACCTTTTTGGCTAGTGATTATATCAATTATTTGTATGTATAATTGAGGCATCTGACATTGAGTTGAGATTGAACATTTTAGCCATTATCCAGCAAAAGGTAGTCTCCAAAACATGTTCCTCTATTAGTTTTCCTTACATCCTCTCGAGAGTCAATGAGTGATGATCCTTGACTTTATAGTTCTCATTTTTGGAATTTGGTTATTTGAGACATAACTCAAGGTCATGATTTGGGGTTGACAATTCAATTCATTTTTTAGCTATGATCCGAGATTGTTGAAAGAAAAGTTGATAACCCTGAGTGTGTTTGTTGTGAACGGTAATCTGGATTTGATCATAGGTCATGATTAGGGACCCCAGAAAGATTTGGCAGCAAAAGACACAACGGTCAAGTTTAGGGTCATAGTCTAGGCCCTATGTATGTATGAAAGTTGAAGCTTTGAGCTAGATTAGTTTTAGGTCATGAAGAAAAGTGATTTAGGATTTTGGTCTACTTTTAGGTCATAGTCTAGGATCTTGGATTGGAAAAATGTAAAAAGAAGAGAGGAGCCTATCTAGGACAAGGCTCGTGGTCTATTTTAAGGTATATGCCTAGGATCCAAATTTTTTGAAAAAGGAGGTTGTATTAGTTTATTATCATAGTATGGGACCCAAAAAGATTGAAAAAACGAAGTTGGATTTGTTTGGGTCATAGTCTAGGACCCCAATTTTTGGATTAGTTTTGGTCATTCCAAGACCCAAAAAGATTGTATCTATATTCGATGACTATTTCTCTTTAAAAAAATATAGAGTTTTGAATTTTTGAGTCAAGATTTGATATTTTCTTTTTTTTTTTACCAATTTTTGGTACTTCTTCTATTTTTGTGATATGTTATAAGGTTATGGAAATTCTAATAAAATCTAGGGACATTTTTGTAATTTTTGTAAAGTTTTTGTGTTTAGAAGAGGGGAAATGGGAGGAGGGTTGATCACCCTTCCCACTTCTTCTCCATTCACACAAACAACAATAATAGTGACTATCTTAGAGCGATTAGGGCGGCAATGATGATGAGAAAAGAGATAAAGAAAGCACGCAGATTGTCATGATCCAACAGCTTAACTCCAATTGATCAAAGTGTTCCACTAGCCTTCTCGATGGCATTGCAGGCAGCAGTTTTGCTACGGCAAAAGAGCTTCAGATTGCCTTCTCTAGCGACATTTCAGTGCGGATTTCAAATACATCCATCTGAGGAAAGGTATGGTTTTACTTTTGTAGTTTGATTGGCCATATTGGCCCCCAATGGCGAAATTCAGTTTTTGGTTTCCTGACATTCTTCGTAGTCTGGAGGTTGGCGATGACCTGGATGCATGTTCTATTTTATGATCTGACTGATTTTGTTGTTTTGTCATTTTCTCAGCCATCCGTTGTTTGATCGAGTTGATTTCAGATGATATGAAAAGTTTGTGACAATGCCATTGTTTTTGCATATATGAATGCTCATGACTGGGATGAGGCAGATCCCTTTATAGATGAGCAAGATGTTGGTGATGATGTAGGGATTTAGGTGTACCCACAATATTTGTACTTGCCTTTTGGTCTAATTTCAGTATGCTCTATGGATATTTTGAATGAAGTTTCCTTGAGCATTTGTCATGGAGGTGCGAGGAGGATCGTGGGTGAACTGCTCCAAGATGAGAGATCTGTCCATCATCTGAGAGTTTTGTGGATGAATCTAAATCACTGAAGTGGTCGAGTGGGTGACCAGATTTAACTCAGAAACTTTGTTTCATAATAATTTCTTTTTTCTTTCTCTTGAATCGAGTCTTTTTGCCATGTAGCGATGTTTTTGACTTTATCTTCTGCCTTGTTCCCACATGATCTTGGATTGTTGGATGTATATTGGAGAAACCATTGGAATGAGTATCTTCATTATAACTTGGTGGCCGAGGAGGTAGAGTTATTGGAGGGGACTAGTTTTGTCAGCATTCTCCAGTTTGGGATCATAGATATACCCTACCTTCTTCCTCTAATTGAGCACTTATTTCTAGAGACCAATACTTTTCATTTTGCCTTCGGCGAGCTGGCCATTTCCCAAGTGAGTTTGTCAGGATTACTAGGTTAGCATTTTGTGGGACTCCCATTAGTTCCTTGCCTGACCGACATGAATGGGGTCATTACCGCCTTGTTGGGATTCTAGGTGTGAACCTTAGAGACATTAAGATTGCCTTTAAGTACAAGATCAAGTTTACTTAGTTGAGGTCCACCTTCTTTCATGAGGGTGAGCAGTGGGCCACCAGTGATCCTTTTTATGCAACCCTATGGGTCCAAGTGTTCTTTTTTTGTCTTGATCACTATTTTCTTGTTCAACAACAATTCGGGGAATATAGAAGATGTATGTTGGTTCTCCTTTCTTGTAAATCTAGATGTGAGGCCTTCCTTTGACTAGGACGGTGGCATGTATTCCCATTTTTTGATGCATTTGTAGAGATGTTTTGTGGGTGACTCTAAAGGGGAGATGTTCTAGGCTATGAAGGATTGTGAGGCTTTGTAGGCTTGATTGCGGTAAGTTTTTACCAACTCTATTTTACATTTTATGTTTTGAAATAACTACATTGGATGACTTCCTTTGACGTTTCCTTTGCATCAATGGGGCTATGAGTACTTCCAATGTCATATACCTGCCACTATGTAACATACCAGATCTTGAATCCTAGCCTAGAAGTTTGATCCCTTAGACTTAGCCAAACAAGGTTGAGGTTATATCTAATAGATGTTTAGTATAACCCTAATGAGATAATGCATGAAAAAATCATCCTAATGTAACCTAATGTTCTCACATTAATCTTGGTCCAATAATGGACACATAAAATATGTCACATGAAGCAATATAAAATTCATGTAAATAATCACACATAATTCTTTTGGTAATAATATTAAGTTATGGACCATAATGGAATGAGAAATGGTGATAATAATGAAATAATGTGATAATAATGGTCACAAATATTAATTGTGGCATTACTCATTAAAATAAATCACAAAAGTGGAATCTAAGTTAAAAATTGTGTTCCTTGGGTCTTAATTGTCTTGGGAGTTTCACATTATTCACATAATAATTAGTTTAATTCAATTTGGAAAGAGAAGATCTAAGTTTTCCTAAAATATCAAATAAAATAATAAATGACTCCAAAAGAGGAAAATAATCTTGGATTTGTAACCTACATAATAAATATAGACTTTGGGTGAATTTTCATCCAAATTGGAAGATGTTTGATGAAAAATGACAAAGTATGTAGAACTTTCAAAATATTAAATAAATGTACAACAACTCCAACAAGTAAAATTTATGGCAAAATTGTATCCAACACATTAATATGACTTGTGAGTGAAGGTTCATCAAATTTGGAGAATCTTATAATCATTAATGATGGAGGAAAGAGAAAATAATATTTGATTTATTTAACACATTAAAAGTTCTCAAAAGGCAAATCTAATTGCACAATCAAAATCTACATGCTTTAATTGCCCCCTGTGTAAAATTTCATTTATTTTAGATAATGTTTGAACCCTTAATTGAAGAGAGAGAAGAAAGGAAACTAATGCTACCCCACTTTATTGAAAATCAGATTTATATTTCTATTAAATCACCGTCACACTATGTTTAGTCAGATCTAGAATTTTCTTGATACGCTGGTTATCTGCAGCCGTTGGATTTTAGATTGTGCGGCTGAAAGGTTGTCTCGAGTCTCCTACCTTGGGTAGGAGACCGTGTTTCATGTGAACAGTACTCGCAATCTTCTCTTCATGTTTTCTCTCTCGCCTTTACACCTTTTTCTCCGTTTTCTTTCACTTTAATCTCCTCACCTTGTTCCAAATGATATGATCCCTACTTTTCTTGAGTTTCGTCATCTATACACCCCGATCGACGAGATGCTTTCTCTGTTTCCCTTGTTTCTCGATCCATTTGTGACCAATGCTCCTCCAACCCCTCGCAGGTATAAATAGATAGCCCTACACTTTTGTTGAAGCCCTATATCTTACCCTATGTACTCCTTTGCTCCTCTTTCACCTCACAACTACCTTCCCCTACTTCTGGTGGACAGTGTGAGGTCGTAGGAACCGTCGACATTGATCCCATCAAATAGCCGCCTGGAGGAGACTCATACCCACTCTTGTACGCCTCGGAAAGCTACCACCTCAGTAAATTTGACTCCAAGGCAAGCCTAGCCCTTTTCCCTCTTTTTGCTTCTCTTGATGTGTTTATGCAATGTGGGGTTTAACTGCCACATCTCTACCTATATCTGCTATGATCTTCCTACATCTGATTCTGATTTGAACTCGTGATGATGATGAGTGTTTCCGTTTTTGGTGTCACTAGTTTTCTTCGATTGGTCCAGCCTTGCTCGGTCTCCGAGCTTCCATGGCGGTAGTCGTCTCTGGAGTTCCGGGCCTCCTTGCGACATAGTAACAACATTCGGCATTTTTTTCTCTGCAAAAAAATGCGTTTCAAATGCGAATTTTTCATCCACCGTATGTTACCCTCGTTTTATACTATAAACGGTATTATACGTTTTAAACGGGTATTAAATGTGTTTTATACTAATTATTCATTTTAGACGCGTTTATTTCATTTTTTTTACATTTTAAACAGTGGTGTTCGACCCACTTATTCTGTCCATCGTGACAGTGTTTTCTCAAAACCCTCGACACCTCCGCTAGAACCCCCGACTCCCCCGCGCCTCTCGTTCAACCTGTACCTCTCTTGCACCCAGTGGAGCACTCAGGAGCTTGGCGGAGCACCTGCCGGAGCACTACTGGAGCACGGTGAGGAGCACCATCCTGTGCCATTGAGGATCACTGCCCTGTTGCCGCCTACGTCTGCTGCTGTGCTGCGACGCACCGACACCAAGAAACTCATGACTGCTTCTCCAGGTATGTCCCCTCTCTATTTTATTTTTTCTTCTACTTCTTCCCCTCCTCCTTCATCCCCTCTTCTCCTAATCTTCTTTGATCTTCCCGCAATCATCCTTTGTCTGCCCTATTGCCGCAATCATCCTCCTTCGTCCCCTCTTCTCACTGCCCTATTACCGCAATCATACTCCTTCCCCTCCTCCTTCATCCCCTCTTCTCACTGCCCTATTTCCACAATCATCCTCCGTCTGCCCTCATCCCCTCACTCATATACCCACTCCATCAACAGATCAGCTCACAACTGGAGCAACAAAGTCGGCTGCTTAGTCACCTTCCCCCATCTTCTCACCCCATCATCCCCTATCATCACCTAGTTGCTGCGCCTGTCAGAAATCAGTAGGTTTTTGTGTCCATGAAAGCGATCTGTGACCACCCCCTATCATCCCCGCCAATAGTCACCCTCCCTTGAACCTTCCTCTTCAAGTTTTCATCCAAGCAATCATGTTTTCTCCCTTCTCCACTATCGCCTGTCCCAAACTCCATCAATTTTTTTTATTACTGCTTCACTTCTCCCAATTCCTCCTCCCCCGTATCACCCTGCCCTTTCTCTTCTAGCAATCCAGGTCCCAGGAACAACTCTTGTATACTAAGTCTTATTGTTATAATCTTCATAATTACAACAACACCTCTTGTATTTCCCCTACTCATTGGTCTTCTTCTTGTTTTTTCTCCTTGTTAATTTGTTACGACTCAAAGAGGTTGCTTCTGTTGGAGGTGTGACATGAGTTAGTCAGAATCACGATTGAAGTTGTAGCCTTGTAGGCGATCTGCGTTCTACATACTATAGAAATTAACTGTAAGTCTATAAATTGACTAATCAAACCTTCTTATTTATATCAGTTCATGAGCAATTGTTATTTATTGGATGACATTCTTGTATATTAGATTTATGTCTTACTAACATGTATATATATATATATCCATTTTTTCCCAACTTTTTACCGAATAGTTGATCGTACTTTTACCATATGTTGACCTTTTTTAGCTGAATTTTTAGCATATTTCCCGAATTCCGAATTTTTCAACCCGACCGTACGTATCCCGAATACCGAATTTGTGACTATGCTTGTGAGATATGGTTTAGGTCTTTGAGTCCGTTGTGATCTGGTGGTGCTTTATGGAGATATGCCTGGGCACTTTGGGGCCTAGCTCTCCTGCAGGCTACATGGCTTGGAGCAGCTTCACAAGACATGGCACATGGTCGTGAGGGGGGATGAATTCTTGGTGGTATTTTTCTCCTTTGCCCTCTTGACTTTCTTCTTGCTTTCGTTTTTCTTCGAAGGGCAATTTTGTCTTTTCACCTGGTTCTTGTTACTTGTTTTTGTGATTGTGACTTGCTGACATGTTTCAATGGCCAACCGAGTTGGCCATCCCTTATTGGGCCAACTCAGACTGCACAACCCTCTCCCTCTCTCTCCGTGTCTCTCTCTCTTTACTTTCTCGGGTTATTTGATGACGTGGCAGTTTCCAATTGGCCGAATTTCAATAAATCACAACTATTTATTCCTTTATCCAAAAATAAAAATAAAATATGTTCTGAACTCTGAAAATTGTGTTCTTTCTAATAAAAATATTTTCATGGTTTGCTTTTGAGAAGGTGATTTTCTAGAAAATGATTTATTTACTTAAAAATCACCAAAAATGTACTTTAATCTTCATAACTCCAAAATATATAAAACTATATGTTTTCTTAATCTGTAGAACCTATATTGATCAATGGTGATGATTTCAGAGTCTAAATCAGAGTTTTGTGTGAAAATTCCAAAACTATGGTTTTCTTTACATTAATGCCTACAACAAACCCTAATACGTGTGAATAATTGTAATTAGGTAAAGTTGATCTTGGAATCTACTAGTTTGGTGAAGAGTGTTTCTAAGACTCTGTTTTAAGGTATGTTTGCAAACCCTATTATTCTATGTTGAGGAATTCACCTATATTTTCTTTCTCTTGGTCCTGTGGACAATAGCCTATACATAATGTCTTTTTCTTTTGAAATTATGCTTCATGTAAAGTACCCTACTTGTTACTGATCTTGTGATCATGGATATTCTTTTGGACTCTTATTTATGATTGGTTCATGATGGAACTTTATATGATGACATGTGATGTCTTTTTCTCACTTATGAGGTGGATGTATATGTTGCTCACTTTTGTGGTGACTACTTTATGTAATCAGACTATACTTTCTACTTGCCCCTACATTTAACATGCTATGTGATTTAGTAGCACTAGAATAGTGTAATTGCATTGGTTTTGGGTTATGTGTCCTTTATGCTTTTGGGATGGAGGTTATGTGCCCCATATCTGAGTTTCAAATTTATGAGGTTTGGCCCACATTATATATATTGGGAGCTTGGTTATGTGCCAATCTCTATCAGGTTTCAAGTTTATGAGGCTTGGCCGCCATTGTCTTTATATTGTTCTAGGGCTATGCTTATCTCACGTGCATGTAGGATGATGTTTATGGATTATGGGTTATGTACCCTGATTTCATATGTGCTTATGTGGAACCACTTTTATATGTTGTTTTAATGGCAAGTATCATTTTATTATGATTCTTTTCTCTTGATACCCATTTGGGTGGTACTTATCTCTTCTATGGGAAGCTTCACTTTATTATATGCCCTTTACTCCATGCCAGGGTATTCTGCATCCTAGATCCACAAAACTTTTAAAAGATAAATTCTCAGGTACTCAAATATGAATTCTATCTTAAATTTGATCACTTACATCCACCAAGGTATATCTAAGATTCCTCCACAAAACCTTTCATATCATCTAACTCTTGGGTTTCCTAACTGGACTATTACAAGTTCGGTTAATAAGCCCAATTTTGTTTATGTTTATTAGATACCTCAACCCTTGCATCCAACATTTGATTCAATCTTGATTTATAGAATTTAGATCCCATTTTATGCTCATATCTGCATGTAAAATTTCAATTTGGCAATCACCTTGCTCACCTTAGTCTTTAAAATCATTCATTCAACATCCTCCTATGGGTATGGTAATACATCAAATTCTTAATTTTGTCCTAAAAGGGTGTCGAGCTTAAGTGTATGTTCCTTATATCATATCCTTATCTAACATGGCATATGTATGTCTCATCTCTCACACTCATATTTAGATGAAATAAGCATTTGGCTACAGTTCAAATACAAAGCTCACCCCATTCCAAGAGTTGAGATGGTACATTACACACTACCAATTTTATTTTCATACTTAGGTCGAATCTTTCTCCACATGAATCTAATCCGTACGTGCTTTTATTTTCACCATATTCTCATATTACTTAAAGTTGAGTGCCTCCTTCACTCTTAAGACATGTTTATCATAGAACTTCTGATACCTTTCTTACCTACACCTCATGTTCCATTACCCTTAGTCATTTTCCCAATATCTCTAGGGTATAGGTACTTGTAGAGCAATCTCATCCGTATGCATCTAGGGAGAACCCCTCATTTACCTTTTGGCCTCGTGGACTCATGAAGGTGGCCAACCTCCTAACCCATGGGCCTCAGGCAATTATTGTTGTTACCTCCTGACTCTATGGTCTTATGCAGTTAGGGATAATCACCTCCTAATCTCGTCGGTCATATGTACCTTCAATCTTCCCTTCTTGACCCTAGGATCGACATAGGGTTCCTACTGAGGTGTCTTGACTTTATTTTATTCATTTATACCTTTTATTTGAGGTTTCCTAATCATATTCTGACACAACATTCGTTTTGTCATTCTAGGATCTATATATGTGTAGTATATTCTCTCACCCATAATTGTTCATCTCTTAGGGTACCCATTGTTCCTTTTTATGCCTCTATCATAGGCTTCTGGTGACCTTCCCATATGGGCCTGGTCCCTTTCCATTAGTCACTTTCATAGTGACTTCTCTTCATGTCCCTTAGAGATGGTCCTACACGGGTTCAAAGAATCATACTTAATCTACGTGCTTTTGAACTTTATGCACTTAGTTTCTCAAGTATTATTTATTACAATTTTTTTAACTCACTCTTCTTAGGAAGGGTCCTTTCCCAGGACAAGGTGAATCCAACACTCAATAATAATAAGGTTCACCAAAATCATATTTGAACCCAGACTTGAATCATTACATGTGAGCATATTTCCTATTATTTTATCCATGCATTTTATCCTCAGAAACCATATTATTATTACATCAAGTGAGCTATAATTTGAGAGTTGGTTTACTATTAAAAGTTTCCTTTATAACTTGGTCATACAAAACTTGGTACATTATGCTCTTCATGCTCCAAACTACATCCTTTCATTAAGTCCTACTTTGCTAATACAAGATATACTACAACCTTCTTAGGGATGGTTGTATTCTAATAGTTATTCTTGCTTACATCTGAGCATCGTTAACATTTGTGGTGAAAGGATGAACTCATCAACACTCTTCAGGTGTTGTAGTCATTGCTCGAGCTGTTATTAGATTCTTGAGGATTGGAGAAGGGCACTTAGCCAGAAAATGCCCTTCCTGTTGACAGAGGTACACTAGTACATAACCGACCTTTAGTGTCGGTTATTTAAGGCCTTTAGTGTCGGTTTCTAAGCGACACCTATGTGGGCGACGCTAAAAGCCCAGCCGTTACGCGTCGGTTCAAAAACTGACGCCATAACCCTTCGCGCGCCACCATAAACGCGCCAGCAGGGCACTATAGGCGTCGGTTATTAGATAAGAAACTGACGCCATATGCCTTCGTGCCACAGAAGGGCGCCATCTTGGGCACTATCAGCGTCGGTTATTAGATAAGAAACCGACGCCATATGCCTTCGTGCCACAGAAAGGGCGCCATCTTAGGCACTATTAGCGTCGGTTATTAGATAAAAACCGACGCCATCTCACTCCCAACACGGCCGTGCTGGCCAGCACAGCCGTGGTGTCTGGTCCGCTGCCACGGCCGTGCTGACCAGCACGGCCGTGGTGTCTGGTCCGCTGCCACAGCCATGCTGGCTAGCACGGCCGTGGTGTTAAGTAAATAGACGTCGGTTATTAGATAACAACTGACGTCATATCATTACCAACACGGCCGTGCTGGCCAGCACGGCCATGGTGTTAAGGAAATAGACGTCAGTTACTATTAGAAACCGACACTGTAACGATGTGGCGTCGGTTTTATACAAATAACCGACGCCTATTTTTTGTTTTTTTTTTCTGTCAGTCTACAGACCTGCTGTATGGCTGGTCGCAGGATGAGAAACCTGCAGTTCAGTTATGAACTGCAGGTTTTACGACATCCATTGATATCAGCCAACAACAGGTCACAAACCTACAAAATTAACAACAAAAATATTCACACATTTAGCAATGCAACCTGCAGTTCCATTTGATTTTCACACATTTAGAAACATTCATGTAGCTAGCAATCTGTAGTTCCATTCATTTTCACATTCACACATGTAGAAACATTCATATAGCAACCAACAGTTTCATTCATTTTCACTCAGACACATGTAGAAACATCCAGACATGTAGAAACATTCACACATATATTATAATTCAGAATTTCATTTACAAAATGTCATTCTTTAGTCATTATTCGCTATCAACATTCCAATTATATCTTAAATCCCCCACTACTTGTATGGTTGTTGCCCATTCTTCTCTTACTTCATTTAATTCTCCCGTCGTATAGGGAGCATGTACATCTGGTAAGACATTTCCTGTAGCGTGGTCAGTTGTAAACACCTGTAAAGAGAATGATGTATATATATAATTAATGAGCTATAAATAAGATTAATATATTTCATATTATCTAATGAGACTATATAATACCTCAGCAATACAATCGATGTCCATTGCGGCATATTCGATAATCATGTGCATAAATCACATCACGTAGTATCCACATGCCCATCCGTTGTCTTGTGTGGCACACTATAAATTCAAACATACAAAATATTAAAAAATACAACTAAGTAAGCACTGTTCACATAAATAATATATACATATATTGCAGTCAGGAACTTACTTTCACGTTCTTCCAAATTATTGGTTGGTTCTTTTTCGTGGGGACCTTTCCTCCAGCCTTTTTGAACTCATCAAAACCCCTACATGTTAATGTAACACAGTACATTGCATAATTAAATAGTAATGTAATAACATATGTTAACAGATATGAAAATGAAATATTTCTCACCGGAATAATGCCATTTTCATTATGTGTCCATATTTTGTATTCAATTTACTCCCCTTAGGATCTAGATAATATACAGTGAACGTCTCGGGGACAATAACCAGTAACTCCCAATGCATACCACTAGAGGTAAAAAAGTTAAAAATTAATAACTCAAAATCCACAATAAAAATGTAATTTTCTTAAGTTTAAATTATAATAAGCAAAGTAAACTTACTCTACATTGAATGGAGCCATTATCATTGTCTTCTTATTTTGAGCAAAAATTGAAAAAGCCTCACAGTAGTATTGTTGAACTGACGGAGGGTCCTTAGCTACTAGACTAATCAAAGATGAAATCAAAAATCCTACATGTTCGAATGCAAAATCTGCACATATCTTGTCTAAGTAGCTACAAAATATGTATTAATTACACATGCATTAATAAATAAGAAACCAGATCACCAGATCCTACACAAGGTATATGGATGTATAAAGAAGATCTCACCTTATCCATAGCTCTATCACAGATGTATTTAGCCAATCATATCGAAACAACTCCAAAATATCTTGTATAAATAGTTTGCTTTCGTATGATTGACCTGCAACATCTGAATCTATAGAAATAGTTATAGGGCAGTTTATATCATGTTCACCTAACCATATTGCCATACCCCTACAGTTAGGACCTAACGGGACAGTTAGGTCCTGTGGAACCCAACTGGGTAATGTAGGAGGTGGAAGTGGAGGCCTAGATGTTGTGGGCGTCTTCTTTTTAACCTGTATATATATATATATAATAATAATAATAATTTTAGATCAACTGACATCATATACACACATTAACAATTTCACGTAATGTAAATTTACCATACAATTTCAGTAAAGATGACATCTGCTTTTAGCCACAATATCACTCCGCCTAGTGCCTCACCAAGTGTTTCACAATCTGGGTGGGCATATGGCAATGGAAGATCCATCCACTTGGGGAATATATGTACCGGTCTCACACGAATCCAACCAGCTGGTAATGGAGACCCGTGAAACATTTCCCCTGGTAGGGATGGGTAAGTCGACGCCTCTGCAACGACGTATTCATTAACTTTTAGACGGCATGGCTTCAACCCCTATAAATTTTTGTGTAAAGAATGTTATATACATATATACATATCATCTTGAAAACATATCATCTTGAATTAAAAAACTAGTTACTATGTCATAAAAATACTTACAGTGGATGTGCTAGGTGGTGGGTCTATAGGATTACTCCCAACCTCTGCAGTAGGAGTAGAGCGGGATGCTATGATAGGTACTGTCTGCTGAGTGGCAGTCTGAGATGCCTGCCACTTTTTCAGTGCTTCTTCCAGTTTCCTATCAACTAGCTTATCTACCTATACATGGATAAAAGAAATGTTAGCTTCTAATTATTGAATTCTCTTTTTACAGTAACATTATAAAGAAAGAATATGTTACCTCTTCTTGTGAAAGCCCCACTTTTGGGACATGTTTGTGCTGGGATGGCCCAAAAAAAGATTTGATGCCCACACCAGCGCCTACAGCCCTAACACGTCCAGGATGCTCTGGGTTACCCAGAGCAACTGTCAATTCATCCCTTGTGCCCTCAGGGATGAACTTGCCTTATTTCCTCAGCTCGTGCAGCTCCCGCTAATCGCCAAAACAAAAATTTGTAATTAAGTAAACACCACAAATAATTAATATTTGAACGATTGCTGTAAGAGTTGTATTTTACCATTTTTGCAGCTGCCTCAGCAGTTGCGGGCTTCCTTATTTCTCCCTTCTTATTTTGCCTCCCAGCTATCCAGATATCATGGCGAGGTAGAGGTGTGCTACCTACAGTGGAGGACTCCTGAGTAGCAGCAGACTGAGCAGTAGCCTCAGACTGTAGTCTTTGGCGAATGCCTGCATACCCCTTTGGACCCATTGTGTGGTCATGCACATTCAGTGCACGCCTTGATCTTTGTGCCTCACTGAGGGCCTAGTTAGTATGCACATTAATGATTTGGTTAGTAACAGTAAATGTTAATCTTGAATAGGTGAATACAACATATATTAATGAGATTGGGACTGACGCCTAATACCTTGAATTCATCCGTTTGTCTTGAAGCAACAAACGCGTCCCATTCTTCTTTGTCCAGGAAGTTCCACTATTCAGTGGCTGTCTTCTTCCTCTTGTCAGCTTCTTTTATGTATTCTCGGGTGATATTTGTCCTATAGTTCCTTAGGACTCTCCCACAGCGTTGCATCACGCATTTACGATGCAGCTTTTCATCCAATTCAAATATACTCTGCAAATTAGAATTGCTATTAACTAGTATCCAAAAAATTAGTAATCTACAAAATATAATTGCAAATTAATAATAACTCACGCATAAATCCTTCCATATTACGTCTTTCTTCTCCTTAGAAACTTTATGCCAAGAATCTATCTTACAACCGCAATGGCTACGAGTAACATACCCAAGATATGAAACAAATGAATTGCGATTCACACCAGATGTATTTCCTGCATCATCAAAATCCACAACAATTTTGGGTCCATTGCCCTTTTGCGCTATTAACTTCTTCATCATAGTGATGCCCCTTCTTCTGTCAACTTTTTGGTGTTGCTGATCAAGTGCCTCAAGTGCTTCAGATGGTACATGTGCATCATCAACCTAAAATTTGACAAAATAAACACATTTACAAGATATAACTATAAATGGACATATAGATATAAATATATGATATATTTTTAAAACTTACATTGTGAGGCGGCGCATTGATGTCCTCACCCTCACGGTAATCATCAGCACGGTCATCAGGAGAATGCTCAGCCATCTGAAAATTCACATTCACATTGTAAAGTTTACATTGTAAAGTAATTCAAATTATAAAGCTCACATTGTAAAGTTCACATTCACATTGTAAAGTAATTCAAATTGTAAAGTTCACATTATAAAGTAATTCACATTGTAAAGTTTACATTGTAAAGTTCACTTTCACATTGTAAAGTTCACATTATAAAGTAATTCACATTATAAAGTTTACATTCACATTGTAAAGTTCACATTCACATTGTAAAGTTCACATTCAGAAAAATAAAACATATAAAAAAACATTGTATAAACATGCCTCTAATATTGCGATTTTTTATCAATTAACAATCCTTCATTATGATCTCCGCGCACATACAAGTCATCATTAGCTTCAATATTTGCTGGTGTTGGCAACCCAACTGAGAATGGACTGGAGTCATCATACTTATCATAGTACTGTTCTTCATCTATAGGATCTTCAATGAACTGTCTTTTACCATGAAGAACAACCGACCATTTATCATTTACAAGATCATCGATATAAAATACTTGTTTCGCATGTGATGCCAATATGAATGGTTCATCCTTCTCGCCAATCTTTTCAAATTTCACTAAAGTGAAACCCAATTCATCCACTATAACTCCTTTGGTGTTATCAACCCAATTACATTTGAAGAGCGGAATTCTGAAATCTATGTAGTCAAACTCCCATATGTCTTCCAATCTATGTAGTCAAACCCGATTCTCTTCGTGAAGCATCATAGGTCATCACACCTTCACCCCAGAGTTTCTTGAAGTCATCAATCAGAGGTTCAAGATAAACATCAATGTCATTTCCAGGTTTTTTAGGGCCCGATATCAACAACGACAACATTACGTACTTATTTTTCATACACAGCCAGGGAGGAAGATTGTATATAACAAGCATGACTGGCCAAGTTCTATGTTGGCTGCTCAATGTCCCGTACGGATTCATCCCGTCTGTACAAAGCCCAAGTCTTAGATTCCTGACTTCTTCACCAAATTCAGGGTACAATAGATCAATCTTCTTCCACTGTGGGGAATCAGACGCATGTCGTAGGATCCCATCATTATTTTTCTTAACACCTGCATGCCACCTCAAATTCTTTGCATCTATCGGATTGGCAAACAAGCGTTGAAACTGTGATATTATAGGTAGATACCACATCACCTTGGTAGGAGAACCAGTTTTGGACTCCCCCGAAGTCGTCAATTTATACCGTGACGCACCACATTTTGGACAATCTTTCAAATCCGCATAGTCCTTTTGAAATAATACACAATCATTCGGGCATGCGTGTATCTTCTTGGCATCCATTCCCATTGGGCACAACAATTTCTTTACCTGGTATGTTGAGATTGGCAGCTCGTTTCCTTCAGGAAGCATTTCTTTCAACAAAGACAACAATGACGTGAAGCTTTTGTCGCTCCATCTATTGTTAGCTTTCAGCTTATACAATCTCAACACGGCGCTAAGCTTCGTAAACTTAGTACAACCTGTGTATAATGGTATCTCAACATCATGCACAATGTTTCTAAAAATGGGAGGTGGATCAGTGTGCTCTACCCCACAACTATCCAGCATCGCATCAATGATGTCTACTAGAACTGGTTCATTCACATCTACGTCATCGTAGGCAATTTCTTCTTCCACACAATCACTGCTATTGACATCCACTGGTTTCGGGTTTGAAATCTCTCCATGCCAGTGCCATTCTGTATAGCCTTGTATAATCCCGTTGCACATGACATGACTTTTGATTTCGTCACCAGTGTTGACTTTCAAGTTGTTACCGCAATGCCTGCATGGACAGTAGAACCTATCTCCAGGTTGTTTCCTATGTTCCTCGACAAATCTAATAAATTGGTCAAGACCAGAAATAAACTCTGGGGTGCAGCGATTGCGAATGGACATCCATGATCTATCCATTCTATGATCAAAGAGAAAACAAGTATATATTACAACAAGATTAGGGTCTAGGGTTAACAAATACATGTGATGTCATTATTATATATAATAAATGTGTACCACCTATCCCATTCTTGAACACCTAATCTCACTAGTAAGTGTATAATGTGTATTGGGTTTTCAAGAAAATTTCGGCAGCATTTCCCCGCTGTTCTCCAAGTACATATGTACTTAGAGAACAAACGGGGAAATGCTGCCGAAATTTTCTTGAAAACCCAATACACATTATACACTTACATCCTAAGAGAGATTAGGTGTTCAAGAACAGTCCCAAACCGGGGACTATCCAAGATTTACTCCTAATGAGTAAATCTTGGACGGGTTTCTAGGCCAACAAATAATGTGTTGTCATTCTTATACCTAAAATCCTAGTTCTTCAAGTTAGGGTGATTATTGATGTCTTTAAAAGCATGATTGGCAATTTAGGGAAAAGTTCATCATTTACATTCAAAGCATGTCACATGTGTGCATTACAGTTCATCATTAAGCAAGAAGGGTGATTAGGATTTTCACCAAGAACGTGTTTTGATTTTCTATACAATTTTATAAAAAATGCACATGTATGCATATATATACTATACTTTTTGGAACCTTTATACATATATGAACACCCTAAATAACCATACTAAACACCCAAATACTTTATAACACAACTATAAAACAATGATTATAGCTAAACTATTAAACAATAGACTTGTCACACATAAAACACCCTATACAACTATAAAACAAAAAAGTATTAAGATATGCATGATACAATAACTATTTTGCATCACATTACAACAAACTTATCATTGATACCTTACTAACTTATTGCTACATTTACATATCATCACTTGATCAAAAATTACAGCAGTACATTTAACCAAAGTATGCATTCTAAAATCTATGTCATGATTAGTTACATGTAATTTACTTAGATATACACCAGTACCCGATTACTATGTCTTACATACAAAGTATGCATATTAAATTAACTAAGGATTATCATAGAACATGTATTGTATATAAGTTCAATATATTACAGTCAATAATTATTTTACTTTCAAAAATTACTTAATGTTACAGGCTTGCAGCTCTAATATAAAGAGTGATCAACTAAGGCATTGCCATAGATCAGTGTATATGAGTTATTTATCAAGTTACCAATAAGTAAATAACTTAAAAAAAAAATAAAAAAATGCCCAGCAGCAGCCTGGGTAGTACGGCCGTGTGGTCGGCCAACACAGCCACGGCCGTGCCAGCCCACACGGCCGTGGTTGCTGTTGGTAAGGAGAGGGAGAAGAAAGAAGAAGAGCAGGGCGGAGCAGAGGAAGAAGGAAGAAGGCCGTGGTTGCCTTGGCACCGCCCAAGCAACCGCCGGAGCAGAGGAAGAAGGAAGAAGGCAGGGCGGGCATACCTTGAGGGCAGAGGAGAGCAGCAGCCGAAGCAAGGAGAGGAGCGGCGGCGGAAGGGAGAGCAGTAGGAGTGGCGGCGAGGGCACGGAGCAGCGGCGAGGGCACGGAGCAGGAGCACGGCCGCCGGTGAGCACAGAGGGCAGGAGCAGGAGTAGGAGCAGGAGCACGGCCGCCGGTGAGCACGGAGCAGCGGCGAGGGCAGGAGCAGGAGCACGGCGGGCACGAGCACGGAGCAACGACCGGCGGGGGCGAGCAAGAAATCGCCGGACCTAACTGAAATCGGGAATGAAACAGGGAAAGGGGAAGAGTCGCTCACGCTGGTGAGCTATTAAGTTGACAATAAGCATCGGTTATTCAAAATACCCGACAACTAAACCAACAGTGTCGGTTCTTTTCCAACAACCGATGCCTATACTAGATTATATTCGTCGGTTTTTAACTAAAAGACAACTGACAACTATTCCTGTCCCGCGAATAACCTTTAGTCGTGGGTTATTCATTTATGAACCGACGCCATATGTCAAATTTTGGAGGTAATTTTTTTCGCTGGAATTTTGGTTTTGGCAGTTGATTTTAGGTGTCGGTTTTTTATTAATTAACCGACACTTAATAAAAGTGGTATCGGTGTCTGGTCGACCTTCATAGATTGGATGTCGGTTTATGTTATCAACCGACACTGTAGAGTTTAGGTGTCGGTTTATGTATACAACCGACACCTTGAAAAGTGACTTTATAAGCCATTTCTGTAGTAGTGGTAGCACACCTTCTTCTCAAAATGGCACTTGCTTTGGTGTGTCTTTCCACAGTTCTGACATCTGGAACGTCGAGGCTTGGTGCTGTGTTTCCTTCTTCCTCCATTGTCAATCAGGCCATGTTGGATAGCTTGCACTTTCCTATCTACATTCCCTGGGCCTGTGTTGCCTTTAGTGAAGTTAGGATATCCTTCTGGTGGTTGTTGAACAAGCATAAACTTCTTCTCTACATTTCAGGTGAAGTAAGTAGTGAGAATGGTGCAGAAGTCCTTCCAGGCAATTGGTTCTGTGATCAAATCTCGATTGTTGATGTAATCCTCCCACCAAAGTTTTGCAAGTCCTTCAAGTAGGTGAGTTGCAAAGTGGACCTTCTTGTTGGGTGGCACCCCCAGAATATGAAAACCATTTTCCACCACCCGAAGCCAATCTTCTATTTCAGAACTATCTTTGGCCTAGAGCCTCTCTATACCCAACTTAACAAAGTTGAGAAGGGTGACTTAGTCATGTGGGTGAATAGGTAGGAGTTCACCATCCTTATTCATGGAAACACCTTTGGGTGCAAAGTCATTGACCACCTCTGTGGATTCCTTCTGTTGTCCAAAACAGAGAGCATGAACTTGCCACATTGTGAGTTTAATATTGACATCTTGGCCCAGACCACCTATGGATCTATCTTCCATCATAGGTCTGCACCTAAGGTCTAGACTACTTTTAGGGTTAGGGAGGCCTTCCTCAGTGCTAACCTCTACTGGCCTCTTATGTTTCTTAGTAGTCTCATCTTCAACCACCTCCCATGAGGTCATACTCTCTTGATAGGAGGGTATCCTTCCTTTCCAGTCCCAGGTGACAATGATCTTGGTGCCGGTCATGTTGTTCATGCACATATGTTAGTTTTTATCTTTAGTTATTTATGTTCATGTCGTATTTCTTACATGCATTTTATTATTGGGCGGAGGATGCCTCAATCCTTAAGTATTCTCAACCCTAGCTTTCAGAAAGAAGAGAAAGGATCCCTAGGGTTTGTTGAACCAAGTATGAGGGTAGAGAGGGGATGAAATTAGATGAGAAGTAATCCTAGAGGTACGTTATTTTGAGTCAAATCCTTAGATTTTGGCTAGGCCGTCACACAGATTCCGGGATTCCTCATAAACCAACTAGTGGGGTGAAGGAAAATCTTGCCAACCCTTGGATCGCGATCCTTTTCTAAACACCTCCATCTTTGGAAAATTCTCTAATAATTCCCCAGGGCTCCACAAATTTTATAAATTTATTAATTACTCAGGGTTAAATGGTAAACCAAGCTCTGATGCCAAATGTAACGACCCCATTTCCCAACAACCCCCAATTAAGGAAGATCATAAGGATGAGAGCCATTACCTATAATTCCAGGGTCATGGTTTAGCAAATAACCACAAATAATTATCAAATTCTACTATATGAACCAGAGTTCTAGATAAATAACAAAAATAGGGAAAAACTACATCTTACACTTGAAGTGATAAGTCTAACTATATCCTCCAATAATTACTTTAGATCTTTTCCATTTGTCCCTTCTTCTTGGGATACACATCTTTCATCATTCATTTCAGGAAATTATAGATTAACCTAAAATGTCGTGAAACAAAACATGGTCAGTATAATAAGTTATGCTGGTATGTGGGGGAAACAAAATTACACAAGTAATTATAACAACATAATTCAACAATTAATGTAAAAAAAACAAATTTAACATTTTCACCATGACTACCCAATCTAGATTTCTCCACCCTCTGTCACAATCCCTCAGGTTTGTTGTCTTCCCCTATCCAAGCGAATGACTTCATCATGTCTCCCCCTACCCAGGTGGGTGACTTCATCATGTACCCCCTATTCAGGTTACTACCAAAATTTGCCTTCCCATATCCAGGCAGATGGCCTTTCCATAGATCCAGAGGTGTCCTAGATTCAAGCTAGTCATGTTCATATATAATGTGATAATCATAGTCACTTTAAAGTTTGCATGAATGAAATAAACAAGTAGGCATATATTTTCAAACCATGCGAACAAATCTTAGGGAAACCACGTGAAACTACAATGATTATTCTTAGGTGTAACCACATACCTGATTTGGTAGTAACTTGATGTCCAAGCAAGATCAGTCAGGATTAATCAAACAAGCAATCAAACAATTATCCTAAAATCAATGTGTAACACCCATGTGTCATTATTTTATCCAAATTATCCTCAAGACTGACTTGGGCCCCAAATTAAGGTTTCTAGGCCAACTTTAGGGTTTTATTAGGGTTTTAGGCTCCACAATCCAATTATTACTTTTAGTGCTCTTTTAGCCCACAACCCTAACTTTGACATCATATGCATGACTGAATTCCAATTAAGTCAAATATGTCTTCTTTACGCCAAAAGTCCCAACTTTATCCTTTTAAGATATGTCAAAGTCATTAAGGTCAATGAAAAAGTTTTTAGCACTTTCATGTTCTTTTGAAAAGACAAACCCCGATCTCATTATTAAATGTACTTTGATTGTCAAATGAATCCCAATTACTAATTTTCACATCTTCTAGGTTAAGTAACCATAATTTATCTTTAATTGTACTTTTATACTCAAGGGAACCCTAATTATCCAAATTAAGGGTCATTATCAACAAATTAGTCCAATAACATTATTTTCATGCCTTCTAGATTGATTTCCATATTTAAACCCATTAATCCCCATAATTACAAGAACTAGGGTTTTTAAGTCCATTAATGCACTTTTATAATTAAAAACCCTAATGAAGCATATCATGGGTAATTAACCCCAAATAACCTTCAAGTTGCTCTTTTGCTCATAAAATATCAATCTTTGATTAAGAGTAATAATAGGTCACATTAAAACCATCAATTCTCAAAATTTAGAGTTCTAGTTCATTTAACATGTTAAAGATGCAACCTTTAGGAACTTTTTGAAGTAGAAGCATATTTAGGTTCTAATTATATTTTTATTGTATTGCTTGCAGTTTTTTTTAATCATTTTTTATATATAATATGCCTTCATATGATAATATTACTAAAAACTAGAAATTTTGCAAAATAAACTGAATTGGACCAATAGGGGCCTGCCTCCTAGGCAGGGAACCTGGGGTCCCACCCTGCCACTCGGTTGGGCCGACCAACCGACTCTCACCAACCAGGCAGAGCATGTCTAAAGTGGACAACTGAGTCAAGGAAAAAGGAAAGGACAAAAGTTCGGTTTTCCCTTACATGCAAAGAGGAGAGTCAGGGGCTAAATAGTCAAAAACCACAGAGTTGTCTTCAACCCATGTTTGTCTGCAAACACAACAGCTTGGCTCATCAACCTCATCGGTGACTCTAGGATTCTGATCCCTTGAACAGTGAGTAGGGGTTCTATCACCTTCTCCATCTTCATACAAACCTGCTGGTTGTCTCGATTTCCTTGGCATTGATCAGAGCCAGAGAGTTGTGGAGAAGGTACCTCCAGTGAGTCGGCATGGAGCAATAGCAATGATAATTGAGGCTTGGAAAGAAATTGGGCGTAGGGGAAGAAGCGTGAAGTCAAGAAGAGTCCTGCGGACGTGTTGGTGGTCTCGTTGGGGGTCTCTAACCCTTCTTTTATAGTCTTGGTCCCAAGGGTGGGGTGCCATCCTCCTTGTGATTTGGGGGAAAGTATGAATTACTTTCCAAAGCAAGCCAAACTAGGGGTTATTAGATTTAGAATCATCTCCTTATCATGACGGGAGAGTTTCTAGGAATGATCGTGAATCAGAGGGAAGGAAAAACAACAAATCAATTTGTATTTAACTATTCCCAGTTTCCCTATTTATCTTGAGGTAGGTGATGATCTCCTAATCATCAGATCTCGATCCCACATCCAGAAACTCACACGAAAAGGTAAAGGAGTCTGAGTATAATTCAAGTGTGATACAGATTTGTGACATTTAATGTACATTTTCCATAATTCTTTCACTTTATGTAAACTTATAAAATCAATAACTCTTTCTCTCTTTTTATCCAAATGACTCCAAATTTTAAGGGAAAGTCTATTATGACTTAATCTACCAATGTACGCAATTTGAGACTAAAACTTGAAAGGAATAACCCTTTTACTTCACATGCACGTCATTCACTTATAAGGCATGTATTATGTATTTCAAAAATATATTTTCTCTTTCCTACTTTCTTTACTTTGGCTATTATTTCCTTTAACAATCATAAGCAAATGAAAACTTATCCTTTGTGGTCATCAATACCACTTTCTAGAGGATTCTACATACTTCTCTTAAGTACATTACTTAATATATATTTTCTTTTACCTTTTTTCTATTATTGGATTTTTCTTATTTCTCTTATATCCATTATTGGATTGACAAAACAATAGCAACCACGAAATTCATAGCAAAATCAAAGCACACAATCTTCTCAATTCAAGTCTCTATTTATATAATAGTTGCATTTCAATCATTAAAATACAAGTAAAATTGAGGTTGTAACAAGATATCAGTCAGATCTAGGTGATGCTCACTGGGCAGCCGTGAAGAACATCCTCAACTATGTGAGAAGGACTAAGGATCAGTTCTTAGTATACAATAGTGAGGAAGAGTTGGTGGTAAAGGGTTACACCGATGCAAGCTTCTATACTGACAAAGATGATTACATATCACAATTACGATTTATGTTTTGCATAAATAAATGGAGCTGTGAGCTGGAAGAGTTCCAAGTAAGAGATTGTTGTCGATTCTACAATAGAGGCAAAGTATATTACTGCATCAAATGTAGCAAAGGAGGTCGTATGGATCAAGAAGTTCATCTATGAACTTGGGGTCGTTCCAAGCATCAATGATGCAATTGAGCTATATTGTGACAACAATG
The DNA here is from genome assembly GCA_963693085.1 of Alisma plantago-aquatica. NCBI lineage: Eukaryota > Viridiplantae > Streptophyta > Magnoliopsida > Alismatales > Alismataceae > Alisma > Alisma plantago-aquatica. Next base: position 1,978,152,993 of record OY856409.1, read on the forward strand.
GAGCTATTGCACAAGATAAGGAACCCAGTTCACATCAACACTCAAAGCATATACAAAGGCAGTTCCATCTCATACGAGAAATCATACAGTGAGGAGATGTAAAGATTTGCAGAGTACCAACTGAGATCAATGTTGCTGACCCCTTGACAAAGGCACTTTTACAGTAGAAGCATGATGCACATATTAGATCACTCGAGATAAAATTTGTGGGTTATTGGCTCTAACTGCAAGTGGGAGTCTATTGGTATGTATGTCCAAAGAGCCAATCATATTCTAATTTTAATGGCATAATATGTAAATGATTTGATTATTAATAAAAGGCATGCTTCCAATTTATTATGTTTTAGTTAGTTATGAGATAATGATGTAACATAACAAATGTCAGAGAATGATATTACTGAATGACATATATATTTCAATACTGACTTGAACAATGAGATCATATGAATGTTAAGAATATATACATTCTCCTTATGTCCCTAGTCGGCTGTTATTGTGTAAGGCAGATAGACAACAATAACACATAAGACTAGAGTGTGCTTTGGTTGATGAAAAAATCTCATTGTTCATGATGTGAGATATCAAACCAAGCACACAAATACATGTTAGAGAAAAGTGTATCGGGCAAACCCACCATGAGACTGACAGATGGAAGCCATTACCATGGTAGTCATAGTTAGCTTTCATAGTGTTGGTAGTAATTGCGGTTCTTAGACCTGAGCTGATTGTGGTTCTTAGACCTAAAGTCACTACACTCATCATATTTCATTCAGTATGCTTTGACATCATTAAATGTAATCCTGAATAAGGGTTTCCATAAAGGTGAGGATTGGGTGACTGTGACACATGGGGACTGACTGTGAGTGATGTAGATGGGATTTGTCCCTCCTAAAGGAGTATGATATCCTAGGCCTCTTGATTAGGAAGACTGAGAAATGCATGGCCATGCACATATGAGTCAATATGTGATATTGAGCTCACATATGTCTCAGATAGTTTTCTCTGGTTTAAGGAACAAGATTGAATCTTGAAGAGGATGACTACTTCATGCCTCGAGTTCAATCTGGATATTAGTGACAAAGGAGCTATACAAACACTATAATACCATACACAAATTGTAGGTTGAAGTTGTTCTCCAACTTTCCATTTACTTGGGTAGCATTGATGTGTGACTAGGCATCACTCATTGCTAGTGATGTCATAATCTGTTATGGACATTCACTGCCAATGTAATATGGGACCTATAGGGTCACACACATAGGTCATGACCTGGAAGAGGAGTTTTTATCTTGAATGATATTTGGATTAATTACTAAAGTGTTTAGGTAATACAATTCAAGCAACAAATCAACCGATTGGACTCCCAACTGATTGACTCATGAGATGAAACAATCAATTGGAGTGTCAGGTTGATTGAATATTGAATCAACTGAGTTCTACATGAACTAGGGAGCAAACCAACTGATTCACTTATTCAACTGAATGACTCAGATCAACCAACCGGTCAGTTGGGGTCGTGAAATGACTGGCTTGCAAGGTGAGTCATCCAGTTTGTGGAGAAATTCAATTGCATCAAGGATTAGTGTTGACATCATGTTATGGATTAATTGGATTTGAATTTGCTAATTGATATGTGATTGGGAAACATGGCAAAATGACTAGTTCGGCAAGCGAACTGATCCACTCACATGTGAACTGACTGGTTTGGTTGCGAATTGACTGTTCAACACTCGTAGGTTGCAAAGAATCATGATCTTTCAGTCCCTTCCACTCCCACACAGACTGAAAACCCAGACCCTAACCCCTCCTATAAATAGAGGGGTACTGGGGGCTTCCCTATATACAACTCAATTGCTTCTGACAATTGTTATCCTCTCTGGTTGTGGTAATAGAGAGCATGAGCAAGTCCTACCCACTAAAGGGAGGGATAGAAAGAGAGAAACAACTGTGGGAGAGCAAGCTAGTGACTAGTACACCAACAGGAGGGACAACCCCTTCCTACTCGTTATAGTAAGACGACATGCATTTCAGGCGGTCTGTGTAGACTTCCATAGAGGCATGGAGGTCGTTTTCTTCCGCTAGGAGGACAACATAAACATGCCTTCTGTGGTGAGACTAGGAGGTGCAATAGACGAGCCCCAGTGCAACTAGAAGACAGTTGCGTATCTACAACTACGAGGAGATATTATTGGACTTGCTAAAGGACCAAGTATATCCTTGAAACCATCCCTCTAATCATATAGTTATTGATGCGATCTACTGGTTTATGGGGAATATGGTAGTAATTTTTTTGGTTTCTTTTGCCTATTATGTAGCCATATTCCCTACAATAGTATCAGAGTCACGTCAATCTACTATATTTTGGGATAATTGATATGATCGGATTTGATTTTATCGTTTAATTTCATTCGATGCAACTAATTCTGTCAAATAAAATACCAAGCATAATCCCAAACTAATATATATAGATCTTATGTGTGTATATATATATATATATATATATATATATATATATATGCAATTTACACGTGTTTCCCTAAAAGCGAATTTTGATGGTGGATGTGTAGCATGGTTAAAGACAATAACCCTAATTATCTATGCATGGTTGTGAGGCTAGTTAATCCTATTTTATTACAGTTTGCATACCATACCTCTATCTTAGCTTCCAATTGTAAAAGTATTACTCTCTTCTTCCTTTGCCCCCCTCAAATGTAGTGTGAGGTTCTTTATAGTCATGTAATAGTAGGATATGTTACTTTCTTGTTAGGAAGAAGATGAAGACACTTAGACCAAGACAACCAACCATCTAGGAGGATGAGCCAAATTGAACATTTGGTAGACTCGACCAATCAGCTGGAGGACCCAACAAATGTTGGATCACGGATCAGACGACTAGTGAGATGACCAACCGACTGGCCAGAAGGTGAGCTGATCAGTTCAAGGATTGAACTGATCAACCTAGACTGGAAAGCATAGATCTTCATCAACAACACATTTCTGCATATGATGTGGATGCTAGGTTGTGGTAATTCCTTGTGGCTCCAAGGAATTACATTAGGCTGGCCATAACCATCACTTTTTATTTATTGCATGTTTTTGTTGTGGGATATAACATGTATATGATACATACTATATATGTGGTGATTGGATAAAGTATATGTATTTATAAATACAAACTCCCTAAAATAAATATTAAGTCTTATATGCTTTTCAAAAGAAACATACATGAAAAGCTTGATTGACTAAGTGTAGGATACGCCCAAGCATGGTGCACCATCTATCTCGTGGAGGTGTGATGGTAGTAATGTAGGTCCCCTCCAAGCGGGGTGCACTATATCATGTTGGCTTTTGGGTCATGTTTAATTGTAGGTACTTAATGGGATTAAGCACCAGAACCATGCAGGTGATTATGGAAAGGAGTTGCACATATCATCTATCCAAGAGTTGCATATGATGCAATTAGCAAAAGTTGCCTACCTTGATAATTGACTATGGACACTGGCGTTGGCCAGGTAATAGTTGAATTATTTTAGATCTTAGCTCACTAGAATCTTGTACATTACAATATTCCAAATTAACATGTGAGGGATATCGATTCGAATAAAATAGTGGGAGTGATAATTAATTAAAGACCTAATTTATATTGTTAAAATTTTCAAGTCAAGTCAAATCAAAAGGGTTTTGACAAAATGCAAATTTTCTCTTATAGAATAAAATGGCGAACAAATCAGCATTGCGACCAGTCCTTAGAAAAGACAAACTTAATGGGACAAATTTCCATGAATGGTTTTGGACATTGAGAAGGGTTCTCAATGAAGAGTGCAAGCTCTATGTCCTTGATAAACTAGTGCCAGAAATACCCACTCCTGATGCGCCTAGGGAAAAAGTGGATGCTTATTGGAAGCATGCCAACAATGCCTTGGAGATAAAGTACCTTATGCTAAGCTGCATGAACTATGAGTTGCATGAGCAGTGTGAGAGCATGTGGATTCTTGAGATGGTAACACATCTTAAGAAAGTGAACCATAATCTCACAAAGCAAAAAAGGGATGATGTCATAAAGGCACTCTTTGAGTGTAGGTTGACAAAGGGAAACTCAGTAGAAGAACATGTTCTCAATATAATTGGACAAGTGTATCATCTTGAAGAACTGGGATTCTCTTTGAGCCAAGCGTTGGCCACAAATATGAATTTTGAAATCATTGCCAGAATCATATAGCCACTTTATTGCATGTTATCATGTGAATGATATGGCCAAATCGATGTTAGATCTACTTGGTATATTGTTTCATGCCGAAGCAAGGATGAAGAAGGACAAATCTGTGATGATGATCAGCGGTGTTGAGTCCAAGGATCAAAGAAAGGCCATGAAGAGTTCTGAGGCCAAGCCCAAATCTAGATCTTCAACACTCAAGATGAGGAGAAAGACAATTACAAGAGGAACTCATCCTTTGTACTTGAAGGAATTCAGGAAGAAGAAGATGGGGATACAAATCTCCACTTTAGGTATAAACATTATTGAGATAGACTTAACTAATTCTTCATCATGGGTACTTGATACCAGATGTGGATCAAACATATGCTCGAATATGTAGGATTTGATAAGAAGTAGACCTTTGGGAAAGGGTGAGGTTGAGCTCTGAGTTGCAAATGGCACAAGAGTTACAACCACTGCAGTTGGAACCTATAGTTTATCTCTGCCCACAGGGCTAGTAATCGAGTTAAAGAACTATTATTATGTACCTACTATAAATAGAAACATCATTTATGTATCTTGTATGGACAAGGATGTATTTGAATTCCATATTAAAAATGGTCGATATTCTATTTCTAAAGATGGGATCTTTTATGGCAGTGCCCCAATGTCTTATGGTCTTTATTTGCTAGATCTAAAGACAAATGTTTATAACATAAATAGCAAAAGACTAAACTCAACAACTCAAACAAAACATACCTTTGGCATTGTCGTCTAGGGAACATAAATGAGAATTGCATATCTAGACTCCATAAAGATGGTTATTTAGACTCTTTTGATTCAGAATTAATAGAGACATACGAATCTAGTTTTTTGGGCAAGATGGCTAAGACCCCTTTCACTGGTAATAATGAGAAGACTAGTGATCTATTAGGACTCATACATACCAATGTATGTGAGTCGTTTAGAATAACCACTAGAGGTGGGTATCAATACTTCATTACCTTTACTGATGACTTCAGTATGTACAATTATGTTTACCTAATGAAACATAAGTTAGAAACTCTTAATAGGTTCAATGAGTTTATGAATGAAGTACGGAACCAACTTGGGAAAAGTATTAAGGCACTTCATTCTGATTGAGGTGGATAATACTTAAGCTAAGAGTTTGAGGACCTTCTTAGAGCCATGGGATTGTATCCCAGTGGAATCCACTTGGAACACCTCAGCATAATGTTGTATCAGAAAAGGAATTACAAATTTCTAGATATGGTGCGATCAATGATGAGTTTAGTTGAGCTTCTGACTACCTTCTGGGGTTATTCTCTAGAAACCAACACATTTACACTAAATCGAGTACCATATAGGTTGGTTCAAAAGATTCCATATGAGATATGGATTGGGAAGCGTCCCAAAGTGTCTTTTATGAAGATTTGGGATGTGAAGCTTATGTAAGGAAAAGCTTTGCCCCATATGCGATAAATGTTATTTTGCTAGATATCCTACAGAGACAATAAGATATTAATTTTATTTCCTATATGACAACAATGTGTTTGTTGCCAGAGATGCTGCATTCCTAGAGATGGATTTCATTTCTAAAGGAATCAGTTGGAGGAAAGTGGAACTCGAAGAGGTTCGAGACCAAAAAGAAAACATTAAACAGATAGATGTACAAGAGGAACAAAGAGAATCACAAAGTGTTGTGGAATATCAAATTCCTCAAGTAACACATGTACCTTATAGATCTAATAGGACACACCTTGAACATGAGAGATGTGGATATGTTATAACTCAGGAAGGTGGTGAGTTAGTCATAGATGATGATACAACAACCTATGTGGAAACTATTTAGGGACCAGAGTATGAGAAATGGATTTGAGGCCATGAGATCTAAGATGGAATCCATGTATAACAACAAGGTATGGACCTTGGAGGATCCATGTGAAGGGGTAAAACCCATAGGGTGCAAATGGGTCGTCAAGAAGAAGACCAACATGGATGGTAAAGTACAAACCTATAAGGGGGCAGATTGGTTGCACAGGGTTTCAGACAAGTTCAAGGTTCTAACTATGATGAAACCTTTTATCTAGTGGTCATGGTTAAGTCCATCAGGATCATGCATGCTATTGTAGCTTATTATGACTATGGGATTCTACATATGGATGTTAAAACCACATTCCTTAATGGGAATCTTCTAGAGGATGTGTATATGACACAACCTGAGGGTTTTATAAATCCAAAGGATGCAAATAAAGTCTATAAGCTGCAAAGGTCAATCTATGGATTGAAGCAAGCATCTCGGAGTCATAACCTTCATTTCGATGAGACAGTCAAAGAGTTTGGATTTGTTCCAAATGAAGATGAACCTCGTGCATACAAGAAGGTTAGTGGGAGCATAGTGACATTCCTCATATTGTATATAGATAACATACTCTTGATAAGGAATGACATTTCTACTTTCCAAAAGGTAAAGACATGACTGATAAATATGTTTTCTATGAAAGACTTGGGAGAAACATCCTACATATTAGGGATTAAGATCTATAGAGATAGATCTAGAAGGCTTCTTGGACTAAGTCAGAGCACATACATTGACAAAGTGCCAAAGTAGTTAATCATGGATAACTCAAAGAGATGAAACCTATCCATGCTTCATGGAGTTACCATCTATAAAGTTCAAAGTCCCAGTTCTTGTGAAGAAAGGGAACACGTGAGTCTGATTCCATATGCATCAACAATTGGTTCAATCATGTATGCAATGTTATGTACTCGTCCTGATGTATCATATGCCTTAAGAATGACAACAAATATTAGTATGATCTAGGTGATGCTCACTGGACAACCACGGAGAATATCCTTAAGTACTTGAGAAGGATTAAGGATCAATTCTTGGTATAAAACAGAGAGGAAGAGTTGGTGGTAAAGGGTTACACTGATACAAGCTTCCAAACTGAAAAACATGATTACAGATTGCAATCAGGATTCCTATTTTTCCTAAACAATAGAGTTGTGAGCTAGAAGAGTTCTAAGAAAGAGATAGTTTCCAATTCTACAACAGAGGCTGAGTATATTGCTTATCGAATGCATAAATGGAGGTTGTATGGATCAAGAAGTTCATCTCTGAACTTGGGGTCGTTCCGAGCATCAATGACACAATTGAACTATATTGTGATAACAATGGAGCTATTGCTCAAGATAAGGAATCTAGATCACATCAACACTCAAAGCATATACAAAGGCGGTTCCATCTCATATAAGAGAACATTAAATGAGGAGATGTAAAGATTTGCAGAGTACCAACTGAGAGCAATGTTGCTGACCCCTTGGCAAAAGCACTTTTGCAGTAGAAGCATGATGGACATGTTAGATCACTCGGGATACGATTCATGGGTGATTAAGTGGAAGTGGGAATCTATTGGTATGTATGCCCAGAGAGCCAATCATATGATGATTTTAATGGCATAATATGTAAATGATTTGATTATTAATAAAGGGCAAGATTCCAATTTATTCTATTTTAATATGTTATGAGATAATGATGTAACATAATAAATACCTAGAGAAACATATTACTCAATGACGTATGTCTTCAAGTACATGACTTGAACAATGAGATCATACATATGTTAAGAGTATATACAATCTCATTGCAGATAGACAACAATAACACATAAGACCAGAGTGTGCGTTGATTGATGACAAAATCTCATTAGTCATGATATGTATATCAAACCAAGTACACAAATACATGTAAGAGAAAAGGGTATCGGGCAAACCCACCATGAGACTGACCATGGAAGCCATTACCAAGGTAGTCATAGTCAGATCTCGTAGTGTTGGTGGTTGAAGAATAAATAAATATGTATTCAGTAAAATGAAATGAGAGTACATAGCCTCATATATATAGGAGTGAGGCCACTTAAGTGGGTTATAGGAGCCCCACTTAAGTGTGAGTACAAGAGATAGAAAAGTGAGGATACAAACATACTAACACGCCCCCTCAAGTTGGAGAGTACACATTGTGAAGTCCCAACTTGGTGCCCATATATTTAAATAAAGAAGGAGGAAGAGGCTTTGTAAGGATATCAACAACTTGATCACATGTTCTAATGTGAGGAGTGATGATATGCTTGTCTTTGATCAAGTCTCAAACAAAATGGCAGTCAACTTCAATGTGTTTTGTGCACTCATGGAAGACTGGATTATTAGCTATGTATATAGCTGCCTGGTTGTCACAATATAAAGTAGCTGGAGTTTGGAAAGGGATTCCAAAATGGACCGGACCCACTGCAGATCACAACATGCATGAGCCATAGCCCGATATTCTACCTCAGTGCTGGAGCGAGCTACCACAACCTATTTTTTACTCCTTCAGGACACATGGTGAGTGCCAATCATGACACAATATCCGGAAGTGGACCATCGATCTTTAGTATCACCTGCCCAATCTGCATCTACATATCAAGAGATAGAGATCACCTTGGACTCAGGACATTTATAGAGCAATCCCCATCCTGGAGTACTCTTCAAGTAGTGAAGAATGCATTGAACGCTGGACCAATGGGCCTGGAGTGGTGCACTCATGTGTTGGCTAACTACACCAACAACATAGGTAATATCTGGACGAGTAATAGTCAAGTAAATCAGCTTCCCGACTATGCGGCGATACAATTCTGGATCAACAAAGAGTTCTCCTTCATGAATAGACTTTGTATGATAGTCCATTGGAGTGGAGACCGGTTTAGCTTCTGTCATGTTAGTGTCTTTAAGTAGGTCCAAGACATAACGTCGCTGTGACAAGTTAATACCCGAGGATGAGCGAAGGACTTCAATCCCGAGGAAATATCGTAGGATGCCCAGGTCCTTTGTGTGGAAATGTGCCTGTAGAGACTGCTTTAGCTGAGATATCCCTACTGTATCATTTCCGGTATCAGTATGATCTATGGGTGGTGAGGATGATGAAAAGAACATTTCATCCTCATGAAAGGTGACATCTATAGAAATCTACACTCTACCAGAGCTAGGGTCAAGACACTTGTACCCTTTTTGAGAAAAAGGATAATTGAGAAACACCGTTCGTATAGCTCTGGGAGAAAGCTTGTCGGCCTTGGGATCAAAATTGTGAACAAATGCGACACAACCAAAAACCCGAGGCAGTAGCGGAAATGGTGTGGACTTAGGGTAAACAACAGAAAAAGGAGTGTGCTTCTTAAGAACAGAGGAAGGTTGACAATTGATAAGAAAGCAAGCGGTGAGGACAGCATTAAACCAAAAATTCTTGGGTGAGTTGGCATGAGTGAGAAGAGAGCGTGTAATGTCAAGTAGATGACAATTTTTATGCTCAGCAATGCCATTTTGTTGTGGAGAGTAAGCACATGAACGTTGATGAATCATCCCTACATCATGGCAAAAAGAGGCAACAACTTTTTGAGTATACTCAAGGGCATTGTCTGTTCGAAGAATCTTGATAGAGGTTGAAAATTGAATGAAAACCAACTTGTGGAACTCACAAATTAGTGTAAAAACTTCATCACGAGTTTGAAGTAAATAAAGCCAAGTCATTCTAGAGAAATCATCCACAAATGTCAGAAAGTATTTACAGCCATTGTAACTAGTAGTTCTAAATGGACCACAAACATCACTATGAACTAAATCAAACATATGGGATGATTATTTACATGTACGGGCTGGGAAGGACACACGATGGTGTTTTCCAATCTGACATGCATTACAAGAAATAGAAGAACATGAAGATAAAGAACTATCTAAAAGTTTAAGCTTGTCTAGAGGGAGATGGCCATGATGGAGGTGTAGCTGAAGTGGCGTGCATGCAAGAAGGGCTCGAGGTGGGCTTAGAGGTGGGGCAGAGAAGTAGTAGAGATCACCAGAGCATACTCCCTGCCCAATCATCATCAAATTCCTCCAATCCTATAAAATAAAACCAGATGGACCGAAGGTTACAAAACATTTGAGGGAATCAACAATTTTTGCTACAAACATTAAATTATATGGAAAGTTTGGAACAAAATGGACAACAATCAAGTTGATTTTAGAAGAGATAGGAACGGTTCCACACCGAGTTACTTGTTTAATCGATCCATTCACCATGGTGACAGATGAGTGAGGGATAAAGGAATCGGATGTGGTAAGAAGATGGGGCATACCGGTCATATGTTGTGTCGCACCTGAGTCCACAATCCAGTTAGAACTGACAACAAGCATACACACTCCAAAGTTACCTTGAGAAGCAGTGGCTAGGTGGGCAGAAGAACCAGTCGTAGGTAAATCCCCAATTTTTCAATCAGGAGAGGAGTACACTGGAGTAGAGTCAGATGCTGGATCTGAGTAGATTTGTGCAGCTTGTAGTAGGCACTCATATGCCTCGTTGGATAAGGAAACATGAGAGGAATCAGACGTTGTTGGTAGAGACGTAGCAACATGGCCGATGGGTGGGGCATGAGCTTGAGCGACGTGGGCATAACCTCTGGAACGCCCTCTTTCTTAATGGGTTGGATAACCATGCTTGGAGTGACAAACATCTTCAATGTGGCCCAGTTTTCCACAGTAAGTGTACTTTGGACGTTGGCCTCACCCATGACCACAGCCTCTGGCTGCCGCAGCCATGGCTGATGGAAGTTCAAGTGGAACAGTAGGAGAGATGTGAGGAGCAAGCATCTCAGACTGGGCCAGGCGTGTAAATGCCTGGTCCATAGATGGAAGAGTCACACCAACTAGGAGTAGTTTTCGAACAACAACAAAATGAGGATGAAGCCCGTTGAGGAAGCGCCCAGTGAGAAGAGTTTCCCTCTCTTTGGTGACATCAGCAGAGGTCGTTGGAGAGAAAAAGTTCAGCTGGTTGGACAGAGCTTTCATTGCATCATAGTACTTGGATAGAGGTTGATCCTCTTGCTTCTCAGAGAAGATTTTGTCCATGACGTTGTAGATGCGCAAACAATTGTCCTCCTGAGTGAAGAACTGCTTCAGTTCATCCCACATTGTTTTAGCGCACTTGTGCCACATGTACTTGAATGCAATGTCAGGCTCCATGCACCCCCAAAGCCAGGAGAGAACTTGACTATTTCCTGTACTCCATGTAGTATCAGGCACGACAGGGGCATCCTCGATGATAAACTTGAGTTTACCCCGTGATTCTAAAAAAGTTTGAACAACATTCATCCATAGCAGAAAATTATCATCATTCAGTTTGATAGCAATAATATGAGGCATATCATTATAGATAATGGTTGACTTGGCAGTTCGACCATGATACAATGAATAGAACACCGGAATATAGAGCACAGTGCAAAAAAAAATGTACCGAAATGTAGCACGGTACAAAATAGAATAATAGAAATACTACCAGAATGAAAACTCGGTAGAAGAAGGAGTAGCACTACCAGAATGGATCTCGGTAGGAAAAGAATAACACTACCGGAATAATGGCACGATAGGAAGCAAAAAAAATCCCCAATTTTTAAGAAAAGCACTCAACCATGTGGATTAGGGGAACCACATGGAGAGGATTAAAACATAAAGTTTTGCCCCCTTTTTTTAGTGCTTTATAGATCAGCACGGGGTCTTTTCTTTTGACTTCTTTTTCTGTATTTGTTGTTGTTCCCCTTTTTTTTTAATTGCCGACTATTGCGATCACGAACCCAAAGCAACTATAAAACAATGGAGCCGGAAGCCACAATTATAATTGGGTACATAGTGCGGTAGTTGGAAAGAAATAAGAAGATGAGATCAGCAATAAAGAAAATGTGGAGAAGACATCCACAATGATCTCCAAGAAGACTTGCGCCGCTACTGTTACTGCAATCAGGAGATTATTGCATGGATCATTATGAATCGGAAAGCCAAATGCCGATTTTCTATATGATGCGGTAAAGTCTATGCCAGGATCAAAAGATGGTGTCCGTCACGAGGAAAGGAGAAAGATAGAGGGAGAGAGGGAGTGGGGGGGAGGAAGTTGAGACGGGTAGGGTTAGGATACCACTCTGATACCATGAAGAATAAATAAATCTGTATTCAGTAAAAAGAAACGAGATTACATAGCCTCCTATATATAGGAGTGAGGCCACTTAAGTGGGTTATAGGAGCCCCACTTAAGTGTGAGTACCAGAGATAGAAAAGAGAGGATACAAATATACTAACAGTGGTGATTGTGGTTCTTAGACCTAAAGTCACTACACTCATCACATGTCATTAGATATGCTTTGACATCATCAAACGTAATCCTGAATAACGGTTGCCATAAAGGTGATGATTGGGTGACTGTGACACATGGGGACTGACTGTGAGTAATGTAGATGGGATTTGTCCCTCCTATAAGAGTATGATATTTTAGGCCTCTTGATTAGAGAGACTGAGAAATGCATGGCCATGCATATATGAGTGAATATGTGATATTGAGCTCACATATATCCCAGACAGTCTCCTCTAGTTCAAGGAACAAGATTGAATGTTGAAGAGGATGACTACTCCATGGCTCGAGTTTAATTTGGATATCAGTCACAAAGGAACTATAAAACACTATAACACCATACACAAATTGTAGGTTGAAGTTGTTCTCCAACTTTCCATTTACTTGAGTAGCATTGATGTGGGACTAGGCATCACTCATTGCTTGTGATGTCATAAGCTATTATGGACCTTCACTGCCAACATAATATGGGACCTATTGGGTTACACACATAGGTTATGGCCTATAAGAGGAATTTTGATCTTGAATGATAATTGCATTGATTACTAAAATGTTTAGGTAATACAATTCAAGCAACAAATAAACTGACTAGACTCCCAACTGATTGACTTATGAGATGAAATGATCGATTGGAGTGTCAGGTTGATAGGATATTGAATTAGTTGAGTTCTGCCTGAACTGGGGAGCAAACTGACCAGTTCACTTAGTGAACCGATCAGCTCATCTCAACCAACTGATCAGTTAGGTTCGTGATACGGGCATCTCGTAGGGAAAATCATCCAATTTGTGGGAGAAATTCAGTTGCATCAAGGAATAGTGATGACGTCATGTTATGCATTAGTCAGATTCGAATTTACTAATTCATATGTGATTGGGAAACATGATGAAATGACTAGTTTGGAAAGAAAACCGATCGGCTCGCATGTGAATCGACCAGTTCAGTTGCAAACTGACTGGTTTGGCACTTGCAGGTTGAAAAAAATCATGATATTCTGGTCCCTTCCACTCCAACACAGAATGGGAACCCAGACCCTAACCCATCCTATATATAGAGGGGTATTAGGGTATTCCCAAGACACAACTCAATTTCTTTTGAAAATTGTTGTCCTCTCTAGTTGTGGTAACCAATAGAGAGCCCAAGCAAGTCCTACCCACTAAAGGAAGGGAAATCAAGGGTGAAACAATTGTGGGAGAGCAAGTTGGTGACTAGTACACCAACAGGAGGGACAAATCCTTCCTATATGTTTGAGTAGGACAACAAGAGTTCTAGGCTGTCTATGTGGACTTGGATAGAAGAATGGAGGCCTTTGTCTGCTACTAGGAGGATGGCGCCAACCTGCTATTCATGGTGAGACCAGGAGGCATATCAGATGAGTCCCAATGCAACTAGTAGATAGTTGCACATCTGCAATGACAAGGAGGTGTCACTAGTCTTACTCCAGGACCACGTGTATCCTTGGAACCATCCTTCTCATCATATAGTTATTGATGTGATCTTTTGGTTTATGAGGAATATGGTAGTAGAATTTTTGTTTCTGCTGCCTATTCTGTAGCCATATTTCCCTACCATAAATTCCTTTTCTAGGAATGCAACATCTCTGGAAAAAAACACTTCGTTGTCAGATGGAGTATAAAAATAGCATCTATTGGTTTCCTTAGGATATCCAAAAAAATAACATTTATCAGATTTGGCTCCAAACTTTTTGGGAAACTACTTTCTCACATAAGCTTCACGACCTCAAATATTCATAAAAGACACATTGAGATGCTTCCCATACCATATCTCATATGGTGTCTTTTGAACCAATTTAGATGATACACAGTTTAGTGTAAATGCGGCAGTTTCAAGTACATAACCCTAGAAGGAAGTTGGAAGATCTACAAAACTCAACATCCATATCTAGAATTGTGCGATATCTTCTTTCTAATACACCATTCTGTTATGGTGTTCCAGGTGGAGTCCATTATGATACGATACCACATGCTTGTAGAAGATCCTCAAACTCTTGACTTAAGTATTCTCAACATTGATCACAATAAAGTGCCTTAATACTTTTACCAAGTTTCTTATGTATTTCATTCATGAAATCCTTGAACTTTTCAAGAGTTTTTGATTTATGTTTGATCAAGTAAACATAACCATACCTATTGAAGTCACCAGTTAAGGTAATAAAGTACTGATAACCACCTCTAGCATTCATTCTAAAAGGGCCACATACATCAGTATGTATGAGTCCTAAACGATCACTAGCCCTCTCACTATTACCAGTGAAGGGAGTTTTGGTCATCTTGCCCAACAAATAAGACTCACATGTCTCTATTGATTCAAAATCAAAAGAGTCTAGATAACCATCTTTATAGAGTCTAGAGATGCGATTCTCATTGGTGTGCCCTAGACAACAATGCCAAGGATATGTTTTGTTTGATTTCTCGAGTTTTCATCTTTTAGTATTAACATTATAAATATTTGTCTTCAGATATAATAAATAAAGACCAAAGGACATCGGGGCACTTCCATAAAAGATATCATATTTTGAAATAGAACATTGACCATTCTTTATATGAAATTCATATCCATCCTTGTCCATACAAGATACATAAATAATGTTTTCTATTTATCGTAGGTACAAAATAGTAGTTCTTTAACTCTATTACAAGCCTTTTGGGCTGAGATAAATTATGTGTTTCAACTATAGTGGAAACAACTCTTGTTCCATTTGCTACACACAGTTCAACCTTACCCTTTTATAAAGACTTACTTCTTTTTAGATCCTACATATTCAAGAATATGTGAGATCCACATCCAATATCTAGTACCCAAGATGAAGAAGTTGACAAATTTATCTCAATAACGTATATACCTGAAGTGGTGATCTCTATCCTCTCCTATTCCCCAGTTCCTCAATGTAGAGAGGGAAATTCCTCTTTCGATGTCTAGGTTGGTGACAGTGGTGACAATTACCTCCTTATTCACCCCTCCCTTTGCTTTGAATGCATAAGAACTGGGCTTCTGGCTCACTTTAGAACTCTTATTAGCTTTGCCTTTTCCCTCTGACTTCCCTTTTCTATTGATCATCATCACAGACTTGGGCTTGTATTTCTTCATTTGCAGTTCAGCTGTTCTCCACATGCCAAGTAATTCTGACAATGACTTGTCATAATAATTAATTATGTAGTTCATGAAAAATTGACTGTATGACAGTGGAAGTGATTGTAGAATCATGTCAGTGGCCAACTCTTAATCCAAGGGAAATCCCAATCTTGCAAGGTTCTCCACAAACCTAATAATTTTGAGCACATGGGGACCTACTGGATCTCTTTATCACATGTTGCACTTGAACATCGCCTTGGAGATATCATATCTCTCATGTCTTGCCTGATCTTAGTACATGTTCTTAAGATGTTTTACCATCTCAAACACATCTATATTCTCATGTTGTCCATACAACTCATAGTTATTGAGCACAACATTAGGCATTTGACATCTACAACATCCTCAGAGTTCTTCTTATAAGCATATTTGTTAGCCTTAGGCGCAGTGGGAGCATGTTCATCTGGCTCTTTCTAGGACATATATCATGCCCTCTTGTGTGAGAACAATTCTCAACATCCTGAACCAGTCATGGAAAGTATTCCCATTTAACTTGTCCTTCTCAATGACCAACCACAAGGAGAACATGTTATTTGATTCTACAAAAGAAAATTTACAGTTTTTCAAAACACTTTTGATTTGATTTGATTTGATTAAAATAAAATTTAATAAAATTTAATTAGGCCTTTAATTAATTATCACACCCACTATTTTTTTTCAAATTGATATCCCTCACATATCAATTAGGAAGACTGCAACGTACAACCTTATAGTGAGCCAAGACCCAAAACAATTGAATTATTACCTAGCCAACGCTAGTGTCCATAACCAATTATTCAGGTAGACAAATTTTTTCAATTGAATCTTATACAATTCTTGGAAAGATAGTATGCACAACTCTTTGCCATAGTCATCTGCATGCTTCTAGATACTTAATTTCATTAAGATCACTTAGTAGGTTTGACCCAAAATCCAACACAATAGTAATGAACGTCGCTTGGTAGACCCACATAACTTCCACGAGATAGACAACACACCACGCTTGGCATGCCCATGCATATATATATATATAGACACACATATCCAATCACCATATACTTATAGTACTCATATACGTGCTATATCCCAGAAATGAAAACATGCAATTATAAACACAAGGAATGGTTATGACTATATGTAATATAATTCCTTGGATTCACAAGGAATTACTACCACCTAAGGTCTACATCATATGTAGCTACCCGTTTTTGATGAATTTCTATGCTCTAGTCAATTCGGGTAGACCAGTTCAACTCTTAAACCAGTTGGTTTGCCTCTTGGCTGGTCGGTTGGTTTTTTAGAACGATTGTCTGGTCTCTGGTCCAAATGACTTCTGGACACCTTCAGTTGCTCAGCTGGGCCTCCAACTGATCGGTCCAGCCCCTCTTGTTGTCAGGCCTCCTCGGTTCTCCAACCGATCGGTTCGCCTACTAAAACGGGTGGTTCATCTGGTATGAAATGTCTTCTTTTCCATAACATGAATTAAAACTATCCTAATCCTATTTAACATATTACATGGTAATAGAGAAACCTCAAGTTACATTTGGGGGGATCATAAGAAGGAGAGAATTAATACTTTTACAAATGAAAAAGAAGAGAGAGGCTCGATATGCAAACATAGATATAAACAAGAATAGAACCATTAAATCAAGCACACAAGATCTAGGGGTTATTGACCATTACCATGCTAACCATCCACCATCAAAACTGATTTTAAGACGATGCATATAAATTGCATATATATATCATATCATATATCTATTATTACCATACTAAAAGCACCATTAGAAATCAACTCATTTTTGTCATCACGAGATAAACACATGCTCTTTATTATTCCTCAAGTGGGTTGAATTCCACCCAAGCATGAATGCTAAGGAGTCCTGGTAGGATAGTGCTAAACTTCACATGTTCGCATGATGTTGAACTAGATGTTTCGTCTCCCCCTTCAACATGTTTGTGAGGCGATGAACCAAATATTTTATCTTCCTCCTCATTGGCCGAATTACAACAAGAAGTTTGCTTTTACACAATACCAATTGGGAGAAGGGTTCCAGAATATTTCAAGGATAGCAACAAGTAAAATATGTGCAATATATCTCATGTAATATGACATCGGTTATCTCTTAGCCACCAAGCCAAACCAATGCTACTCAACTACAATGATGAGACTCCTAATCACATCTGAAACAAATCTAGAGAACTTTTAATAGAATCCAATCACATCTACCGTCTGTGTGGGCAGACGCAGAGCCAAATGGGCGATGTGATGATGAAAATAATCTTAACCACAATCAAAGAAGATATATGGCTGTAACATACCAAATCTTGATCCCTACCCTAGAAGTTTGACCTTTTGGGCTTAGCCAAACAAAGTTGAGGTTAGATCTAAAAGATGTTTGGTATAAACCTAATGAGCTAATGCATGCATGAATCACCCTAATGTAACCTACTTTTTACACATTAGATTTAGACTAACAATGAAACATAAAATGTGTCACATGGGGAATGCATGAAATCTGTGTTTAATAATCACACATAAATCTTTAGGTGAAGTTTTGAACATAATTAGATGGATAAAAATAATAATGATGATAAATGTGAGGATAATAGGCTCATATATTAATTGTGACATAACTCATTAAAAAAATCCCAAAAGTGGAATCTAAGTTAAGTATCATGTTCGTTGGGTCCCAATTTCCTTGGGAGTCAAGTTTCACATTATTCACATAATAATTAATTCAATTCAATTTGGAAAAGATGTATATTTTCCCTAAAATATCAAATAAAATAATAAATGAATCCAAAAGAGGAAAATAATCTTGGATTTGTAATCTACATAATAAGTATAACCTTTGGGTGAATTTTCATCTAATTTGGAAAATATTTGATTAAAAGATGTATTCAAGAGAGAGAAAGTGTGTAGAACCTTAAAAATATTAAATAAATGCACAAACCTCTCCAACGTGTAAAATTGATGGAAAACTCTTATCCAACACATTAAATATGACTTGTGGGTGAAGTTCATAAAATTTGGATAATCTGAAAGTCATTAATTCATGAGGAAAGAGAAAATATATTTGATTTATTTAACACATAGAAAGTCTTCCAAAGGCAAATCTAGTTGAATAATCAGAATCTACATACTCTAATTAGCATATGTGCAAAATTCTAATTATTTTGGGATTGGTTTATACCCTCAAATGAAGAGAGATAAAATAAGGAAATAATGCATTTACACTTTACTCATATCAGATTTGAATGTCACATTTTATTTTATCCAGCTCACTTATGGTTTCCTTATCACATGGTTTCCTAATTTTACCTTGGTTTCTGGCCCTTAGATGAAGATCCGGTGGAGACAGACTCGTCTCCTACCTCCAGTCAGAGCTCCTTTCCTTCGTGAACAGTACTCCCAATATTCTACTCCCTCTATCTCTCTGGTTTTTGGCCCGTATTAAATAATTTTTCATGCGTCAAATCTGGGAGAGGATTCCACACCTTTTGATCCCTACTTCTTCTCTTTTCCTTCCCGAATTATGAAACACCTGATTTGTAGTGTACATCCTTACCACCTCAATTTCATAGAGCCCTCCTAATGTGATTGTATATATATATCCCTACCCCAAGGATCTTTGGATGCCGTACAATTTTCCCATCACTCGAATTTGGTCTCGAGTATTCTTTGCTCCTGTTCCAAGGTTGAAGACCTATACCTAGCACTGACGCCATGCCCCGAGTTCAATATTGCTCGTGGTAGGCTTGTACGGATCCTATAGCTCGTTTCTATGCAATTGGATCTATGTTGTCTCGTTCTGTCAAGTTTTCCCCAAATTGGCATCTTCAAGCTCAAGCTGCTATGTGCTATCCATGGCACTCGAGCGCCTGCAGGGGGTAGTCCCCTGTAATTTTACTCTTCTGGTCTTTACCTCGCTTTGTATCTTTATTTTAGCCAAGGGGCAAGTTGTTTTTTTGCTCGGTTTTCCTTTGTTTTGGGGTGAGTAAACTGAGCCATTGACCCACTAACTTGGCCATACATGATTGGGCCATGTCAGCTGGGCCCAGTCCCTCTCTCTCACGATTTTCTTGCCTATGTGGATTTTCAGATTTTTCTAATTGGCCAGCTTTAAAAAATCATAACTAATTCCTTATTTATCCAAAAATTACAAATATATACTCATTGGATTCAGAAAAAGATTCTCTATCTAACGGTATAAGTTTTAGTTCCTAATTCCAAACTAATTAACATGTGAATTTTAATGGATTTTTCTATTGATTATAACTTGTAAAATTCATAACTAAATATATATATATGTCAGAAAAATATAATAAAATATGTTTTTGATTTATAAAAAGGTAACATAAAATATGGCATGTTTTGATAACCTAAATCACATGTAAGAAAAAAAAGTAATTTTTAGGGTTTGAATAATCGATGTGAAATTGATCTAAAATATATATATATATGCTTAATAGGTTCTTTGGAGGCCTTGACATGGATCTAGAAGTGACTTTGGACTATTTAGATTCTTGAGTAAGGTATGTTTTGAATCTCCTATTCTTATACATTAAGAAATAACCTATATTATTCTTTCTCTTGGTTCTATGGACATTAGCCTACACAATATCAGTTCTTTTGAAAAACATGCTTCATGTGAAGTACTTTGTGTTGTTACTGATCTTGTGATCATATTAATTGATTTGAGATTCTCTTGGAATCTTTATTAAGCTTTGTTCATGGTGGAACTCTATATGATGACATGTGATGCCTTTTTCCCACTTGTGAGGTGGATGTATATGTTGGTCACTTATGTGGTGACTACTTTGGTATAATCTGACTATACTTTGTACTTGCCTCTACATTAAACATGCTATGTGATTCAATAGCACTAGAGTAGTATAATTGCATTAGTTTTTGGGCAGATGTGTATTTCCTGCTCGGGGCAGTATGCTCCTGTTATTTTTGGGATGGAGGTGGCCCCATAACCGAGTTTCAAATTTGTGAGGTTTGGCCCACTTTTATATATATTGGGAGTTTGGAAGTACGTCATTCTCTATCAAGTTACAAGTTTTTGAGACTTGTCTGATTTTGTTGTTATATTATTCTAGGGCTATGTTTATCTCACTTGCATGTAGGTTGATGATGATTATGGGTTGTGTGCCCTAATTTCATGATATGTGCTTATGTGGCACAACCTTATAGTTTTTATTAATGGCAAGTATTCTTTTGTTATCATATGTTGGAAATTATTCTTTTAATGCCCATTTGGGTAGTTCTTATCTTTTCTATGGGAAGCCTTTTATTTTGATGTCCTTTATTCTATAAGTTGCTCAATTTTGTTTTTAGTATGCACATACCAACCTTTGTTGATGTCTTCTATTTTTCTCTTCTTACTGGGGTATGCTTCCAACCCTAGGTGAAGAAC
This sequence comes from Alisma plantago-aquatica, assembly GCA_963693085.1. Taxonomy (NCBI): domain Eukaryota; kingdom Viridiplantae; phylum Streptophyta; class Magnoliopsida; order Alismatales; family Alismataceae; genus Alisma; species Alisma plantago-aquatica. Next base: position 1,978,173,947 of record OY856409.1, read on the forward strand.
ATGGAGGACATGTAACAAATATATGGACATAGCCTAAGGAGTTAAAGCTTGGAGACAAAGTTGTTATGGTTTAGGTTTACCTCTATCTTAGATCCTTATGTTGTATCATACATGTAAACCCTATGTGGGAGATTGAGATATACTTTTGTATTTGTGAAGAATTGATTATAGTCATGTTTTATATTCTACTACTATACTTTGGTTGTTTTAAAAACCATTAATAATATTTGAAAATTTTACACCCACTCCAAGATACCTTATGGGTGTGTTTGGATTGGAGGTTCTATTGTTCAAATTTTTAGTAGGGAGTGGTTCCCCTCTAGCATCCCACTCCTTACAATGGCACATCCAACAAATTTTTTATTATTTTCTCAGAAAAACTTCACTTTGACCTTCCTAACCCTTCCCTACCAATAGACTTGAATGTAGTAGTGCTTACCAGTTCTAGACGAAGTGGGTCTTTTGGTGTGGTGCACCCTTGGCCACACCCTTCTTAGTACCCATAAAGAGTGCTGATAATGACTACAATTATAGGTGAGGTGCTAGTCTAGGAGGAAAGGATGACACTAATGAGACATCACCACTTTTGGACCAATTATGCTCCCAAGATAGCCATTGACGTTGTTCCACATGAAACAACGGTCATGAACCTCCCATTTTCACAGTGCTGCTATGAAGCTTGTTCCACCTCGTCATCCATACTTGATATCCATCTACATTTTCATACCTAGCATATACATCTTGATGCATGTAGATCGACATTCACACATCATATTAAAAAATGAGTATTATACATGTTCCTAGCTTCTCTCTGTACAAGATAAATAGAAATGTCTCTATGAATCAAAGCCTTTATTGTACTCAGTAGGCATCACAATGCATTCATAAGGTGAAACGAAGATTAGTGGCTCCCTTGGTGATGGCCAAGTATGATTTGTACGAGTCTATGGATTCTTGTTGTTGTGAATGCTACTATAAAATCTGGAAGTATGACTGATCGATTTATGGAATGAATTTGTACTATGAAAAGCCTAGAGTCTTTACAATCAACTGCGTTCATTGCCAAATGATTTTAGGTTCCAATTCAAGCACACTGTATGCAAAGAAATCTTGGAGGATTAGTGATAATCATTTATTCAATGTCATATGGACTGCCTTGAAAGGCTTATTGGCTGTAGTCATGCCCAACTAGGCAAATATGAATTTTAGTTTTGAGGATGCAAACTCCAGTCTTCCTATGCGAGACAAAATTGGAAGGATCTTTGAGGAACCAGTTCTCAATACCCATAGGGACCATCAACAATGACTACAATTGTAGGTGAGGCACCGATTCAGGAGGAAAGAACAACGTTAATGAGACATTACCACTTTTCGACCAATTGTGCTCCCAAGACAACCATTGATGTTGTTCCACATGAAACAACACTCATGAACCTCCCTTTTTGACACTACTGGTATGAAACTTGTTCCACCTCCTCATCCATACTTGAAAACCATCTAAAATGTTGTTTAAGAAGTATTTTGGCATATACATCTTGATGCCTGCATATCGACATATTAAAAAATGACTACTGTACATGTTCCTAGCTTCTACATGTACAAGATAAATAGAAACGTCTCTCTGAATCAAGGTTCAACCTTTTTTGTACTCAGTAGGCATCACAATGCATTCATAAGGTGAAACAAAATTAGAGGCCCCAGTGGTGATGGCCAAGTATGATTTCTACAAGTCTATGGATTCTTGTCATTGTGAATGCTACTATACAATCTAGAAGTATCACTGATCAATTTATGGAATGCATTTGTACTATTAAAAGCCTAGAGTTTTTGCAATCAACTACGGTCACTGTCAAATGATTTTAGGTTCCAATTCAAGCACAATGTGTGCAAAGAAATCTTAGAGGATTAGTGATAATCATTTGTTCAACGTCATATGGGCTGCCTTTAAAGGACTATTGGCTATAGTTTTGGCCAAGTAGGCCACCATAAATATGACTTTCAGTTTTGAGGATGAAAACTCCAGCCCACTTATGCGAGACAAATTTGGAAGGATCTTTGAGGAACCGTATACGTCCACCAAAAGAAAATTAACTTGCTTGTGCTATGAAGGTTTTTGATAACCACTTCAATGTATCCATGAGGTATTATCATAACTATATTGTTTTACTTGTTATCATCGAGTAACATTTGTTCATTTATGATTTAGTAAGACCATATCTCAAGCAATACTCATTATTAGCATCAAGTTTAGAAATAGTAGGTTGGCACATCAATGCATTGATTTCATTTCATATGTTCTTTTATGAGACACAACAACTAAATTCTTGAAGGTATATCATATTCTATACTTTCCAATATGATTTTATAATTACCTCTAGTAAGATAGACATTGTACACTTAGAGACTGATGGTATTTCCTCAAAGAAAAAACCATTTCATGGAATTTATTTTTAATGTATGCTATTTTATGCATAGGCATTTAACCACTTCAAAAACAATATTAGTTCACAGACATAACACACTTGGAGGGAAAATTTATGGTCTTGCATAGAAGAGTAACACACATGAAAATGAAATGACATAAATTAAATAACCATTAGGGTGCTTAATGTTTTTCTAGAGTTATAAGCTTATGTTTTTGTCCAGTTCTCTCCTTATATATAAACTTTCATAAGTTAAAAATGCATATGATGATAAAATTAGAGCTTGTAAACCAAAAAGGCATTAATAGTGGCAATTAGGGGTTGGGAAGCAAAAATCCTAATGAAACCCTAATTTGACCCGAAAACCCTAACTTGGACCACAAGTTAGTCTTAATGGGAGATTTTGGATAAAATAAGAATGTAAGACCCCTGACCTAGCTTAGTGATTGATCTTGCTTTCTTTGAATAATAACGTGCTTAAACCTTAATCTAATCATATAATGCACTCTCATATCATGTGGCATGTTTATGTTTTCAGTTTGATCCAATTTGGATAACGTTCGAGCTAGTTTTGCTATATGTATGCTTGTTATGGACCAAGTTGTAATTTACCCATGTTGAGGGTTTATGTTGCAATTTTTCACATGTTAGATGTGACTCTTGTGCCTTAGCATCATGAGAGAGATAATGATACTTAGCAGCACTTTGTTGGACCTTAGTTGATGAGGAGGCATCATGGGTGTTGATGCTAGGGTTTGCATAGTTTGCATGGATGCTTGAGTTGTTGATCCTTGAGTGTAGAGACCAATATGTTTTGAGTATCATTGGAATTCTTCTACTAAAACACCTTTCTTGGTTGTGATTGTAGCAACCTAGGTGCCTTGCCCTTGGTTGTGATCACTAGGTTTGCTTATGTTTAGGTGTGTGTTGACTTGCTATTTGGATGACACAGTGTAGTGTTCACTACTTTGTTTACCCTAGGTTTTACTTCGATTGAAGGAGAGTGGCCATAAGGTTGCTAGTCAAACTTAGTTTTAACATTCTTCTTTGCATGCATATCTAGAGTGCTTTCATGGCCGATCTATGGAGGTAAATGTATCATGAGAGGCACTAGTATCTTGACACCTCATATCTATCACCTCTCTCCCATCCTTAGGTATTTATACCCCTTCTTTCATATGAATGTAACCCTTTTAGCTCTCTTCTTTCTCTCTTCTTTCTTGTGTTTGTCCTTGATCTTGGTGGTGCAAGTGGAGGTGCTGATCTTGGAGAAGGTGGCCGTTTTCTCCTTACATGTGGTGATCTAGGGATTGATCATCTCCCTTGTAGTGTTCCTTGGTGTTCTTTGATCTTGGTAAGTAGTTTATCTCTATTTGATTTCGTTTTCTTGAACCCTACACTCTCTTTTCTTCACCTAGACATTAGACTATGGTTCTCCATGGTGGATATGTTGAGGAATTTCTCTCCATAGAGATCGAGACTATGGTTTGACCATGGTAATACCTGAGTGAGATGAAGCTCTCCTCTTTATTCTTTATTTTTTGGTCTAGGGTTTTTACCCTCTCTCTTTTGAACTTCTATTGACCTTGGTGTGTTCTTCTTCTCTTGAGGTGATCTTTCTTATAGTTAGAGTAATCCAAGCTTGGCGTTTCTCTTCTCTCTTGGAGCTTGTGGCTTGGGAGGTCGACCTTCAGCTCAAGGCGGGTTATATAACTCACCACTCTTCTATTTTTGCACCTTTATCTTACTTGCATGTTATTGTAGTATCTCTAAAACATAATGATAAGGTATTAGATGATGCTATCTTGATTTAGGTTTTAATATTATGAAGTATTCTTATACATATTGCTCTTTCTCGTTACCCTAAATCATTGTCTCTGAAATATATGAATGATGGAGTTACTAGGCTTGCATGCAACATCTTGAATGATTGGTTTTATCACCATGTTTATGGTTCATCTACCACATGTTAGATGGAAGTTTTGGTTCTTGTGAACATGTGTTGAACGTTTTTTTTTGTTTCTCCTTGCGTGGTTTCCTTACTGATCTTCATGATGGTCATTTTAGGGTTTTGAGGTTCATCATCTTTATAAGGTTCTTCCCCTAGAGATGCTTGAGTTTTTTTTTTATGTTAAGCATCTGATTCGGTTGACATGTGTCCTTAGTTTCTTGAGGATTCTATGATCATGTGGATGGTAAACTATGGTTCTGGTTTACATGCCATAATCCTAACCCTAGTCACTTTGATTTCTACACATGTTGATGTTTGTGGTCACTACTTATGAGCCCTTGTATTGGATTGACACAACCTTGGTGTGATGTTGGTGCATTCTCTATTCTTTGACCTTCCTTGAGGTTTATGCTATGGTTAATGTGTTGCGATCGCTACATGTGGTATTGATATGTGTTGGTATGTGTGCCCTGAGAGACAATCATGGTATGATTGGTGGGATACATTAAGATTGATTTGATAAACATCAAAGGCAAGCTTCCAATTCTTTCTGGTTCAGTCATATGAGATAATGATAGAAAAGATTGAATGTCTAGAGAATGACAATACTCAATGACGTATGCTTTCAGGTTCAGGACCTGAATGATGAGATCATGCGGATGCTAAGAGTTTGTACATTCTTATTATGTCCCTAGTCGGATGTCATTGTGAAAGGTAGATAGACAACAATGACACACAAGACTAGATTGTGGTGTTGGTTGATGACAGAATCTCATTAGTCATGATATGGAGATATCAAACCAAACACATAGGTACTTGTTAGAGAACAAGTGTACCGGATAGACCCACCATGAGTTTGACACATGGAACCATGACATGGTAGTCACAGTCAGTTCTCACAGTGATGGTGGTGAATGTGATTTTTTGACCTGGAATCACTACACTCAACACATGTCATTGGGTACACTTTGACATCATCAAACGTAGTCCTGAAACATGGGTTGTTATAAAGGTGATGCTTGGGTGGCCTTGACACATGGGGCTTTTGAGGGGTGAGTGATAGATATGGGATTTGTCCCTCCTGAGGGAGTTTGATATCCATGGCCACTTGATGAGTAGGATTGAGATAGGCATGCACACATGTGAGAATCAGTATGTGATATTGATGTCATACATATCTCCTCCAATCTACTCTGAGATCAAGAAAGTGAATGAAAGTTGACAGGATGACTGTTCCATGCCTTGAGTTCATTCGGGATATCAGTGACAAAGGAATTATACATTCACTATAACACCATTCACGGATTGTAGGATTGAAAGTTGTTCTCCAACTTTCCTTTTCACTTGGGTAGCACTGATGTGCGACTAGGCACCACTCTTTGCTTGTGAAGTCATAAGTGTTATGGAGTTTCACTGCCAACGTGAAATGGACCTGTAGGGTCACACACATAGGATTTAACCTGGAAGAGGGGTTTGTCCACAAATGATGTTTAGATTGATTACTAAAGGAGTTTAGTAGTTCAATTAAGCACTCAATCAATTGATAGCTCAGTATCATAGTGTTCAAGGTGTTGGACCGATTGATTAGAGTATTAGTTTGATTGAAATTGCGATTGACTGATTTTCATAGTCTGCTGCCCAACCGATCGACTAAGGTTGGTGAACCGATCGACTCAACTGGTGAGACGATCAGCTCATGTACCAATGAGACGATCAACTCAATTATTGAACCGGTCGATTCATGTGACCAACCGAGATCGTTTGGAAAGTCAGAAGACTATTTTGCAAATACAATTTGTTTCACTTGTACAAATTCAATTTGGACAAGGATTAATATTTGATTAATCAGAAACAAATATGAAAGTCAATTTGAGTTGGATCAGGACCATGAACCGATCGGCTCACGCATGAACCAATCGGCTCAGAGCACCAGACGATCGGCTCAGGTCCCAAACGATCAGCTCAGGGCCCGAAACGATCATTTTAGGGTGTGAACTGATCGATTCAACTGATGCAGATTGGTTGTTTTTTCGAAAATCGTGAACCCTTCTACTCCTACTTTAATCCTGCATTTCTTGGGGTAGAGAACGTTGTCCCATGACCCTCCTATATATATAGGGGTAGTGGGGGATTCTCAGGAACAACAACTCAGAACACCAATTTGCTATGCAAAGTTGTCGTTCTCTCTAGTTGTGGTAACCGAGAGAGCTCGAGCAAGTGCTACCCGATAAGGAAGGCACAACAAGGGAAAGACAACTGTAGAAAAGCAACTGGTTGTAGGAGAGTGTGTTGGTGACTAGTATGCCGATAGGAGGGTGCGACTCCTTCCAATTCCTTGTGGGACAAGGAGATCAGAGTTCTAGGTGGTCCGTGTAGACTACTTCAAAGGCGAGAGACTTCTGCCGCTCAAAGGATAGTTGTCAATCCTGACAGTCCCGGTGAGACCAGGAGTCGCACAGACACCGTCTAAGACCGAAGGTGAAGACCACGCAAGCCGTGAGGTAACGTCGCTGAGCAAGGTTCAGGACAAGGTATGCCTCTACAAACCATCCTTCCTATTGTATAGATGTTGATGTGATTCCTTTATTCTGGGTTTGGGAGAAGAAATATTTTGTTTCCGCTGCCTTCTTTGTCTCCTCTAAAACCCAACAGTGGTATCAGAGCCACATCAACTGCTCTATACTTTAGGATTGTCGATATGATCAATTTTGGTTTGTCGCCTTTAATTATTGCATATGATGCGAATAATAATGGCTTTATGAATGTCCAATCCTAAATCCACAAATCCCAATATACATATATGATATGTAATATGAATGCACTCGATACACATCACCCTTAAACGAGTTTTGTGGTGGACGTATAACGTGGTTATGGCCAATAAACCCTATGTGTGTGCTTTGTTGAATGAGGTTGCTTGCATCTTGGTCTGCGCACCGCTTCCCCACCTACTTATTCCTGATGTAACTCGAGATAACTCGAGATTTCTTTCCTACCTTTGCTCCCCCCGAATGTAACTTGGGGTTTCCCAATTTAAATGTAAATATGATAGATCTTTTATATTTCCTGTTATGTCAAAGAACGGAGGACAATTTGACGATGACTGAGATGATCAGTTCAAGGCATGAACCGATCGGTTGGCAATCCAGACGATCAGCTCAAGGAGCGAGACGAGCAAGTGGCGACCTGAGGAGATGCACGACGACCAGGCAAACCGATCGGTTGGAGGAGCCAACCGATCGGCTGGTGGCACCCAAATGACCGGCCAGGGCGAGCATGTCATTCATGAGATGAGTTTATCAACTTGGACGACTATAGCACTTCATCATGGACATGTTGCATATGATGTAGACCTAGATGACCGTGATTCCTCTTGTCTCAAGGAATCACATTAGGATGGCCATAATCATCGCTTTTATCATTTTCACATGTTTTCCGTGGGATATAGCATGTATATGATACATACTATGTATTGTGGTGATTGGATATGTATATGTACCTATAAAACCAAATCCCTCATTAAATATTAAAGTTTTATATGCCTTCTAAATGCGACACACGTGAAAAGCTTGATCAACCAAGTGTGGGTACGCCCTAGAATGGTGCACTGTATATCTCATGGAAGCGTGAAGGATGGATATGTGGGTCTACCCTAGCAGGGTGCATATTCATCGTGTTGGCTTTTGGTCGGACTTAACAAGGTGACCTAGATAGGATCTAGCACCTTGAGGCATGGAGGTGATCATGGCAAGAAGTTGCATATGACATCTTTTAAGAGTTGCATATGATGCAATCGGCAAAAGTTGCCTACCTGGAAGATCTAAGTTGTGGGTGACAGCCCTAGCTGGTCCATGACTTGGAGGATTTCAGGATCTTGACCCACTAGAAGATTGTATGATGCAATCTTCCAAATTGATGGTGAGGGCTATCAATTTGAACAAAAATAGTGGGAGCGATAATTAATTAAAATCATAATTATATCGTCAACCTTTCAAATCAATCAAATAAGTCAAAATTGAGTTTTGGACTAAATTGCATATATTTCCTTTTATAGTACAAATGACAACAAACAACAATCACTTTCATTGTGATCGGTCCTTGAAAAGGACAACCTGAATGGGACTAAATTCCACGATTGGTTTAGGACATTGAGAATTGTTCTCACTCAAGAGCGAAAGCTCTATGTCCTGGATACTCCAATTCCAGAGGAACCTGCTCCTACCGCACCAAAGGCAGAAAGAGATGCTTATAAGAAGCATTCTGATGATGTCATTGATACAAAGTGCTTGATGTTGTGCTCCATGAACCATGAGTTGCAGAGACAACATGAGAACATGGGTGTCATTGAGATGATTCAACATCTCAAGAACATGTATGAAGATCAAGCACGACAAGAGAGATATGATGTCTCCAGGGCGCTGTTCAAGTGTGTCATTACAAAAGGAGATCTAGTTGGTCCTCACACGCTCAAGATGATTGGGTATGTGGAGAACCTGATGAGACTGGGATTTCACCTGAGCCAAGAGTTGGCTACTGATGTGATACTGCAATCGTTACCAGAATCCTACAGTTAGTTTGCGATGAACTACAACATGAACAACTTTGACAAGCCATTGACAAAGTTGTTGGGCATGTTGAGGACAATCGAGGAACAGATGAAGAAGGACAAGCCTAAGTCTGTGATGGTGATCAACAGCAAGAAAGGCAAGTCCAAGAAAAAGGGCAAGGGTAAGGGCAAGGGCAAGGGCAAGGGCAAGGGCAAGGGCAAGGCTAAGAAAGGTTCTGATGCTAGCCAATAGCCCAAGTCGTTTTCAACTCTCAAGGCCAAGGGAGGAGTTACCAAGAGAGGCAATTGCCACCATTATCAAAAGCCAGGACATTGGAAAAGGAATTGTCTGCTCTATCTGGAAGAACTAAAGAAGAAGGAGCTGACAGACGTCTCCACCTAAAGGTGTCATGAAATAAACTTGTAACACTTTTTAGGTATATGATACCAAGATATAAAGTGTAAAGCACTCAATAAATGGGGCAAATGTTGCCGCCATAGATAGGAGTACTTTGGTTTATTTTCAGCCATAAAGGAATGTAATAGAGTTATGAACTGCTATTTCATATTTGCCAGTGGATAGAAACACATTATTTTTGCATATTGTATGACAATGATAGCAATTCATGACGTTGATTTCAAAAGATATGATCTTTGTGGCAATGCCTTGTTTATCTTGTATTACTTGGTATGCATAAGATAAAATTATACCTAAAAGTTATTGATAACTCAAACAATCAAATTAGCATAAATCATGAGAAATTCATTTCTAGTTTCCATATGACGGATAAATCTAGACTCTTTTGGTTAGAGAACTAGTAAGAGACATGAATCTCTTGGACATGATTAATCAATCTTCACTAAGGTAGTGGGAGAATGATTATCCTATTAGGTATAATACATGTGATGTATTTACATACCTATTAGAGTTAATGCTAATACTTCTAGCGGTGTTTAGAGAAATACCAATATGAATATCTTGAAGTGTTCAAGAATATAATAGATGAAGTACAAATTTGGTAAAGTGTTAATTCTTGATGAGATCAATGAATGAAATACTTGAACCAAATGTTTGAGATCCTTGTGAGTGATTATGATAATGTATCATAGTGAGCTCGTGATTAATGCATGGTGATGTCTAAATCAAAAGGAGTCATACTCTAAGGAGTTAGAGGATGATTATCCAATAACTAATTTCTTCTTAATAAAGAATACTCCACACTAATAAAGGACATTAAGAATCACAAGGAGTTGTGAGTTCTTATATCCTTAACAGATACACCTTGATTATCTATGTGATGAGTTGGTCATGTGATGAATCAACTATCTAGATGACGAATATGAGGAAGCGGATTTTGAGTTATGGTTTATGACCATTACATCCTAGATGACTTCCATGTGAACCATAAGGCATGACCTTGATGGTAGCACCCATTGGGATGAAATCCATAAGTGCGAATGAGTTTTAAGTGTTAAAACATATGGATGACATTTTGAGAAGGATGATTCTTGTTGATTGCAACTTAATGACTAAGAGATTTGGCATACGAATACTAAAACCGCATTCCTATGAGGAATAAAACAAGGATGTGTACGTGACACAACCTATAAGGTTTATGAATCCATTAATGCAAATGAAGTCTATAAGTTACAATGGACTAATCAATGTGATTGATTGAGTATAAGCAATTTGGAACTGTGATCTTTATTTTGATAATATAGTCAAAAGGTTTGACTAATATGTCAAAGATAAAGAGAGATCTGTGATTTAGTGGGAGCGTGTTCATATTCCACATGTTGATGTGAAATGGAAATGTTCTAGAATGGAAATCCAAAGTGGAAATTATCTTTAGGGAAGATAGAGACGTTTCCTATGTGATAGGAATAGAGATCTATAGTGATAGTTCTCGAAAACCTCTTGACCTGAAAAGAGAAAGCATACATTGGCAATCCATACTAAAGGGTTAAGTGTGCACATATTTAGTGGGAGAAAACTTGTCCATGTTAAATGGAGTTAGTATCCCAAGGCCAAGTGTCCAATTCTTATGAAGAATGGGAACACTAAGAATAGACAAGGATCTATCATGTATGTAAACATCCCATCATCTTGCATGTATGGACATAGTAAGAATAAAATGAATTCATCATCTTGTATGTACATGTGCTCATCCTGATAACTCATATGTGGGACTTGACGAGTGGATGTCTATCTAGTTCCAGTAAGGGTTACTAGAATACCATAAGAACTTGATAAGTACTTGAGAAGTACTAGTTCTATGGAAATAAAGAAGGGTTCACTGTAAAGAGTTACACTGATACGAACTTCTGAAAAGGACAGAAAATTAATCACAAAATATATATGGGATATATAAAAGTGAATGTTTGTTGATAAATGAAAATGTTCCATTAAAGCCATTTAAAAGGAAAAAGCCGAGTATCCATGTGTTAGAGAACATTAGTGAATACTATATGGATCTGGAAGTTCATGAGATAAACTTATAGATATTCCAGTCATTGATGACAAGTTAGGAGTGCTTAGTCATGCAATGTGGCTAAGGGTTAGCAAAGGAATACTAGATTGCATATTACGGCAACTCCATCTCATACGTGTGACACAACGAAGAGATGAGAGACATGCAGATAATACTGACTTTGGCAAGGTGTTGCCATAACTCACTATGTTAAGCACTAGAGAAAAGTAACATGTGGGACATGTTTGAAGATCACTATGAATATGATTCAAGGGTGATTGGCTCACAGTGCAAGTGGGACTCTGTTGGTATGTGTGCCCTGAGGGCAAATCATGGGATGATTGGTGGGATACATTAAGATTGATTTGATAAACATCAAAGGCAAGCTTCCAATTCTTTCTGGTTCAGTCATATGAGATAATGATAGAACAAATGGAATGTCTAGATAATGACAATGCTCAATGATGTATGCTTTCAGGTTCAAGACCTAAACGATGAGATCATGCGGATGCTAAGAGTTTGTACATTCTTATTATGTCCCTAGTCAGGTGTCATTATTGAAGGTAGATAGACAACAATGACACACAAGACTAGATTGTGGTGTTGGTTGATGATAGAATCTCATTAGTCATGATATGGAGATATCAAACCAAACACATAGGTACTTGTTAGAGAACAAGTGTACCAGACAGACCCACCGTGAGTTTGACACATGGAGCCATGACATGGTAGTCACAGTCAGTTCTCACAGTGATGGTGGTGAATGTGATTCTTTGACCTGAAATCACTACACTCAACACATGACTTTGGGTACACTTTGACATCATCAAACACAGTCCTGAAACATGGGTTGTTATAAAGGTGATGCTTGGGTGGCTTTGACACATGGAGCTTTTGAGGGGTGAGTGATAGATATGGGATTTGTCCCTCCTGAGGGAGTTTGATATCCATGGTTACTTGATGAGTAGGATTGAGATGGGCGTGCACGCATGTGTAAATCAGTATGTGATATTGATGTCATACATATCTCCTCCAATCTACTCTGAGATCAAGAAAGTGAATGAACATTGACAGGATGATTGTTCCATGCCTTGAGTTCATTCGGGATATCAGTGACAAAGGAATTATACATTCACTGTAACACCATTCACAGATTGTAGGATTGAAAGTTGTTCTCCAACTTTCCTTTTCACTTGGGTAGCACTGATGTGCGACTAGGAACCTCTCTTTGCATGTGAAGTCATAAGTGTTATGGACTTTCACTTCCAACGTGAAATGGACCTGCAGGGTCACACACATAGGATTTAACCTGGAAGAGGAATTTGTCCACAAATGATGTTTAGATTGATTACTAAAGGAGTTTAGTGGTTCAATTAAACACTCAATCAATTGATAGCTCAGTATCATAGTGTTCAAGGTGTTGGACCGATTGATTAGAGTATCAGATTGATTGAAACTGCGATTGACTGATTTGCACAGTCTACTGCCCCAACCGATCGGCTCATGTGATGAACTGATCGGCTCAGGTTGGTGAACCGATCGGCTCAACTGGTGAGATGATCGACTCATGTATTAATGAGACGATCGACTCAATTGTTGAACCAGTCGATTCATGTGACCAACTGAGATCGTTTGGAAAGTCAGAAGACTATTTTACAAATACAATTTGTTTCACTTGTACAAATTTGATTTGGACAAGGATTGATATTTGATTAATCAGAAACAAATATGAAAGTCAATTTAAGTTGGATCAGGACCACAAACCGATTGGCTCAGGCATGAACCGATTGGCTCAGAGCACCAGACGATCGACTCAGGGCCCGAAACAATCATTTTAGGGCGTGAAACGATCGGTTCAGCTGACGCAGATTGGTTGTTTTGTGGAAAATCTCAAACCCTTGTACTCCTGCTTTAATCCCGCATTGCCCGGGGTAGAGAACCCTATCCCATGACCCTCCTATATTTATATGGGTAGTGGGGGCTTCTCAGGAACAACAACTCAGAATACGAGTTGCTCTGCAAAGTTGTCATTCTCTCTGGTTGTGGTAACCGAGAGAGCCCGAGCAAGTGCTACCTGATAAGGGAGGAACAATAAGGGAAAGACAACTGTAGAAAAGAAATTAGTTACATGAGAGTGTGTTGGTGATTAGTACACCGATAGGAGGGTGCGGCTCCTTCCGATTCCTTGTGGGATAAGGAGATCGGAGTTCCAGGTGGTCCGTGTGGACTACTTCAATGGCGGGAGACTTCTGCTGCTCGGAGGATAGTTGTCAATCCCGACCATCCCAGTGAGACCAGGAGCTGCATAGACACCGTCTAAGATCGGAGGTGAAGATCATGCAAGCCGCGAGGTAACGTTGCCGAGTAAGCCTTGGGAAAAGGTGTGCCTCTACAAACCATCCTTCCTATTGTATAGACGTTGACGCGATTCCTTTATTCTGGGTTTGGGAGAAGAATTTTTTTGTTTCCGCTGCCTTCTTTGTCTCCTCTAAAACCCAACAATATGGTGGGTCACTACACAATCTAACCCTAATTGCTTAGTGGTTGCAACATGTTGGACCTCATGATCACTACATCTAAACCCTTATTGCGGTCGCTATGCACATGTGGTTCTGGTCGCTATGTTGTTTAACCCTAGTGGTAGCTATATGTGCTAACCCCAGTGGTCGCTACATGTGCTAACCCTAGTGGTCGCTACATGTGCTACGAAGACTGGTCTCGTCTTATCCTTATAGGGTCAATACATGTTGTTGTGTTGAATGCTTGATGGTTGATGATGTTAGACCCATGTTTTCTAAGAATATGGGATGTGATGTATACAAAGTTTTATGACGAGTGCGGTTATGGAAACCCTAATCGGATATCTATGAGAAACCCTAACCCTAATCTTAAGTGCATGATGTAATGTTTATCATGCTTGAAGTGATTGTCATGTAATGATGTTTTCTCTCTCCTACTTGTATAACCCTAATGTTGCATGTTGAATGAGCATCATAACTTTAGATTGCTATGGTATCTCTTATATGACACAATGTGATGACTATGAGCCTTTATGAGGCATGATGAGATAACATTGTTATGCAGAAACTATGTGATTGGGTCTTATGACCTGGAAGAGACTTAATGCCTAATGTGAGGTAATATCATCTAGTGATGTGATGAGGGATGGTTATCCCCTGATGATATGATAATGGTGATGGCCTAGTATAAGGCAGTAAGACAATATCATGTGATGGTGTGATCAGGTTATTGTTAATCCATTTATATCTTCTGACGTCGCAACCTACCCTTATCTTTGTAGGACTTATTTTGGGTTTGTACATTGTAACTTGATTGATGCACTAAAAGATACCCAATTGGCATTAATTAATCAAGAGAAACCCAAATCATGTAGTTTCCCTGTGCCATAGATTCATTCCAGTGTTAGAATTTGCTGGATGGTGAAATGAGTTATTCCTATGAGAAACTCAAGGTGCATATTGTTGAATATGCGGGGGTGAAAGTTGAGGGTATATCCTTTCATCCAAAATTTCTTGTTATGGAGGATGGAGGTGGTCATGCCTAAGATATTGTGATATATAAAAGGCAGTAATGGGTACAACTGTAAGGTGCCTCAGATTGAACAGGCATGCATGACTTGTTCTCTAGCATCATGACCTTTACCAAGGTAGGCTAGTTGTTTTCAGCTTGACTATATGTCGCTATTGACAGTTAACTATCATGTCTCTACATCGTCTCTTGTACTAATTGGGATTTTGGGTGAGATCATTTAGTCTGGATCTTCTATATATCTTTTATGGCATTGATTTTAACTTAGCAGTGCTCAGTTGGATTTAAGTGGTATGACTCAAATCCTCAGGGCATAATAAAGACGTAATACAACTGTGTACTATATATACTTAGGGTTAAATACTATTCACATTGGATGACCCTATGCCTTGTTTCTTATACTGCTTAGATGTTATCTTTCATACATGTTCTTCCTTTTCCTTCTAAAAGTATATGACGTTCTACTAATCAATTGTAGCTACTTAATCTGCCTAATCTATGTTGTTAGTCTTAATTATTCATTTAGCTGAATCTGCTCATTGTAAATGTTTGTATATCGATATGAGGTTTTGGAAGTATGTCATGGTTGTACATGTATGGCTTATATGTATGGACAAGTTATGTTTTGTAATAGGTTTGTGGAAAGATGGCCACTATACAATGATGTATATACCTTAATGGTATGATATGTGATACATGTGGCACAATTTGTGGACTTCCATGCAATATGTTTCCGCTTGTGAATATATAAGTGATCGATTTTAATTTACCATGTTTTCTGGTAATTTGGTTGTTTAGCATTAATTCTACACTTTGATTTGAGTAATCTCACTCATGTGGCATTGGGTTGTCACATGAAAAGATTGGTGTCAGAGCTCTAGGTTTGTTGAGTCTATAGGGACATAGGACTAGGGTTTGTGTCTATTCTTGTGTATCCAACATATATGATCATAGCTTCTGCTTATGTAGAAGAAGAAGAACAAGAATAAGAAGAAGAAGAAGGGAAAAGATATGTATAGAGAACACAAAGAACATGCACTAGGAGGTGGTGTGAGGAGGTAGGCTAGAGAATATGGAGTTCCTATGGTGCCTCAATTTGACCCAAAAACTGTGGCTAATTCTACTTTTTAGTCCATGCTTGGACAGTTCATGGATACGATAACACATATGGTGGATAGAAAGCCCGTACACTAAGCAAGGGTAGATGTCCCTAATGTAGAATCTCAAGGTTCTGGGAAGACCTTAGAGAGGTTAAGGCATGTGGGGGCGATAGAGTACACTGGTATAGTGGACCTGACATACACATATATGTGGCTGATAGAGTTGGAGAAGGCCTTTAAGATCCTTAACATCCCAAAAGAGGATAAGGTGAAGCACACAGTGTATCTATTGAAGGGCAGTGCTAGCCATTGGTGGGACATTGAGCAGGGGAAGAGGCAAGGTGTGGTAATCAGTTGGGAAGACTTTTGGCGGGAGTTTGTGAGCTAATACTTTGCAAAGACCTATCTAGATGAGAAGATCTGGTAGGGATCTATGATGATCAACGAGTATGAGGCCAAGTTTATGGAGATTCTAAGGATTTTCCCGCACATGGCTATAATAGATAAGGAGAGGATTAGACGTTTTGAGAAGGGGTTGAGCTTATAGTTGATAATGATAATGTCGACATTGGAGAATAGAGAATAGTTCTCCACATTTTTGGAGCCCTTAAGGCAGATTGAGCAGTCAGCAGTTGAGAAGAGTGAAGCTAACACTAAGAATAGACCGACACAATATCAGGGATAGTCTTCTAGAGGCTTCAAGAATCCTAGGTTCTCAGTTCCTCAATCACAATAGAGGTTGGTAGTTCAGTCGTAGTGGTTGCCGAGCAAGGGCAGATACAACCGTTTTTTGCCAGCAGGAGCTCACAGTGCATCATAAGTTTTTGTAACAGGGCTGTCTAGGCCATGGTATGAGAGAAAGTCCTTCTTCAGGTGTAGACAAATAGGGCATACAAGGCCATTTTTCCCAATGAAGGATGATGAGGTGACCCATCAACCGAGACAAAACCAACATGGTTCTCAATGACAACAACTCAGCAGTGGCAGAGGGCATGGTCAGGTGTCACATGATGGTTGGTCTAGGTAGACCAATAGAGGATGGGAGCGATAACAAGCAATGACTCGATTCTATTCTATGAGTCATCTAGAAGGAGTAGTCAACCCATGGGTCGTGTCAGGTCAGATGGAGTAATTTCATTCTAATTTGTCTTCTTTTTTCTTTATATCTATTTTGGATGACCTGGGTGTGACACACTCTTTTATCACTAGAGAAGTGATAGCTAGCTATTCTCTATATGTTAGTCGTAGATGTGATAGTCTTTGCATAGAAACCCCTTTGGTTGGTTCCTCCAAGTTGTGGGAAGTGTGTCCATCCTGCATTCTTTCTTTCTCAGGACACATAATTCAATTGGACCTCATACCACTTGACATGCACAAATTGGATGTGATCCTTGGAATGGACACTTTGGATAAGTACCAGGTAGTCTTGGACTATAGTTCCAAGGTGGCTAGATTTAATGACGGTGATATTTCGTGGGTCTTCCAAGGAGATTGAAAGATTCTTCCGACGTGCTTGGTGTTAGCGATGACAACATAAAGGCTGACGAGACAAGGTTGTGAGGCTTTTTTGGCACATGTGGTGGATAATAAGGTGAGGAGTCCTAGTATTTAGGAGGTGCCAGTTGTTCATTAGTTTGAATTTGTGTTTATTGATGAGTTTCCTGATGTTTCCCCACCTCGAGAGATTGATTTTGAGATCAGTCTGGTTCCTGGTACATAGCTGATAGCACAAACACCATACAGGATGGCACCAACTTAGATGTAAGATCTAAAGAAGCATTTGCAAGATTTGCTAGAGATGGGCTTTATCAGGCTGAGAACTTCCCCTTGGGGTGCTCCTGTGTTGTTTTTGAAGATGAAGGATGGATCTATGAGGTTGTGCATCAACTACTGACAATTGAACAAGGTGACGATCAAGAACAAGTGCCCTTTCTGTGGATAGACAATCTATTTGATCATTTGAGGGGTGTTGTAGTGTTCACCAAGATAGACCTGAGGTAAGGATACCACCAATTGCAGATCAAGGAGGATGACATACCGAAGTCAACTTTTAGGACTCAGTATGGTCACTATGAGTTTGTGGTTATGTTGTTTGGGCCAACCAATGCACTGAAAACATTTATGGACTTGACAAACATGGTGTTTCGACCTTATCTTGATCAGTTCATAGTTGTTCATCGACAATATCTTGATATATTCCAGAGACAACCAGTAACATGAGCAACACTTACGGAAGGCGTTGACCTTGTTGAGATAACATAAGTTGTACGCTAAGTTTAGCAAGTGCGAGTTTTGGATACATGAGGTGTCTTTTCTTGGACACGTGATATCTAGTGAAGGTGTTCGTGTGGATCCCAAGAAGGTTTAGTCAGTGTTAGAATGGGAGCAACTAAAGACATCTACAGAGGTTTGCAGTTTCCTTGGATTGATAGGATATTAGAGGAGGTTCATCAAGAACTTCAGTGCTGTGGAATTACCCATAAAGAAGTTGACAAGGAAAGGTGTACCATTCATCTATGATGAAAAATGTTAGTGTCAACTTTTGAAGGAGAAGCTTCCCATGCACTAGTGTTCGTGTTGCCTAAGCAAGGAAAAGTCTATATCATCTTCTATGATGCGTCAAAGAATGGTTTTGGTTGCGTGATGATTTCTTTTTGCTTCGTGGTAGCTTAAGAAACACAAGGAGAGTTACCCGACACATGATCGAGAGCTTACTACTGTGGTCCATTCTTTGAAGATTTGGAGACACTACCTTTATGGTGAGAAGTGTCAAATCTTCACCAATCACAAGAACCTACAATACATCTTCTCGAAGTAGGAGTTGAATATGTGACAACAAAGCTAGATGGAGTTAATTAAGGACTACGATTGCACCATAGACTACCATTCAGGGAAAATGAATGTAGTAGCAGATTCCTTGAGTAGGAAATATTCTTTGTCATCATTTGATGACAAGACTAGTTGTGTTCCTTAGTGTTCCATAAGAGGGATATGTTGGTGTCTCTTTACCAGATGAATGTGAAGTTAGAGGTTTCCTTGTTGACATTCTTGTTGACTCAGTTACAGGTGAAGACTACAATGAGGTAGTAGATTAGAGATGCACAACATGATGATACTCTGGTACAACAAATCTGAGCAGAGTTTGACATCGAGAAGCGTGATGGATTCTATAAGTTAGAGGATGGGACAGTGTGTTACCACAGTAGTGCAGTGGTTCCCGATATTAATAATGTAAGGAAGTTTGTTCTAGAAGAGGTTCACTCTTTAATGTATACTAAGCATCCAGATATCACCAAGATGTACCATAATTTGAAAGATCTATATTGGTGGCCTGGTTTCAAGCATGACGTAGCTGAGTTTATGGTGAAGTGTCCTGTGTGTCAGCATGTTAAAGTAGAGCATAAAAAACCTACATGGACGTTACAACCGTTACCTATACTGCAGTGTAAATGGGATCTTATCACAATGGACTTTTTGGTTGGACTTCCTAGGATAGCCAAAGGTCATGATTCCATATAGGTGATAGTGGATAGGTTGACCAAGTTAGAATACTCCCTTCCTATGAAGACAACATATACAATTGAGAAGTTGGCACATGTATATGTTGATAAGATAGTCCATTTACACGATATCCCAGTGATTATAGTGTTTGACAGAGGTCCTTCGTTTACCAGTCACTTTTGGGACCGTCTACACACATCCATGGGTACACAGTTGAGGTTCAACACATTGCTTCACCCGTAGGTAGATGGACAGTCTAAAAGGAATATACTGACATTGGAGGATCTATTAAGAGCATGTGTCTTATAGTTTTTAGGCAATTGGGATGTACACCTCAGCTTGATAGAGTTTGCTTATAATAACAACTACCAAAGGAGCACCGACATGGCACCTTATGAGGCTTTGTATGGGTGGCATTATACGTCTCCTGTTATGTTGGTATGAAATAGAGAAGTATTAGATCTTAGGGCCTGAACTTGTACAATAGACAACAAATAAGATTAAGATGATATAACAATAGTTGAAGGCATCCCAAGATAGGTAGAAATCTTATGTTGATAATCGTCAGAGGCCGTTGAAGTTCCAAATGGGAGACAAGGTGTATCTGAAGGTCTCTCCTTGGAAAGGTGTGCTGAGGTTTGGGAAGAAGGGTAAGTTGGCTCCCAGGTATATGAGGCCTTACCCTATGGCGGCACATGTTGGGAAGGTGGCTTATAAGTTGGAGCTTCCACCTGAGTTTCATAGGTTGCATCTGATTTTTCATGTTTCGATGCTGCGGAAGTGTCACCCTGACATAGAGTTGGTGTTGCAGCCTATTGAGGTGGAGTTGGAAGAGGATGTGTCGCATGTGGAGGGTCCTGTTTTGATCTTGGATCAGAGGGTGAAGAAGTTGAAGAAGAAGGATATCGTTTTGGTTAAGGTTTTGTGGCATCACTGTGGCACAGAGGAAGCCATGTGGGAGCTTGAGGATGAGTCTGTAGGAAGTATCTGTCTCTTTTCACGTAGGATTTGGGGGGTAAATCCTTATTAGGGGTTTATGGTTGTAAGACCCCTGACCTAGATTAGTGCTTGATCTTGCTTGCTTTACATAATAAGATTCTTAAACCTTAATCTAATCATATAATGCACCCTAATAACATGTGGCATGCATTAGCTTTCAGTTTGGTCCAATTTGGATAACGTTTGAGCTAGTTTTGCTCTATGTATGCTTTTGTGGACCGAGTTGCAATTTACCCATGTTGAGGGTTTATCTTGCAATTTGTCACATTTTGGATGTTCCTCTTGTGCCTTGGCATCATGAGAGAGAATGATGCTTAGGGGGGGCTTTGTTGGATCTTGGTTGATGAGAAGGAATCATGGGCATTAGTGCTAGGGTTTGCATAGTTTGCATGAATGCTTGAGTTGTTGATCCTTGAGTGTAGCACCTGATATGTTTTGAGTCTCTTTGGAGTGTTTCGACGAAATACCTTTCTTGGTTGTGTTTGTAGTGACCTAGGTGCCTTGCCCTTGGTTGTGGTTGCTAGGGGTTGCTTATGTTGAGGCGTGTGTCAACCTATTGTTTGGGTGACATGGTGTAGCGGTGACTACTATGTTTACCCTTGGTTTTGCTTTGACCAAAGGAGGGTTGAGTGGCCTTGAGGTTTCTACTCAACCTTGAATTTAATGTTCTTCTTTGCATACATATCTAGAGTTCTTGCATGACCATACTTTTGAGGGACATGTGAGGCTCTAGTATCTTGACACCTCATATCTATCACCTCTCTCCTACCCTTGGGTATTTATACCCCTTCTTTTGCATGCAAGTAACCCTTTTATCTCTCTTCTTTCTCTCTTCATGCTTGTGTTCAGCCTTGAGCTTGGTGGTGCAAGTGGAGGTGCTGATCTTGGAGAAGGTGGTCATTTTATCTTTTCATGTGGTGATCTAGGGCTTGATCATCTCCCTTGTGGTGTTCCTTGGTGTTCTTTGATCTTGATAAGTAGTTAATCTCTCTATGATTTTGTTTTTCTTGAACCCTACCCTCTCTTTTATTCTCCTGGCCATTAGAATATGGTTATCCATGGTGTCTATGTTGAGGAACTTGTCTCCATAGAGGTCGAGACTATGGTTTGACCATGGTAGTACCTGAGTAAGATGAAGCTCTCCTCTTTCTTATTTCTTTTTCATCCTAGGGTTTTTACCCTCTCTCTTTTAAACTTCCTTTGACCTTGGTATGTTATTCTTCTCTTAAGGTGCCTTACTTGGAGTTGGAGTAATCCAATCTTGGCAATTCTATTCTCTCTTGGAGCTTGTGGCTTGGGAGGTCGACCTTCACCTCAAGGCAGGTTATATAACTTTCCCCTCTTCTATTTTTGCACCTTTATCTTGCTTGCATGTTACTATTCTATCTCTAAAATGTAATCATAAGTTGTTAGATGATGTTATCTTGATTTAGGGTTTAAGATTATGAAGTATTCTTGTACATATTGCTCTTTCCCTTAACCCTAAATCCTTGTATACAAAATATATGAATGGTGGAGTTGCTAGGCTTGCATGCAACATCTTAAACAATTGGTTTTATCACCATGTTTATGGTTGGACTACATGTAAGATGGAAGTTTTGGTTCTTGTATACATGTGTTGAACATTTGGTTTTCTTTCTCCTTGCATGGTTTCCTTTCTAATATTGATGATGGTCATTTTAGGGATTTGAGGTTCATCATCTTCATGAGGTTCTTTGCTCGATGACACTTGAGTTTTTTTATGTTAAGAATCTGATTCAGTTGACATGTTTCCTTAGTTTCTTGAGGTTGCTATGATCATGTCAATGGTGTACTAGGGTTCTGGTTTTCTCACCATAATCCTAACCCTAGTCACTTTGATCGCTACACAAGTTGCTGGATAGTGAAATGAGTAATTCCTTTGGTAAACTTGGAGCACATATTGATGAATATGTGGGGGTGCAAGTTGAGGATATATCCTTGCATCCACAATTTTGGGTTATGGAGGATGGCTGCGGTCATGCCTCAGATATTGTGATGTATGAAAGGCAGTAGTGGGTACAACTACAGGGTGCCTTAGATTGAATAAGCATGCATGACCTATTCTCTAGCGCTGTGACCTGTACCAAGGTGGGCTAGTTGTTTTTAGCTTGACTATATGTCACTATTGGAAGTTGACTGTCATATCTCTACGTTATCTCTTGTATTGATCGAGATTTGTGGGTGAGACCATGGAGTTTGGATCTTCCTTAGATCTTGTATAACACTAATTTTGACTTAGCAGTGGTCAGTTGGAATTGGGTGGTACGACTCAAATCCTAAGGGAATAATAAAGACATAATACAACCATGTGGTATATTTGCTTCAAGTAAAATACAACTCACAGTGGATGACCCTATGCCTTGTTTCTTATACTGCTTAGTTGTTATCTTTTATACATGTTATTCATATTCCTTCTCAAAGTATATGATGTTCTACTGATCAATTGTAGCTGCTTAATCTGCCTAAGCTGTGTTGTCAGTCTTAATTATTCATTTAGCTGAATCTTCTCATCCTATTAATAGTAATACTTTTATGCTCTATAATTCATATATGATAATAATAGTTGTTGGCAGAGAGTTATATCTCTCGCTGGGACGTTGGTCTCACTCCATGGGTTTCCACATCTTTTAGGTGGTCATGCACAATGTGATAGATATTGTGCGGTTGAGGCAGAGTAACAAGGAGAGCAATGGCTATTGGAGGTTGGGTATGCTGCTAGTGTTTTGTAGTAGAGTCCTATGTTGTACTCTCATGTCCTTGGGGAGGTTTTGTATATGTTTGTATATTGATATAAAGTTTTTGAAGTATACCATGGTTGTACATGTATCACTTATATGTATGAACATGTTATCTTTCATACTAGGTTTGTGGCAAGATGGTCACTGTACAAAAATGTTATTCCTAGATGGTATGGTATGTGATATAGGTGGCACAATTTGTGGACTTCCATGTAATATGTTTCCTCTTGTGAATATATAAGTGATCGGTTTTAATTTACCAATTTTATGATAATCTGATTGCTTAGTGTTATTTCCATGCTTTGGTTTGAGTAATCTCGTAGTGTGGCATTGGGTTGTCACAAATAATACATTGGTGTTATGATTTAATTTTAGGGTAGTTGCTTGGTTGGTTGCTTTTGTTTCCTTTTGCTTGGACATCGAGTTACTCCTGAGAAAGGTATGTGGTTATGCCTGTGGTTGCCTGATTTGACTAACTTCCGTGGTTTTCTAGATGCTTTTGTGAATGGATTGCAAACTAACTTCCTACTTGTTTATTTAATTTTGCAATCTATAAAGCCCATATGAGTGTCACAATATATAGAAATAACTTTCTCAAGCCCACAATAATGTCTCTGATTTAAATGCATGCATGATAATTATGGAAAGCACCCCTAGAGAGTGGGTTGGCCAATAAATAGTCCCATAAAGTGAGTATGAGATCATGGATATCCCCAATGATTGGACATAAATGGAAATCATCCCATTGAGTGGGTAGATCAAAGTAATACTCCTAAAAGTGAGTAAGGTAAGATTGGGTTCCCTCTGTGAATGGGTATGCCACACAGATTAAGGGTTGAGGAGTTGAAGAAATTAAAAGTTATTTTTGATTATTTTTTTAATTGCAAATATGGATGACTGTGTTGTTACTCATACATGCGCATATTTTGTTTCCCCCACATACCATTATAACTAGTATTCTGATCATTTTTTGTTTCATGGCATTTTAGGTTAAACTACTAGTAACCTGCAATTAATGAAAGATGGACTTGTGAGAAGATGACACCACCAAGAAATGGAAGTTAAAATTAAAAAATAGAGGATTATAGGTAGTTAGAAGTTCTTTCTATTGTAAACACTAGATATACATTCCATGTAAACTCCCCTAAGGAGAGATTATCTTGTTATCAACTCTTTTCCATATGATGAAATTTATTGATTATTATTGGTTACTTACTAATCTTAATCCCAAAATTATGATTTGCTCTATCATTCCTCCTTTTTAGGAGATAACAGGGAGAGGGGGTCATAATAAGATCTCAATCAACTGGATTCAAATCTAAGTTGGAAACCAATATATCTAGATGGAAGAGAAAGGATCCTGATTGTCCTTTAAAGAACAACCTTTTATCGTCTCATAGAAGATGTTCTCCAAACCTCTACACATCATGCCTTGGTCTCTACTTCATCCATGCAGATAGGGGAGGACGTGGTGCACCACCTTGGTCACCCCATTGATGTGGAAATAAACTATGGATGTGCTATTCATGTTAAAACTTCCTTTCTTCTCCTATCTTGGGTGACATCTGTAGGGTTTCTCTTTCTCTTGGAGAGAGAGAGGATGGACAACTTGTCTCATGAGTTGTGTCTCAAAGATGTGTCTTGCCCTTTGGGTTGTGCCTCCTTTATATAGGAGAGTCATGGGCTTGGAGAAACCTAATTGTAATCCCTTTCCTATTTGCAATTCCAAAAATAGTACATTGCTGAAAACTAGGACATGATTTGTGACTGACCGATCATGTCTTGTGATTGCTTGATCATGAGAATTCAGATCTAGATCTGACATGTTTTCCAATTTTAGACTTTCCCTGTAACATTGTAATCACCCGATCAGGTGCCCTAATCAGTCAATTACAAGTGTCCAATGGAAATCTAAATCAATCAATTGACGTATTGACCCAATCAATATGATCGTCTGACCAGACATTCTAGTCACACGATCATAGGGTAAATCAACATATTTATGATTCAAAACCATTCTAATCATACGCTTTATTGCAAACTTTAGTTCCCTCATCCATCCTTATGCATTTGACCTGGTAGGTTCCTAATTATGTTATAGTGATGTTCAAAACAACATGAGAAAATATTGGTGTCTAGCCATGCATCATTGATACCCAAGTAAAAGGAATGAGTCATAAAACAACTACAACTTGTAAACTGATCTGTGTTTCCATGACTATAAAATACCCTTGTTTTAGATATCCAGGTTGAGACTGTGGCATGTAATGTCATCCTCTTATCTCTTAGTCTATGTTTCTTGAACTAGAGAAGACTATTTGAGATATTGTGAGCTCAATATCATATATCGACTCACATGAGCATGACCATGCATTTAATAGTCTCATTTGTCAAGTAGCTAGGATATCACTCTTAATGGAGGGAAAAATCCCATCTACATCACTCCCAGTCATCCCCTATCATCACAATGCACCCAATCACTAACTTTTTGGCAACTCATATTTTAGAGCACGTTGGTCTAGTGGTCCAAGCACACAAAAAAACTTGTGATTACTATAGTGACTTCAGGTCTAAGGATCATAGTCACTACTGCCACATTGAGATATGACTATGAGATGTCACTACATGACTTCCATGTGTGAATTTCAAGGTGGGCCTATTTAATAAAACTTGTTCTCTAATAAGTACCCATTCATCTGAGTTGATATCTATTATCATGACTAAATAGACATAGTCATCACTCACAATACATGTGAGTCTCGAGAATTATTGTTGTCTCGTGGTATCCACAATAATAACTGACTAAGAACATAACAAGATTGAGTACTCTTATTATACATATGATCTCATGTCCAGGTCCTCGACCCAAACCATATGTCATTGAGTCATATCATTTTTAGGATATTATTAGGTTTATTCAATATCTCATTATTGAAACAAGCATAATAAGTGGAATTCCTTTTATTAATAATCAAATAAAGTATAAAGCATCCCTATTACAATCATCATATGATAGCTCTTAGGTAATACAACCAACACTTTCCCATTTGCACTAGATCCAATCACTCTTGAATCTAGTTACGAGTGAACTAACATGACCATCATGGTTTTTCTTTGAAAGTGCTTTTGTCAGGGGATAAAAAATGCTATTTTTAGTCGGTACCCTACAAATCTTAATATCTCCTTGTTGTAAAACCTCACATAGAGATGGTAATGCCTGAGTATGTTCCTGGAGATATAATGCAATATGTGCTCCTTAGCTTGTGCAATAGCTCCATTATTGTCTCAGTAAATCTCTACCATGTCTTAAATGGTTGGAACCACCCCATGTTCACTAATGAGCTTCTTGATCCATAATGCTTCCTTTGCTAAATTGGATATAGAAATATACTTGGTCTCTATTACAGAATTAGCCACTATTTCTTGCTTGGAACTATTCTAGCTTACAACTCCATTGTTTATGAAAAACACAACTCCTGATTGCATCTATGATCGTCCATGTAAGGCTTCTATACTAGTGTAGAAAAAAACATGATGAATGAAAATGCTAAGTTCTTCTAATTGTGCATGGATTAGAATTTTGATTAAAGTGTTTCTTAGGATAAGATCTTATGCATGAAAATGGCACATTATAAGGTCATGATCCATGAACAAACTAAAGGCATCCAACTAATGTCGGGTTTTAATGAGGTGTGAGTGGTCTAGTTTAAGGTCTTGGTAAAGATTTTTCATTGAAGCTAACACAGTTTAAGGTCATAATTCATGCCCTATGGTACGATTTAAGGTAATGATCCAAGACCTGATGATACATTTTTAGTTCATGCTCTAAGACCCAATGGTACATTTTAAGCTCATGATCCAAGAATCAAGTGAAGGAGATGATTCCTAACTAGAATAGAGCCTTTATCCCAAATAATTCAAAAGATTTGATCATGAGATTCTGAAACTTAGAGTCTTGTTGCAGTAAGGAGATGACCAAAATTTAGGATTCATGATCTCATTCCAAGATTAAGAATTCAAAAGATTTTTCTTACCTTATAATAATGAGTTTTTCGTTAAGGAAAGATTTGGAATCTTAAATTTTTTACTACTTTTTAAGTATTTATTTACATTTTTATAAATCATTTGTGATTTTTTATGATTTTAGAAGGTTTATGGATATCTAATTGAAAATGTACGGATCTATTTGTAACTTTCCAAAAACTTTGTTTAAGGGGTGTGGGAATAAGGGGATGCTTGGGTAGCACTTCATTTCTCAACATCTTGAGCAGCGGCGGTGGTTGAGAGCTCAAGTAGGTGACACTACAATGGTGGTTGGAGAGAGAGAGTGGATAAATAACACATTGATGAGGGAATATGTGCAATAGAATCTCACATTCCATGGAGGTGATCTAGTAGAACTAGGTGAATCTTAGGCTTTCAAGGCATTTTTGTCATTTTATCCTTCAATCTTCTCTAAGAAGGTATATCTTTCTACTTTTAGCCTTTGATTTGTCATTTTGAGCTCTATAACATGATATCCATTTTTTTTCCTTGTGTTCTTCACAGTATCAAGGTTCAGGATGAGCAATACTCCATTTTGAGCTGCAACTCACTCCTTGTTGTTTTTGCATTTTTGTGAGCTTCCAACGTTCGATTACGTTGATCAACTTGTAGTGCAAATCTTATGTCATAGCGACTTTGGTTGTTTGATCCCTACTAGAAGACCATGGATGGCATATCTGGGAATATGCATATGTTCGTTAGGAGGATCCTATCATGGATAACCTATATACTAATGATGGCGACATGGGAGTTGAGGCATATCCTAGGTATGTTCTGACTTTGTTTAGTTCATTTACATTCACTACTACAAAAAATGGTTTTTACAACAGTTCATCTTTCTATTTTACAACGGGTGTCAATTGTTGTATTAGATCGTGTGGTCTTATGGGGGGGTTCTTTCTACAACAGGTGTTGCGCATGTTGTAATATATGTATTTTATACAACAGTTAATACATGTTGTAGATCATTGAACACACCTGTTGTAATAGGGGTGTTGTATATACCATGTTGAGATAAAAGGAAAATACATATAGACACAAGGTTTCGAACTTGAGACCACTTCAAAGTAAGGCACATCTCAAACCGTTGAACCAGTTTCATTTTATGCAACAAATGTATTCTTTGTTGTACATATACAACAAATGACGTGCAAACCTGTTGTGTGATTGTGGTCTATGACAACGGGTAACTATTATAATAGGTGAAAGCCTGTTGTGTAATTATAGTATACTACAATGGGTTATAGTATGTTGTGTAATGATGGTCTATTACAACGGGTTAACATATGTGACTATTAAAACAGGTAGAGCATGTTGTGTAATTATGATCTTTTACAATGTGTTAGAGTATGTTGTGTAATGATGGTCTACTACAACGGGTTAGAGTATGTTGTGTAATTATGATCTTTTACAATGGTTTAGAGTATGTTGTGTAATGATGATATATTACAACAAGTTAGCATACGTGCCTATTACAACGGGTTAGAGCATGTTGTGTAATTATGGTCTTTTACAATGGGTTTGAGTATGTTGTAATATTACAGTCTATTACAACAATTTAGCACTTGTTGTAGTATCACATATACTACAACAAGTTTGGCCCATTGTATATAACTTGTGTTATATAAAATATATAATTCACAA
The DNA here is from genome assembly GCA_963693085.1 of Alisma plantago-aquatica. Lineage (NCBI taxonomy): Eukaryota > Viridiplantae > Streptophyta > Magnoliopsida > Alismatales > Alismataceae > Alisma > Alisma plantago-aquatica. Next base: position 1,978,202,934 of record OY856409.1, read on the forward strand.
CACACAAATAGACTTGTTGTAAAAGATATGCTAACTACAACACAACCAACATAACTCTTATGTTTTTCCCGTTGTAAAAACATTTTCTGTAGTAGTGATTTCCTTTGTTCTGGGAATTTTTTTATAACTATTCATGTGTAGATAAGATTCATGGAGATATTATTCCTCATGAGGACTTCTAGGAGATATGGGGTCCATTGTGGAAGAACTTTCATCATCAAGGATGTCGAGCGGGCAAATAGGTATAACTTGAAACTTTTTTGTCCATGTTATTCCTTTCTAATTTCCAAATATAATCATGCTCTTTTTCTTTTCACGCTCGCCTTTAGATTTTGACTTTGAAGTGTTCCTCAAAGATCTTGTTGGAAGGAGCTGTGACTTTGTATAAAAAATGGTAGATCGACCGTTGGATTTATTAGAAATCACCAATAGGTGATGTTAGTATGTATGAGATAGTAGCTAAGAGCTACATCATCCCTTTGCTCAAGTGTTTTCTCTCAGATACCAGTGCTTTTCACTCCATATTTAATGAGTTCAACACCACCCATAGAGAGCTTATCAGGATTAATGGACTTTCTTTTGGCATAACCCCATCAACAACTTTCTAGATAGAAGGCTTTGGGGAAGATATCTCATCATTTGAGTTACTCGTGGGACCCAACTTAGGATGGCATGGCTTCAGAGTATGAAGTGAAGAAAAATTGATTGCATAAGGTTTAGTTTAAGAAGGGTGAAGTGAGGGGTGTGTGTTCTTCCCAATTCACCACTCTAAGTGTCAGTGTATTTTTGTTCTTGCTAGTCACCAATTTTCTTTTTAGAAATAGTCTCAGGAAATAAAGAAGAGATTGGATGGTTGTCCATTATGATAAATCTAGATGCAATTACTTCTTTCCATTGGGGTGGAGCTTTACACCCACATGTTGACTTTTACATAGAGGTTCCATGTTGGTGACTTCTCCTCCAAGGGAAGTGTTTAAGCTGTGAAGAGTTTGGAGGCTTTGTTGGCCTACTAGAGGTATATATATTGTATTTTTCGTTTTGATTGTTTTGACGTTTTTTGTCCAATTTCACTAAAATCAACTTTGCATCTGTGGGGATATGGCCACTTCTGACTCAGTAGGCCTTAGATTCATAGTGGTCCTCAAGGTCATGTGCATTTTCCTCTTCCCACCTATTGCTATTGGTCTGGGGGCAACAATAGATTGCATTACAATTATTTGAGTGAGGAACTAAAGGGGATGACTGTTAGAGAGGTAAGTAAGTGCTTTGATATTGTTTGCTACATATATGTGTGCTTTTAGCTGAATCCTTTGTGTGTTTACTTTTTACAGATAATGTTCTACATATTCTCCAAGTTCCAGCTTGCCTTGTGGAGTACATATATGCCGACTTATTCCACTTCTTCGACTAGGATGCACAGAGGATCCAATCTGAGTCACTGAAAATGAGGTGAGTGTGCTTTCATCAATGGGTAGGAGGTTGGGACATCCCATTTGACCCCTCCTGGGTTGATTCCATTTGGTACCAGGATCATTCAATTAGTACAATATCTGATTAGTGACCAAGTGAACTATGTGTAGTTGGAGTAATATTACCATTTTGGTCAAGTACTATTGTTTTCATAGGAGGATTATCAGTGTTTGGCACATGCTCCATCAGTAAGAGTTATTTCACATTTTTATGAAATATGTACTTCTTTTCTTTTTCTAAAGAAACATGATGCATGCTTTCTACCTAGTGTAGGTAACTGATTGCAGTTCCATTGAGGAGCTAGACAATATTGATTGTGAGCTGCATCATCCACCCCCTTAGGAAGAGCATTGTCAGGAGACCCCTCCTTCCTCTGAGCTTGCTTAAGGTATTATCAATTTTATAGGATTGCAACCTCATTGTGACTTCAATGTTGGAGCTTCGTCTGACCTCCCTAATGCTCAAGCATGTTTAGTGAAATCATTTGGATGGGCCTCATCTTACCAGGATGTTGGTACATCGACTAGTACAATTGGGGATTTCTTTGGCTTGAGGATCCCGACAGGATATGGGCAAAATCCATAATTCCATGAAGCTTAGGTCCACCATGCACACTTGTACAATTATAAGTGACTTCCCCATGGAAAATCCAATATTGGATGTGGATCCACAAAGTTGCAAGGTCACTATGGAGCCATCTTATGTGATTGTTGAGGATGAACTGACTCATAAGAGAGATGTTTCTTTAGGCATTGAGGTACATACTAGTGACTCATGTTCTAGTCATCCATGTCCTACTATCATGGTTCATCAATTATATATCTTCAAGGCCTTATTATGATCATTGGACTTTGGCCAATCATTCAATAAGATGGCAGAAGAAGAAATTGAAGAAGTAGTCATGTGTATCTTTTGTTTTCAGTATATCAATGTTATTTTATTTTCCTACAAGAAGACTATGCATTAGTGTAATCTTCAAAAATATTTGGCAATAAATAATATTTATTTTATAATTTTAATTAGACTATGAGTTTGGAGAGACAAATCCTATTTTGGGACTTAGAAGTCCTACTTTGAAGTCTAAATGTTGGTTTGGAGTCAGTAGGGGAATCAGATTTGTGAGGCCCACATAGGGCTGGCAGTACGGGTCATTCTATGAATCCTAGTAGATGACAAAACACTATATGAGATCGGAAATCATGTTCATCTCAGAAAATGTGTTGACTTGATTGCTTTAAGATGTATATAATGCAATTTCTTCAATATTAAGAATCCTTTGACTTTATGATATTTGGAACTCATATTGCAAAGTGATGTATGAAAATCCAGTTTTGAGATGTCTTACAATGGACATATAATTGGTGTAATGTTGGATCATGAATATCCGAGAGATAGATGAAGTAGCTAGAAAACTTTGGTGTGACTTAACATGTTTGCTACTTAACTTACTTTCTTGTCACAAGGGAGCTGATATTGACAACTATCCACTTTTCAAATCCTTTTAGTCACACTTTCCACCTTGGAGATTTGTGCTAACTCCCACTTTGGAGGACATGGTCAAGATTACTCATGTATCTCAACATGATCGCCGTCAGATCATCTAAGAAGTTGAGCTAAACCAGTCATCTTTTTATCATGAAAACATCCAGAGCTTCCCAATGGATGATTGAGGACAATTACTTCATCAAAAATTACTCCTCTTTAGGTGTCATTCATCAGTGAGATGTGTAAGGGTACATGGTCTCCATGTCCATGGGTTTGTAATTTGACCATCTCGACCGTGTTTTTGTTTGTAGATACACTTAGGTTTCCATGGGTTTGTACTTTGACCATCTCGACCATGTTACTATTTGCAGAGACACTTAGGTTAAGTATCGACAATGGTGTCAGGCATTGTAGCGGTGACCTGGCATAGTGAGACCATCATGTCATTAATATTAAGTTAGTTGTATCAGTGCTTGGATGAGGTCCAGAAAAGTGATAATATGCTAGTACCTTTATAAATCTTAAAAATTTATCTAGGGATGTGTATTGGACCTTATAAATTCAAGTAGTGGTCAAATAAACATCATATTCTTGCACATGACTATTTGTTGAAGCACATCCAGATCAACAACCATGTTCACTGGAATGGTGATTTGGCTTAGTGGATCTCTCATATGAAACATGAATAAGTGTGATAGAGTTGGATGAGGTTTCATCTTAACACTTCCATTTGCAGAATAGCGATGTCCATCTTTCCATGGTTGATTATTCTTATGGGGCTAGAGCACTACAATGCATATTACTCAATGAACATGTTGAGGTAATTTGGTTTCCTCCATTGCATATATGATATCAAGGATCTTCCTTCCTTATACTAGAGTTTACATGTAGATTCCTATAAAATCCAAGGGATAGTTGCAGAAATGTGGCTTGATCTTCTAAAGATGATTCTAGAGGCGTTTCCTATTAACGATGACTACTTTATGCAGTACTTGGAGCGGATAGCTTCATTTTCCTTGGTAGTTTTGACTTGCAATCATGAGGGAGAGTTGGACAATCCTATGTGACATCTCTCACTTATGATTTTTAGGGTTTTTATCTTTTGTAATTTTTTCGACGCAAGATGCTATTTTAATTTTTAATGATTTTTAAGAAATTCATTTTGACATTGGTAAAACCAACAATTGGAATTATATTTTCAGCCATGGTGTGTGGCACCAGATTTGGATAGTCCCTCCATACCACCCATCATGTGCATGCCTTAGGATGGTAGGATCAAAACCCATTTAGTATTGAGGTCTTTACCACTACAAGTTCCCTTGGTGGATTGTGACTTAGGTTGGTCTGGATTTCCTGGTTTGTACACTTGGAGTACTAGGTATGGTTTATATAATTGAAGTAATTTAAGGACAAATGACATGTTTTCTAGTCACCCCTTTCCTTCCTGTTACTAGAATTAGAAGGTTGATATCTAAACTGTATTTAAAATTTTCCATCTATCACTATTGTACTCATAGGCGGTTCCTTCCTTTGAATGTCCATATCATGTTCTACTACAAAAGGATCCTTCTTCTAGGGGAGGAGAAACATATAAGCTCCACTGACTATGGATGCCATCCTAGGGGATAAAGTCATTCCTGTAATAGGTGAGCAAGTGATTACTCCCTACCCAATTGGGTTAAGGCGCCAGGTGTCAAAGACACCTCGACAGACTTTAATCTTGACATGCATTAGTGTAGCTATCAATCACAATGATGTATCTAACTTTTGGGGTGCAATGTCGGTAATTTGGGTAACTCTAAGGTGTGTTTAGAAAAGTTAGATATTTTGTCTTTGTTTTGATTTTGAGGAACTTGATTGGACATGGATTCTCATGGACTAGTATGGGAGCTTGGGCTTTGTGGGGATAGACTGAACAAGGTTTGTCTAGCGAAGGTGTTCTTGACTTGTGGCTGTTAGGCTGGTCCATGAGAATATTGGTTCCACTTCCTTCTAAAGGATGATGCATGGATAACAATAAGGAATCTTGATATCTACTTGATGCAAATGAACTTTTTTCATGATTTCATAGGCTATTTTATGAGGTTTTTGATGATATTTGTTATAAAAGATATGTGTTTACTCTGATATTATTAAGAACTAATAAGTGAGACTCTTTTGCATCAACTTAACATATATACATGCTTATTTTATAAAATATATGTGTTTACTTTGATATTATTAAGAACTAATAAGTGAGACTTTTTTTCATCAATTTAACATATATACATGCTTATTGCATGAAATTATCATTTTATATCTCAACCTAATGAAAGTTATTTACATTTCAGAGATTTTGGATACATTTAGCAAGTCACTAACACAAAGATGCATCTTGGTCCACTAGCATCCATCAAGAATTGGAAAGTTTAGAGCAAAGTTAAGAGCATGAAGACCAATCTCAGTGCCACCGAGAGGGCACACAAAGATTCATAGTAACAACTTGGTACAACTGACACCTTGTTAGTGGTACCGACACACTTCTGATTGGAAAAGGAATTAGAGGAGTCAATGCCACCAAAGTATGGATGATCATGAATCATAACCTAAAATCAATGATGATGATTTTTCCTTAATGAATTACGGTTCTATAAAACCCAAGTGGACATCAAGACATTAGAGAGAAGCGGATAGCTGACCCTAGAATAGAAGGAGGAGAGAGAAAAAGGTAGAAACATGCAAAAAAGATCATCCTAACACCTTCAAGGAATGATTACGAGGATGCAATGTCATCTGTTTGCACCCATCTTCAGAGGGGATCATCATTATTCAATCTTCATCGGTTGTATATCATTATTTTTATGTTTTCCATCTCATCCAAAATCTACTATGATACCATGTTCAAGTTGCAGGGCTAATCCTCTATTCTCTACGACTAGAGACTAGCCCTATATTAATTCATTCTTGACAATGTTTTTCTACAAGTAAAGTTCATTGCTTGGAATTATGATGATCATATTTTTTATTTTCCATGTTCATGATTGATCACCTTATTCATGATTCATATGCTTTTCCACTTTGAAAAAGCAGTATTGGAAATATTATCATTAACATAATTAATAACACACTGTAAAAGTGGGATAACAATTGTAACCTTAAGTGTCCTCAGGGAGACCGTTAATCATTTAGTCTTTTACTTGAACACTGCAAAAGTGGGTTTTTGACTACATTAAATAGTGTGTTACAAAGTGAAAATGGGTGATGCAAACTAAAAATCCCTGATTCCTTTTAGCAATGATAGTTTATTTTGAATTGATTGAAATCATGTATAAGTTGCATTTTGGTGAAACGAATTATCCTAGAGAATCCATCTCTCTAACTTCAAAACAATTTTCTTAATCATTTTGTTAAATTTAGTTTTCAATTTGCAATCGATCAACTCAACCTTTTCCAATGGTCTATGTAAATTGGTTCTGCAAAGTAATTGTGGCATCCAACTCAGAAAAACAAGATTAACTAAAGCGGAAGCGAATTATTAGCAGCGAAATTACTGAAATTCACTAAAAATTAAAACTTTTTGCAATGAGGTCCACAAACTATAAAACTCTTTCATAAAGAACCAAAGTAAGCTATTTACATTCTGATTCATCAGTACATCTCTGTATCATCTTATCTCGAGAGTCATAACATTGACTGCCCTGTTAAAGTGTACGTAAGCAGTATACAAAAAAAATCTCGAGACATCAAGCCAAAAATCTCAAATCTATATCAAACCATCTACTGACTCCTAGGACCTGAGAGTACAAAGACGACACATAGGACTCTCTATATACAGAACCTAACAGACATTGTCTCCACATGAAGATCACTACTATCCTTGTTGTTGTTGTTGTTGCTGCTGTGGCTGCTGTTGTTGCTCACCCACTGAAGGGTTTCTTCTTCCTCGGCGTCTACCTAAAAAGTTGAATCCCACAGGGGTGAGACAATTGAAAATTGTCCCAGTGAGAGATATAACTCTCCGTCAGAAGCAAAGTTATAGCTGATAATAGAATAACACTGAGCAATAGAATTATAAATATTCAACAACAGATAAATCATTGATTAAGCTAAGTAGAGCAGTATTCTTTATACAATTCATTCCAGTTATAACTTGATTAAGCAGCAAGTCATTTATTCAATAAGGAATATGAAGAACATGTATATCATTTATCCAACTAAGACATAATTAACAATGTATCATCAACCAGTGATTCTCATAATTCAATCCTAAGCAAATATGCTACACGACTGATTACATTTTACAAACATACTTATGCCCTGAGGAGATGAGGTATACCGCTCATACTCCAAACGACCATTGCAAAATCGAAATCAGTACCATACATAGGTCATTAGAAGAGCCGAATTTATATGACCTCATCCTCCTCAATCAGTGTGAGGAACAACATGCAGGACATCTCGTGTCTCTGCTAAATAGCTTTCCAGGGTATACTGGCAACTTCGCTATTAGAGTTACAGTGGAATGCTACACTCTCTTCACAATTGAGAGATTTCTTATTTATCTCACATCGATTCGGTATTAACATCATCATCGGGAGAATAGTGATACATCATCCCGACATATACATATAATGAAGGATTGAGAGATTTAATGTTTATCTCACATCAATTCCTCCATTAGGGCGTAAGGATATTCACGCCCATAACCCCCACATACTCAAAAGTATGCTCTCCAGGAGTTACCTTAGGAAAACCTGTTTCACCATCACCAAGCTACTGACGATGATAGATCTATGGTCAGGGCTCTACATGATATCATTTCACTTGATTATTTAAGTATATTACAACATTCTTTTAGCATCAGGCATGTTTTCAAACATAAACCATTAGAACAAATGCTATAAAGAAATAGTACTATTTTTATCAAGTCCATTTCACAGCTTTAATAACGTTGGGATCTCAATCCCTTATCATCTCATCATCATGATTCATGAATATGGGTATTCAACCCTTAGATCATCAAAACACTTGCTACCACTTTAACAGGTAACTTATTTCCATCAAGTCATCTAACAGTGTAAACATGATAATTGCAGTGCAGGTATTTCACATGGCTCTTACAACCTATCAATCTCTTTTGTTGCCTTTCACTATGCAACATATCATATCATTTCTTACAAAGCTTATAAAGTGCTTTCAATAAACAAAGCATCATAGCTCATACCTGGCTATGTTCAATATCTCATAAAACCTGCATGATTAGTACAAATGATAACAGATACATCAATTTCATACCAGCATAATGCAAAACAATCATAACATCACTATTCAAGGGTTACACCTCTATACCCTTGATAGGGTTAGGGTTTCCCTTTTCAATTCAATTAGAGTTAATCATCCCCTTAGCTCAATTAGGATTAATGACTCATCATTTCATTATCCAACCTTAGAGCTTCATGCTATAAGGTATAACCCAGAATTAGGGTTTCACATATTCCTTCACCTTATTTGGAATTAGGGTTTACTATTCACTACACATCACCCTAGTTTAGGGTTTATATTCAACAATTCACAATTAGGGTTTACTATTCACATTGCATTACCCTAGATTAGGGTTTAAGTTCAATAACCCACAATTAGGGTTACTATTCACATTGTATCACCCTAGATTAGAGTTCTCATGTCATTACCATGAATTAAGATCATACTATCATCATGTATTAGGATTTCACCTATCAATGCCCTCAATTAGGGTTATGATTCATTAACCTTTAGGGTTTCATGATATCACTATTAAGGATCATACCCTAATTAGACATTTATTCATATTGAAAGTCCACTACATGATTATCATTCATGTAGGAAGTCTTTTCTCTCTCATCCTCTATAGGATGATGTTTACTTCAGCCTTGATTAAGATAAGTCAACTCAACTTGAATAAGAATTGACACCATGAGTTATGTCATTATCACCATGATCATTAAAGCTTAATTATTTAAAGGGTACTAATCACCCTATCTCATTAAGGGTACCATTATTATAATCACTCTTGGTTTACATCATGTAATTGTTCACTTAAACAATTAACCTCCAACCACATTAAGTGTTCATACAATTTGATTAATTACCTTCCAAGTGATCTTGGTCACTGAGACCTCAAACGGACTTGACCAATCAAACCTCAAACTGTCTTGGTTGAATACTTAAAACCGTTTAGTAAAGTTGAGGTTGAAACCGTTTACCAAAGTGAACCCTTGAGATCGTTTGCTAAAGGTGCACACTTGAAACTGTTTGCTAAAGGTTGTCTTGAGATTGTTTGATCTTCAACCGGTTTGGGATCATTTAGTCCCAAATGGTCTTGAGACCGTTTGGTCCAAACCTCCTCAAAACCGCATGGACCAAATATGGTCTCAACCACTCAAATTGAATTAGGGTTTCCAAGATTGATTCCTTCATTAATTGAAATCATGTTATCACTCATCAATTGGTCCTAACATCATACTTCAATTGAGTTAAGTAGGTTATCCTTCAACAGATTTGACCCTCTATTGATCATCAATTAGGGTTTGATTCAATTGGATTAGGGTTTGGAATCGATGATCCTTCAATGTTGATCATTGTGAAACTAATTACTTTGAAACTATTGGACCACCATCCAAAATGGACATGACATGGCCCCAAACGGTCTTGAGGTCGTTTGGATGACCTCCAAACGGTCTTGAGACCGTTTGCCCATCTCATCACCCAAATCCATGTCATCCAATTAGGGTTTGGATCATTGGATTGATCACCAAATCAGCATTATCTTTGGATCTTCAAACACCTAACCATACTCAACCCTAGACCTCCAAACGGTCTTGGGTGACCCCCAAACGGTCTTGAGACCATTTGGGTGATCCCCAAATGGTTTTGAAACCGTTTGGGTCAATCAACCCAAGTTTCTAACTCAAACCATTTGGAAATCAGCACTGAACCCGATTAGGGTTTGGTGATTGATGGACCTTCAACTCATGAACCAATTGGAACTAATCAATTATATTTAGTGGATCATTAACCAACATTATTAGCAACAAATTTCCAAATGGTAAACCCTGGTCAACACCTCCAAACGGTCTGAAACCGTTTTCCCTCATGCGGTTTGGTGAAACCGTTTCCCCTCAAACGGTTTGAAACCGTTTGCTCCCAAACGGTTTGGGAGACCGTTTGAGCAACTGATGGAAACCGTTTGGACTGAGATTTTCTTTGGATAAGCATATAAGATGATGTCATAATCTTCTTCCTTCATTCATCTAAGAACTACAGTCATTCTTCATGGGAATTATAGTAGGGAATCAAAAGAGTATCAAAAAGAAGAACATAACCAACGATTATTGTAGAATAGAATGCAATATCAATGTTTAAGGGTTTGACTTGTAAAACCCACCTCTAAATCTGATTCCAAGATCCAAGCTCCACGGCTCTAATGGTGGATGGAGTTCCAGCAACTACCTAAGGTCCGTTCTTGAGCTTTTGGATGAACGAGTTGGCTAGGATTGGAAATCGAATGAAGAAAACCAATAATCAAACATTGATTTAGGGTTTTCACCATGAATCCAAGGTAGAAGATGATCAAAACTTACCAACATGTTATGTTCGTCCCTCTCCTGCTCCTGAGCTCTCTCTTGGTTGGCCAAAGCAAGGTGAGAAAAGAAAACTAAGGAAAAGATCCTTAAGTGGTTTGGAAAAATGGATATGTATAAGGATTTCAAGGAAAGAGAAAAAGGAATTTATTTTCTTTAATTCCAAAATTATTTCCACCAAATCCTCCTCCATACCTTGGCTATGAAGCCGCCTTCATTTTCTTGCAAAAACTCTCCATTATCCAAGAATTAATGGAAAAGGAATTAAGCACCTTAATGAATTTTATATTAATATCCAACCTTTTAGTGGATATTACTTTTTATTATATTAATGTGAGTGGCTTCCACTCAACCAAGATCTTTTTGTGCCATAGCAAGGAACAAGCTCGTCCAACACTATTGCAAACACATCCTTCAACTTTTGGTTGAAGGGCTCCTTAAGTAATTTATTTCTTTTTGCATTAAATTAAATTAAAGCTCCATTTATGCTTAAATCTTGATTATTTTAATGTCAAGATTCTCTCTCCTCCAAGATAATTCAAATGAGGCGCCCCTCTCATTTTCTTTGCTCTAATTGATGCCAAGAAACACGAGAGACCCTCTAGAGGTGGTATTTTGCTTATTGAACCCTAGGTTTTGGGTAATTTGCACATTACACCAAAACTAGGATTTTAATGCACAAGAATTGCTCTACAAGCTTTATCTTGATGCCCAAGCTTGTGGAAACATAACACTACATCATATTCATTATTATGATGTCTCAACATCAGAGGAACATTTTATCATGTACAATTTGCAAGTTAACCCCTCAACTTGGGTAATTTGCACTTTAGTCAATATTAACAAAACAATGTTTCAACATTATTAAAAAAAGGATTGAAATTGAAATATAAGTTCATCAAGAGCCTTAATTACTTTTCAAAAGATAAGAGAAAGCATCTAATCAACTTTATTAGGCAAAACACCTAGGGTTAAAACATAACCCAGGTCAGGGATGTTACAAGTTATCCACCCCTTACAAGGATTTCATCCCCGAAATCATTAACAAAACATTTTAAGAGAAAAGAGTAGGGTATTTCCTCCTCATTTCTTCCTCTAGTTCCCATGTAGCTTCTTCAATGCCACAGTGATTCAAGAGGACTTTTACAAGACTAATGTCTTTCTCCTTCAGCTTCTTGATTCTTCTATCGAGAATCAACATAGGTCCTTCAACATAGGATATATCATCGTTCAATTCTACTTCCATAGGCTGCAAAACTGATTCTGTGTCAGGATGACATTTCCTTAGCATGGAAATGTGGAACACTGGGTGTAACTTTTGCAGCTCAGGTGGTAACTCCAGCTTATAAGGTACCTTTCCAATCCATTCAATGATTGGATAAGGCCCCATAAATCTAGGAGCTAACTTTCCTTTCCTTCCAAATCTAAGAACCCCTTTCCAGAGCGAGACCTTGAGGTATACTCTGTCTCCAACTTGGAATTCTAAAGGTCTACGATGCTTATCAGCGTAAGATTTCTGCCTATCCTGTGCAGTCTTTAACTGTTGTTGTATTATTTTAATCTTCTCAGTGGTCTATTGCATAAGATCAGGACCCAAAAGTTGATATTCACCAGTTTCATACCAACATAGGGGAGATCTACAACGTCTACCATACAAAGCTTCATAAGGTGCCATGTCAATGCAGTGTTGATAGCTATTGTTGTAGGCAAAGTCTATCAAACTTAGATGTAGATCCCAACTTCCTGTAAATTGAAGGACACATGCCCTGAGCAAGTCCTCCAAGGTCCGTATAGTCCTTTCTGATTGTCCATCAGTCCGAGGATGAAAGGCTGTACTAAACCTTAACTGTGTGCCTAAGGCTTTATGAAGTCGTTCCCAAAAATGACTTGTAAACTGGGGACCTCTGTCAGAAACAATGGTAACTGGGACCCCATGCAGCCACACTATCTCATCTACATATAACTGTGCCAACTTCTCAGCAGAATAGGTTGTTTTGATAGGTAAGAAATGTGATGTCTTTGTCAACCTATCAACCATTACCCAGTTGGAATCATGACCTTTGGCTGTTCTGGGCAGACCAACCACAAAATCCATGGTTACATGATCCCACTTCCACTGTGGTATGGGTAAAGGTTGCAGTATTCCTGCAGGCTTCTGGTGTTCATCTTTAACTTGCTGACACACTGGACACCGCATAACAAACTCAATGACATCCTTCTTCAAACCAGGCCACCAATACATATATTTCAAGTTATGATACAACTTGGTGCTTCCTAGATGCATACCATACATTGAAGAATGAGCTTCTTACAGGACTAATTTCCTTAAGTTATCAACATCAAGTACTATCATTTTACCATGATAATAGGCTACCTGATCATCCGAATCATGGAAACTATCTCGTTTCTCACTACCATACTCTGATCTAATCTGTTGAACTACAACATCAACTTGCTGTGCCTCCTTAATCTGCTGTCTTAGAGTAGGTTTTATGTGCATCTCATCTAACAACCCAGATAACAATGATACTTTTAATTGTACATTGTCTTGCCTTAAAGAGATAAGAATATCCCTCCTAGAGCACACCAACAAATTTAGCTGTGCTTTATCTAGAGCTGGTGTTGCTGATTTTCTACTTAATGCATCAACAACCACGTTGGCCTTTCCTGGATGATAATCAATTATACAATCGTAGTCCTTGATTAACTCCATCCAACAACGTTGCCTCATGTTTAGCTCATGCTGAGAGAAGATGTACTTTAGGTTCTTATGGTCTGTGAAAATCTGGAATGTCTCTCCATAGAGATAATGTCTCCAGATCTTCAAAGCATGGACTACAACAACTAGTTCGAGATCGTGTGTCAGATAATTATCCTCGTGTTTCTTAAGCTGTCGAGAAGCAAAAGAAATCACTTGTTTATCCTGCATCAACACACATCCTAGTCCATTCTTAGATGCATCACAGAAAACTATATACCCTTTCCCTTGTTCAGGTAATACTAGCACATGTGCACTTGTCAACCTTTCCTTCAACAACTGGAATGATTGCTGACACTTGTCATTCCAGGCAAAAGGAACATCCTTCCTGGTCAACTTAGTCAAGGGTAAAGCTATAGAACTGAAGTTCTTAATGAACCTCCTGTAATAGCCTGCCAACCCTAAGAAACTGCGAATCTCTATCAGTGTCTTCGGCTGCTCCCATTGCAGGACAAATTCTACCTTTTTAGGGTCAACACGTATACCTGAAGCAGATATTAGTATCCAAGAAAAGAAACTTCTGGTAACCAGAACTCACACTTGCTAAACTTATCATATAATTCATGCTCTCTTAGCAAAGTTAGAGCCTAACGAAGATGCTGTTCATGTTGTTTAGCATCTCTACTGTAGATCAGGATGTCATCTATGAAAACAACTCCACACTGATCAAGAAAAGGTCGAAAGATTCTATTAATGAGTTCCATAAATGCAGTTGGTGCATTAGTTAGTCCAAATGACATAACTGTGAACTCATAGTGACCATACCTTATCCTAAAGGCAGACTTAGGTATGTCACCCTCCTTAATACGCAACTGATGATATCTCGATCTCAAATCTATCTTTGAGAAGACAGTTGCACCACACAAATGGTCAAAGAGATCATCAATCCTTGGAAAAGGATACTTATTCTTTATTGTTACTTTATTTAACTGTCTATAGTCAATGCATAATCACATAGACCCATCCTTTTTCTTAACAAAGAGGACTGGAGCACCCCAGGGTGAAGTGTTTGGTCGGATGAAACCCTTCTCAAGCAACTATTGCAGTTGTTTCTTGAGTTCTGCCATCTCAGCAGGCACCATCCTATACAGTGTTTGTGCCATTGACTGCATGCCCGGAATTAGATTAATCTCAAAATCAATCTCTTGGGGTGGAGGTACACTTGGAAGTTCTTAAGGAAATACATCTTCAAATTCCCTGACTACAGGAACTTCAGCAGGATTAGAACTCTCCATGGTGGTACCTACCACATGGGGCAAGAATGCATAACATCCTTGCCTCATCAGCTTCTCAGCTACCATAGCTGACACAAGGCAGGTTGGAAGAATCTTTCTATCCCCTTGAAAGATCCATGTGTCACTTTCATCAGTGAACACAACATGCTTGGAATCACAATCCAAGACAACCTTATACCTTTCTAAGGTATCCATCCCAAGGATTATATCAAACCTGTGCATCTCAAGTGGTATAAGATCCACTTGAATGCGATGTTCAGAAAAGGAAATAATGCAGGGAGAACACACCTCCCGCAACACAACAGATCCCATCAAAGGAGTTTCTAACAACAGACTATCTGCTCTATGACTTGTAGTCATGTTGCAGTCAAGAATCACTCTTTGAGTGATAAAGGAATGCATAGCACCCAGATCAATTAAAATAGATACGATGCAGGATGTAGACATATTAGAATAAAATAGTTTCATCTGACCTGTCACAACCTGAGGGTTGATCACTGCATCAGGTGGATTCATCACATGGAATCTCGCCGTTGCCTGTGTTTGATTTGCTGCTCGATGACTGGGTGCCGATGATCCAGCTTGGGACGCTTGTCCACGTCCTCTAGTGCCACATGGAAACTGTCTCCTTTGAGAACCTTGCTGACTCTGCCTCTGGGGTTGAGTCACACTTGCCGCTCTGGCTCTACAATCCTTCATCAGATGCCCCATCTTTCCACATATGAAATAACTTCTAATCCCTGGCTGAGGTCTGGATGGTCCTATAACCGACACAGATGCTGAGCTATGGGCTCCTTTTGGTGGTAAACTTCGTCTTCTACCCCTATTTGACGTCCACTGCATCTGGGTACTGAATTTAGGTGGTGTAGGCACGGAAAACCTCGGTTTCTTGAAACTTTTAGATGAGGATCCTTGAAACTGGGGGTACACCTTCTTGTTCTTGGTCTGTCTCTTCTCAGTCACAGACCTCTCTATCCTTCTAACAAATTCCATAAAAGTAGCAAATCTTTCCCTGTTCTCCAGTGCAGACACATGGGTGGTTAACTCAACGTTTAATCCCTTCTCAAAATGCTGAATCCGCTCTTCATCTGTAGTTTCCATATGCGGACAGAACCGCAAAAGCTCCATGAACTTAGCCTCGTACTCACTAATGTTCATTGGTCCTTGCCTTAACCTCTCAAACTGAGAGATTTTCTCATCCAGGAACGTCTTAGGAAAGTATCTATTAACAAATTCTCGTCAAAATACTTCCCATTCAATCTCCACACCTGGCCTTTTTCCCTCCTCTATGGTCCACCAGTGACCATCACTCCCCTTAAGAAGGTACACAACATGTCTAACCTTCTCAGCTTCTGGGATGTTCAGGATTCTAAAGGCCTTCTCTAACTTAGTTAGACACATGTCAGCATCTGCTGGGTCAGCTGTTCTAGCATATTCCGTGGCTCCAACCCAGCGTAGTCGTTTAAACATCTTTTCGGGTCCCTGTCTTTCATCATGGGCAGGTGCCCTAGGTGCAGGTATTGGCATCCTGTCAGTCATATGGGTCATGGTAGTCATGAACTGCCCAAACATGGCTTGGAAGGCTGGATTCCCCATGTCAGCTTGATTGAACTGGGGTGGTTCAGGCACAGGTTCCTCCCTTCCTTAGTCTCTTGCACCTCCTCCGGGTGCAGTGACACTACTTTCAGCAACATGTTCATCATGTGATCCAGACATCTCTAGTTTTCTCTTCTCCTCCTATATGAGCAGAAGACACTATCAGATAGACTGGAAGACACCAGAACAAACTCAACAACCCTAGTCCTATGTCTCTGTAGACTCAGCGAACCTAGAGCTCTGATACCAACTAAATTGTGGCATCCAACTCAGAAAAACAAGATTAACTAAAGCGGAAGTGAATTATTAGCAGCGAAATTATTGAAATTCACTAAAAATTAAAACTTTTTGCAATGAGGTCCACAAACTATAGAACTCTTTCATAAAGAACCAAAGTAAGATATATACATTCTGATTCATCAGTACATCTCTGTATCATCTTATCTCGAGAGTCATAACATTGACTGCCCTGTTAAACTGTACATAAGTAGTATATAAAAAAAATCTCGAGGCATCAAGCCAAAAATCTCAGATCTATATCAAACCATCTACTGACTCCTAGGACCTGAGAGTACAGAGACGACACATAGGACTCTCTATATACAGAACCTAATAGACAGTGTCTCCACCTGAAGATCACTGTTGTCCTTGTTGTTGCTGCTGCTGCTGTGGCTGCTCACCCACTGAAGGGTTTCTTCTTCCTCAACGTCTACCTAAAATGTTGAATCCCACGGGGGTGAGACAATTGAAAATTGTCCCAGCGAGGGATATAACTCTCCACCAGAAACAAAGTTATTGCTGATAATAGAATAACACTGAGCAGTAGAATTATAAATATTCAACAACAGATAAATCATTGATTAAGCTAAGTAGAGCAGTATTCTTTATACAGTTCATTCCAGTTATAACTTGATTAAGCAACAAGTCATTTATTCAATAAGGAATATGAAGAACATGTATATCATTTATCCAACTAGGACACAATTAACAATGTATCATCAACCATTGATTCTCGTAATTCAATCCTAAGCAAATATTCCTACACGGTTGATTACATTTTACAAAAATACTTATGCCCTGAGGAGATGAGGTATACCGCTCATACTCCAACCGACCACTGTGAAATCAAAATTGGTACCATACATAGGTCATTAGAAGAGCCAGATTTCTATGACCTCATCATCCTCAGTCAGTGTGAGGAACAACATGCAGGACATCTCGTATCTCTTCTAAATAGCTTTCCAGGGTATACTGGCAACTTCGCTATTAGAGTTACAGTCACATGCTGTACTCTCTTCGCAATTAAGAGATTTCTTGTTTATCTCACATCAATTCAGTATTAACATCATCATCGGGAGATTAGTGATACATCATCCCGGCATATACATATAATGAAGGATTGAGAGATTTAATATTTATCTCACATCAATTTCTCCATTAAGGCATAAGGATATTCACGCCCATAACCCCCACATACTCAAAATTATGCTCTCCAGGAGTTCCCTTAGGAAAACCTATTTCACCATCACTAAGCTACTGACGATGATAGATCTATGGTCAGGGCTCTACATGATATCATTTCACTTGATTATTTAAGTATATTACAACATTCTTTTAGCATCAGGCATGTTTTCAAACATAAACCATTAGAACAAATGCTATAAAGAAAGAGTACTATTTTTATCAAGTCCATTTCATAGCTTTACTAACATTGGGATCTCAATCCCTTATCATCTCATCATCATGATTCATGAATATGGGTATTCAACCCTTAGATCATCAAAACACTTGCTACCACTTTAACAGGTAACTTATTGCCATCAAGTCATCTGACAGTGTAAACATGATAATTGCAGTGCATGTATCTCACATGGCTCTTACAGCCTATCAATCTCTTTTGTTACCTTTCACTAGGCAACATATCATATCATTGCTTACAAAGATTATAAAGTGCTTTCAATAAACAAAGCATCATAGCTCATACCTGGCTATGTTCAATATCTCCTAAAACCTGCATGATTAGTACAGATGATAACAGATACATCAATTTCATACCAGCATAATGCAAAACAATTATAACATCACTATTCAAGGGTTACACCTCTATACCCTTTCTAGGGTTAGGGTTTCCCTTTTCAATTCAATTAGAGTTAATCATCCCCTTAGATCAATTAGGATTGATGACTCATCATTTCATTATCCAACCTTAGAGCTTCATGCTATAAGGTATAACCCAGAATTAGGGTTTCACATATTCCTTCACCTTATTTGGAATTAGGGTTTACTATTCACTACACATCACCCTAGTTTAGGGTTTATATTAAACAATTCACAATTAGGGTTTACTATTCACATTGCATTACCCTAGATTAGGGTTTAAGTTCAATAACCCACAATTAGGGTTACTATTCACATTGTATAACCCTAGATTAGAGTTCTCATGTCATTACCATGAATTAAGATCATACTATCATCATGTATTAGGATTTCACCTATTAATGCCCTCGATTAGGGTTATGATTCATTAACCTTTAGGGTTTCATGATCTCACTATTAAGGATCATACCCTAATTAGACATTTATTCATATTGAAAGTCCACTACATGATTATCATTCATGTAGGAAGTCTTTTCTCTCTCATCCTCTATAGGATGATGTTTACTTCAGCCTTGATTAAGATAAGTCAACTCAACTTTAAGAAGAATTGACACCATGAGTTATGTCATTATCACCATGATCATTAAAGCTTAATTATTTAAAGGGTACTAATCACCCTATCTCATTAAGGGTACCATTATTATAATCACCCTTGGTTTACATCATGTAATTGTTCACTTAAACAATTAACCTCCAACCACATTAAGTGTTCATACAATTTGATTAATTACCTTCCAAGTGATCTTGGTCACTGAGACCTCAAACAGACTTGACCAATCAGACCTCAAACGGTCTTGGTTGAATACTTAAAACTGTTTAGTAAAGTTGAGGTTGAAATCGTTTACCAAAGTGAACCCTTGAGATCGTTTGCTAAAGGTGCACACTTGAAACCATTTGCTAAAGGTAGTCTTGAGATCGTTTGAGCTTCAACCGGTTTGGGATCGTTCGGTCCCAAACGGTCTTGAGACCGTTTGGTCCAAACCTCCTCAAAACCGCATGGACCAAATATGGTCTCAACCACTCAAATTGAATTAGGGTTTCCAAGATTGATTCCTTCATTAATTGAAATCATGTTATCACTCATCAATTGATCCTAACATCATACTTCAATTGAGTGAAGTAGGTTATCCTTCTACTAATTTGACCCTCAATTGATCATCAATTAGGGTTCAATTCAATTGGATTAGGGTTTGGAATTGATGATCCTTGAATGTTGATCATTGTGAAACTAATTACTTATGAAACTATTGGACCACCATCCAAAATGGACATGACCTGACCCAAACGGTATTGAGATCATTTGGATAACCTCCAAACGGTCTTGAGACCGTTTTCCCATCTCATCACCCAAATCCATGTCATCCAATTAGGGTTTGGATCATTGGATTGATCACCAAATCAACATTTGATTGCAAATCATCTTGATATCTTTGGATCTTCAAACACCTAACCATACTCAACCCTAGACCTCCAAACGGTCTTGGGTGACCCCCAAACGGTCTTGAGACCGTTTGGATGATCCCCAAACGATTTTGAAACCATTTGGGTCAATCAACCCAAGTTTCTAACTCAAACCATTTGGAAATCAACACTTAACCCGATTAGAGTTTGGTGATTGATGGACCTTCAACTCATGAACCAATTGGAACTAATAAATTATATTTAGTGGATCATTAACCAACATTATTAGCAAAAAAATTCCAAATGGTCAACCCTGGTCAACACCTACAAATGGTCTGAAACTGTTTGCCCTCATGTGGTTTGGTGAAACTGTTTCCCCTCAAACGGTTTGAAACCGTTTGCTCCCAAATGGTTTGGGAAACCATTTGAGCAACTGATGGAAACCGTTTGGACTGAGATTTTCTTTGGATAAGCATCTAAGATGATGCCATCATCTTCTTCCTTCGTTCCAAGAACTTTAGTCATTCTTCATGGGAATTACAGTAGGGAATCAAAAGAGTATCAAAAAGAAGAACATAACCAACGATTATTGTAAAATAGAATGCAATATCAATGTTTAAGGGTTTGAGTTATAAAACCCACCTCAAAATCTGATTCCATGATCCAAGCTCCATGGATCTAATGGTGGATGGAGTTCTAGCAACTTCCCAAGGTCCGTTCTTGAGCTTTTGGATGAACAAGTTGGCTAGGATAGGAAATCGAGTGAAGAAAACCAATAATCAAACATTGATTTAGGGTTTTCACCATGAATCCGAGGTATAAGATGATCAAAACTTACCAACATGTTATGGTCATCCGTCTCCTGCTCCTGATCTCTCCCTTGGTTGGCCAAAGCAAGGTGAGTAAAGAAAACTAAGGAAAATATCCTTAAGTGGTTTGGAAAAATGGACATGTATAAGGATTTCAAGGAAAGAGAAAAAGGAATTTATTTTATTTAATTCCAAATTTATTTCCACCAAATCCTCCTCCATACCTTGGATACAAACCCACATTCATTTTCTTGCAAAACCTATCCATTATCCAAGAATTAATGGAAAAGGAATTAAGCACCTTAATGAATTTTATATTAATATCCAACCTTTTAGTGGATATTACTTTTTATTATATTAATGTGAGTGGCTTCCACTCAAACAAGATCTTTTGTGCCATAGCAAGGCACAATCTCGTCCAAAACTATTGCAAACACATCCTTCAACTTTTGGTTGAAGGGCTCCTTAATTAATTTATTTCTTTTTGCATTAAATTAAATTAAAGCTCCATTTATGCTTAAATCTTGATTATTTTAATGTCAAGATTCTCTCTCCTCCAAGATAATTCAAATAAGGCGCCCCTCTCATTTTATTTGCTCTACTTGATGCCAAGAAACATGAGAGACCCTTTATAGGTGGTATTTTGCTTATTGAACCCTAGGTTTTGGGTAATTTGCACATTACACAAAAACTAGGATTTTAATGCACAAGAATTGCTCTACAAGATTTATCTTGATGCCCAAGCTCGTGGAAACCATACTACTACATCATATTCATTATTATGGTGTCTCAACATCAGAGGAACATTTTATCATGTGTAATTTGCAAGTTAACCCCTCAACTTGGATAATTTGCACTTTAGTCCAATATTAACAAAACAATGTTTCAACATTATTAAAAAAGGACTGAATTGAAATATAAGTTCCTCAAGAGCCTTAATTACTTTTCAAAAGATAAGAGCAAGCATCTAATCAACTTTATTAGGCAAATCACCTAGGGTTAAAACATAACCTAGGTCAGGGATGTTACAGTAATAATCTCTAGCCTCATGATTTCCTGAGTCTAACACCTGAAACTCAAATTCCGTTATTACTTTGACACATACACTTGCATTTCACACACATGTTACACATGGTAAACTCATGTCAAGTTTTTTTGCATCTAGGGAACTAGAAACATTAGCTAAGAGTGCTACGACTGACAACTCTAGACTAGTTTTTCTTTTTACCCAATCTTTATTGCAAAATATTTTTTCATAGATTTTAGTACCTTGCGATTCTCACATCTTTAGGTACCAATTTATGGCATGCACTCATTCCACCAAGTACGAAAATATAGACTTGCCATCACCATTTCCATCACAAGTAGTACAATTGGAGAATCAATAGGAACCAATGATTGACCTAGATGAACTAAAGATTGAACAAGAAGAATTGGAAATGTCTAATCACATTGATGATGATGATAATAAAGGGGAAGAGGAGGATAAAACAATCTGGGAGTGAATTAAGGCATGTTATGATAATCCACAACTAGGTATGATTAATAGACATTATCTAAATTGCACAGTTACAAGTTTGATCCAATCCTGGTGGCATTGATGAAATCTTAGGCTTTCCATGGACACATTGATTGAGACCTGATGCAACACATCAATAACTTTTTGGAAAGTTATAATACTTGTAAGATTGATAGGGTGGCTCCAGCTATGATTTATTTGAAACTAATTTCATTCTCTTATGTATAGGGAGAGGACATGGTCCTGAGGTTTAGATCATATATCTATTAAGACATGGGATCAGATGATAGACACATTTTAAGTGCTAATTCCCTCCAAGAAGACTAAACTTTTGGGGGAAGATTCACAAATTTAAGCAACAACCCAATGAATCTTATTATGAAGCATGGGAGCATTACCAAGACATGCTCATGAAGGTCCCTCGCCACAATATTGTTCCCTTTGACCAAGGTAAGTACTATGGCCTACATGAAGGGGAGAGGACCATACTTGATAGCTTAGGGGCATGATCCTTCTTTAGAAAATGGTTGAGAATGTCATGATACTGAAGAATATGGTCAAATAAGTCTCAGGAAGACGCATGCAAAAACATCAACTCAGATAAGAGTGTCATGGAGGTCTGAGAGGTAAAAGAGATCAATTGACAGATGAGCTAGCCTAATAGAAAATTGGGAGCAATGAAATCCAACACATCTAAGGATGATGTGAAGTAGTGCATATTTATGCAACATCCCAACATAGGAGGAATACTCAATATACATGGAACAACAATCCTAATTGTTTTATAAAATTCCCAATAACTTCCAACAATATCCATCACATGTGCATCCAACTCCACAACAACAACAACACAATTCTTAAAAAATGCAGCACAAAAGAGGTCATATCCATCTTCATATATTTGAAGATGTTTGGGTATTTCATGACTTAAAATGAGACATATTATACTCAAACATGGAGGGAGCAACATAATCAGTGGTATCAAATAAGAAGCATGGAGAAGCAAATTTCATAGCTAGCTACTAACATTGCAGGATGAAAAAATGTAGCAATACAAGTTTCCCAGGAAATACCAATGTCCCAAAAAATCATCACCAAGAAAATTCATGCCTATCTATAGTAAAAAGGATCAATGACAAGATGGTTCTTCATCACTTACTCTACTAATTCAAGAAGAGAGCTCCATTCTAGATGCCATAGCCACACCATATTCCTGTATAGTAGGTGGAGGTTTTCATTCAAGCATAGGGGAGGAGATCCCTAAGAAGATATGTAGAACTCCACATAGGCACAACCCCACACCAATTCCAACCTCAAATTGTATGAAGTTTGTAGAATAGAATGACAAGTTCCTAAAATTTTCTAAATGGCAAGATCAAAGATTATAACATTATAGAAGTCAATGAATAGATGAGTGCACTGATTATGTAAGATTGCCACCAAAGTAAAAATATCTAGGTTGTATCAACATCCCTTGTTCTCTAGGTAAGAACAAGTTCAAAGAATCAGTGCATAATTCTAGGGTGAGCATCAATCTTATTCTTCTCACCACATTCAAGAAGTTTGGATTGAAGGAGACGATGAACACCTACATGAAAATATGATTGGCAGATGATTTCATAGTAAGGTATGTTGGCATATATAAATATGTCTTGGTGAAAGTTAATAAATTTATCTAACCAATCGATTTTGTGGTTATGGACATAAATGATTTGTATAATCCGAAGTACTATTGGGAAGGTAGTTCCAAGCCCTGCTAATGTAATCATTGCAATGGGAAGGGGATACCTCATGCTGGGTATTGATGATGATAAAGTGGAATTTAGATTGCCAACTCATTCTTCATCAACTACCCGAGACTATCTAGGTTGAAGGTAAGCATCACATATGAGCTAGGATGTCAAACAACGACGCTTAGTTAGAGGTAACCCAATTTTTAGGTAAAATTAGTTATATTTGTTTAGTTTTGTTTGGAACCTTGTTTCAAATGTTCTTTTAATTGTTAAGTCCAATTATATCTTGTTAATATTTAGTTTTGATGCAAGTACAAAGGTTCCATGAATTGTTTTTTCAATGTTCATAGAATTTACTGAAAGATCTCAATGGCACCGAAAACCTTGTTGGTGGCACAGAGAAGCTGGAAAATTTGGTTGAGAAATTGAAAATTAAATCTTGGTAGCACAAAAACATCAATCGATATCATTGAGAGAATTTCTTTTGTCTACAACGACAAAGGTGTAGGCATATAAAGGGACATGATTGTGACACTAACCTACTATTAGTACCAACAAGATATGTACAATGTGGAATTCATGGACTAGCATCCAACAACCACAATGTCATACATCAAATAGTTTCAAGTGACAATACATGACTTTCAACAAAAGTCAATACCACCAATACATGTTAGTACCATCACCTTAGATGATCCGTGGGTTGATGACATCAATTCTTGAAAACTATCAATACCAATGGTTGATACAAAGACCACATGAAAGGGTGTTTGTGTTGGTATCACTGACTACCAAGTCCATGGCATCAACTTTTTACTTACATATTTCTTCTCATTTATATATAAAGAGGGATGATTCTTTCATCATCTCCACACCAAACCAACTCCTTCTCTAGCACTAATCCATAAGAAACTCCAAGAAAGCATTCTTGATGACTAGGTGGCATGGCTACACCAACCTCTATCTTTCTCCATCTCTTCTCATGGTAGGCAAGTTCCCCCATTGAAAAGGATCCTACTTTACCATGGACCTACATCAACTCATTCCCAAGACGATTTGCATCATCCATGGCTCCAATGAGCAAAAGAAACTCTATGCTGACCTATAGAAGCATGCAATCAAGTAGGATGACTGGGTATTCATCAAGATGATCAACTTCACTAACAATATGAAGAAGGAGTGTCTGATCAAGGAATGATGACCGATCACCCCTTCTTTGGTAGTTGGATGACATGCAAAAATCACCCTCAAATTTCTCTCCTCCCTTAAGTTGTGTTTCCTCAAGCACCACACCAACATGGATGAGTGGGTAAAGTTTTGTCTCTACAAAACTTCCTAATACCTCATGTTAGCCTACATCAATGTCATCTATGGATGGGCCAATTAAGGTTAGATGTAGGACCCATACAACTTCAACCATGCTTGTGCATGACATAAGATGACATCCCAACCTACCACTTCAAGATGTTTTGTCATCTCTACTCTGTCACCAATATCAAGCACTCCTTTGCCCACCCTTCTACATCACCTTTTGATGAACATGTTGTTCACCAGTTCTACACAGGGATAAGGCACATTTCATTAAGACAACCTCTATGTACTTTGGGCTTATATCTTACAAGGGAGAGAGAAGGTCAACCTTTGTGTCTTCCTATTGGGCCACACCTACCAACTGACCAAGAGTGAAAAGTGTAAGCTACTCAATCAATTTGGAGGTCTTCTCCCCCACTTTTAGATCATTTTAGTGTAGACCTTTCCCAGTTTACAACTAATCCAAAAGGAGAGCTATACATTACGAATTTCAAGAATGTGAAACTTCAACAAGCATGGTTGAGGATTTACACAAATCAAAGATGGGTGAGTGGGCACTCCCTGATCCATTCTTTGACCTCCAATATGTCAAACACCTTCACTGACCATCTAAAGAGGAGGGGGAAGAGGAATCTACCAAAGAGGAAGATGTCAAGGAAGAGGAGGTGTTGTGTGTTTTCCACATCATCTTTTCACATGATATCACACACAAATTTGGTTCATTTTGATCTCACTTAGCCTCCCTTCATATTAATCTTGCCATCTTTTTGTTATTTTACTTATTGCATGATGTGCATTGCAGAGATGTTCTAAAAGGGCCGATTTGAGGATTGCCTGACTCAAATTTCACATCATTTGGATTTCCCCACGTATAACCAACTATTCAGAGTCTATTTCTGCTGAAATAGCAAAACGCACGACGTGTCTAATTAAGACACGACGTGAGATATTCCAAGAAGCCATGCGTTCACCCAGATTAACAAATGCATGGCATGTTCATCCTTGAGCACGACGTGTGAGTTTCTAGAAAGTGCAGAATGAAACAAATACACGATGTGTTTTTCGCCAACACGTTGTGCACCTGGGAGCGTCGATGTTATGACCCACTTCTAAATTAATCAGTAAGCATCTTGATTAGTGCTAAGCACTCTGTTAAACATCATGGTTAATCAAAATAAGCTAATATGTGAATCAAGGGTTGAGATTGAATCATCTGAAGAAACTAATGATAATTGCAGTATTAATTGTTGAGTTAAGTTAAATGCCAAGATGCAATTGGTGCTTTGACCAGTTGTGACAAGATATTAATTATGATTTTGATACCTCCAGTTGTAGAGAATCCTGTGCTTGAAAAGTTGCAAGAGAAATCACTCGAATCGGACATTCGAGGAAAAAGTTACAACCTTTTTGGTTTTCTTGGACCTAAGTTGCAAATTCTCCAAAACTTGCTTTATAATTTCATTTTTACCCTCTCTCGCTTATCCCTTCTTCTTCAGTCGGCCGATAAAACAGTAACTTCTTGAGCGGCGCTCTGTGCTGCGGATGAGCGACCAGTCAAGGAGGAATAAGGGGTGGGCAACCTAGGGCTAGAGAGAGAGAATGAGAGAGCTCCGTCCATCTTCAATCTCCATCCTCCGCCCTTCATCCTCCTCTACTTCACCTCGTCCACGCCCCAACAGGTTGGGCAGTGCCCCAAGCATGACCTGCAGTTGCGTTCAATTGGCAGCAGTATTGGAAGCTTGGGCGGGGCTTTTTGGGGCCCAAGGCTTCGTGGAGCAGGTCGCCCTTCTTCTTCCTCTACCCTTGCCCTAGCAGCGCCCCTCTTGCAGCTGCAGCCAGCAGCTCGCCCTAGCCATGGCGGCCGGCCAAGCAGCAGCTGCTGCTGCGTGGGCCAGCAATCAGTGGCCATCTTGGGTGCAAGGAGCAGCTACAAGCCACCCTCGAATCCGGCCAAGGGTCTAGAACCCGTTTCTGCTGTCAATTAGCCCGCAAGCAATACCCAGTCATGGTCCCCCTTCAACCTGTACGTGAGGATGATGTTGCTGCTTGCAGCAGTGATCCAAACCAGAGCTGCCTTGGGCGCAAGGCAGCACCAAGGAACAACACTTTGGGTCCGCCCATGAGGTCTATGCTTAAATCTGAAGCCTTACTTTAGATTCAGTTTTCAACTAGGTTCAATTTTGATCTGTACATGTGTATGGTACAATTGAATTGTTGCAGGTTCAATTTGTGACTATACCAAGGTTGAAGACAACCCCCTGGACGCGTGCCTGGACGGATCCAGATGAATTCGGGCATTACGAATTAAGTGAGTAGGGTTTCATTTATTTATCATTAATAAACTCAGGCGTTTGAATATTTTCTGTTTTGTGCGCGAATTACGCTGATAACAGGCGTTATCAGGCGTCGGGCAGCGCTTGGCGTCGCCCAACCTTTTTAGTTCATAAAATGCTTCTAGACACTGTTATATGATTAAATTTAGCATTTGAACAGTTTGGATTGAATCAGTAGATTTATATGGTTCATTGGAACCTAAATTGCTCATTTGAATGTTGAAATTAGAAATTCATGTCTGAAAATGGTATGATTTGGGTATGAACCCAGACAATGAAGATTTCTGATAAATTATCAGATGTACGATTTCAAAGTTGATATGAATAAATAAAATATGCATGAAAACCCTAATTGCATATATCTTTTGACGTTAATATGTGTAAATTGATATTTACATGAAATGGCACATTTCTCTGAAATATTACCAAAAATTCTCAAGTATTGTTATTAAATTGTATTGTGATATGTAATTAACTCTTAATTGAGTTAAGTGATGCACAAACCAGGATTAGGGTTAATGTGCACGTTTTTCTGAGAATTTCAGAGAATTGACAAATGTTACGTATGAATTCTCATATGTGAAGTAAATTACTCTTAGCAGTGCACTAAGATGTACAATTGAATGAATTCAATATGCATGTGCCAAATTGACTTGAGTTTGGGATATTTATGAATTTTAAATCTGCCTGCATGCATGATATAAGGATAG
Source organism: Alisma plantago-aquatica (assembly GCA_963693085.1). NCBI lineage: Eukaryota > Viridiplantae > Streptophyta > Magnoliopsida > Alismatales > Alismataceae > Alisma > Alisma plantago-aquatica. The sequence goes on from OY856409.1 coordinate 1,978,231,049, forward strand.
GGTGTTGTCATGTGATAAGTGAATGAGGTAACTGAAACCCTAAGGATAGGGTGTTCAATGAATCATGTTATGGTAATATGAAAGGTCTCGATATGAGATGTGGTGATACTTAACTCTTGAATTGTATGATTCTAGTGCATTTAACTTTATATGCTTGTTCTCTCTGAGTTGATATCTACATACTGCAGGGCTTCTTATTTTCAATACATATCTCGTAAATTGCAGGTGATAAGATATGACATGCCCTAGAAAGGGATGTTACTGAGACATGATATATGTTGAATACATGAGTTATGATGTCTCTTATGATATGATATGGTAGGCCGTGTGGACCTTGTGAGAAATGTTAAATGAGTTATGATTTCTGTTTAAAATGTACCTATAATGTTAATGTTAGACTTAGGTTCCCTGAACACCGTAGAACCCCTTTGAGAGGTATGCTTCTTAGGGGTGAAACTCGTGTTGCAACAATAACTGTGCGGAGTCACGGTGGCACGAGGACAGAGAGGCAGTGTCCAACAATAATCCGTGCGGAGTCACGGTGGTAACCCAGTGAGACTCTCCGCCTGTGTACTCAGGTTAGAGGAGGAGTCTAGAGCACTCGGAGTTAGTGCATTGAGGCCGGAGAGCCTGTGGTCCTGTAGCAGAACAGGGCTGACAGTCAGACTTAGCATTTCCCGGGTGTGTCGCTAAGTCTTGTACGGTGTGGCCGTAGTGCACTGCGAGTCTCTATGCAGAGTACACTGCATAGATCAGGGCATAAGCTAAAATATGATCATATAGGTTCACATAGTTCCTTATAAATGAAAGAGTTAAGGAAGACTAGAGCATAGTCTTCTAGTAGTTATTCTTTGGATGCAATATTTACATTCTTTGTTATTTCAATTATATTGTTTTAGAACTGCTCAGTGTAGTATTTCTTGTATATTAATTTGAATAATAAACTTGATGAGTTGTTTAGTGATAGTTAAATGAAAAACTATTCACTGAGCGAGTAGGCTCATCGCTCTACTCAAACATTTTCAGGTCAACATCAGCAACAGGATTCGGAAGGATCTTTTCATCCTAACGCTTAATCTGTAGAAGGTATATGTAGTTAGTTTAGTTAGATAGTGGTCTCTTAGTCCTTTCCCCTCGGTCCTTGGGACATGGTGTGGGTGAGAGAGAGTGTGTATGTGGAATGTGTATAAAGATGTAAATTAACTGTTATGTTTACTTTCTGTTAAACAATGTTACATGTTGTAAACTCTGTTTACGTACTCTAGCCAGTTTAATTGAAATGCTTCCGCAATAGTTTATTTTGTTTTAGTTTACAGCAATAATCCAGATATCATTACGAGGTTTTAAAAAGAAAAAGTTCTTAGTGATTTGTTATGTGATAATCCCTCCGTCGCGCCCTAATCTCGTGATTAGTGGTTAGTGTGAGATCGGGGTGTGACATCTTGGTATCAGAGCGAGGTTGAGTACATGGTCATTCTAAGTCATGGTTAGGGGACGATAAGAGACCAATAGGATTAGGACTTAAGTGTCTTCCTTCTAACTGTAATTTTCTAACAGGAAGTGTTCTATTATACTATTGCAGATGGCAGGAAGAGGACGTGGTCACGAGAACCAAGTAAAGAGCTTAGGTTGAGTCGTTGAGAATCATTAGGATTAAAAGATAAAGTTATAAGTGAGGCAAATAGGAAGTGATATGTTTTTAGCTCTGGGAGGTCTGAGTGTTTAGATACCCTGGCCAGGTGTCTGAATACTTAGATTGACCAGTATCAAGCTACTCTGTCTATTCTTCTCTGGATGCCCTGGCCAGGTATGCAGAGGAAGGATGGGCTAGAGAGAAACCCTAGAAATATTAGGGTTAAGAAACCAGAAATTAATGTAGGAGTAAAAGATTAAACATAGAATGTGATACAACTCTTGCTTTATATTGCTTATTTGATTGGAGATCACTAGAAATGCTCTTATATGTATGAATTTAGATTTTCAGTTTATAGAATATAAATGATTCTTTTATATTGTTGTGCGTCATAAATTGGTTTATTTATTGTTTATATTCTTTGTATTAAGTAGACCAGAAGTTATGTTTAAATGAGTTTGCCCTAAGTGGATATTCTTTCCACATGTTTGAGATCAATAGGAGTTGGTTAATCCTGAGTAGCTCTTGGCTTCAGGACTGCAGGTTCGGCCTGGTCTGGCTGACAAGATGTGTTACTGGGATCTAACAACTTCTATAAATAGTATAATAAGAATAGACTCTGGATAAATCTGACATATCATAATAAAAATGTACATACACTAAGATGTTGAAACATATGGGAAAGATTAGAATAGCTAAGAATCTGTTGGAACTGATATCGGAGGCTCAACGTTGGAGTCTCGTATGAGCAATCCTTAATTGGAAATAAAGGAACACGATATAAGGTTCAGATTAAGTTTAATGATTAGTGTTATATGAACTCTAAATATGATAATATGGAAAAGATATGAGAAAAGTATGTAAGGGCTAAGATAGTAAGAATCAACTATGGAATGAATTATGTAATAAAGTAAAATATTTTTATGTACTTCAAAGCAAATGGAAAATAGAAGAAAAGAGTTAAGTATACAATAAGTATATAGAAATAAAGAGCCTTATGTAAATCATAAGACCAGGATAGGAAATTTAGTTGAATCAAGAGAAATGATAGAAATGATGACCTTGATTAAAGAATGAAGATTGCATGACATAATTGAGAGTATGGAATGTATATCTTTATTATAAAGTCGAATACATTCATTCATACTACCTTTGGATTCTAAGTCTCTATGGACTAACAAACTAGTTTCAAAAAAATAAAATAAAAAAAATAAAGAGTAAATGCGTAATTTTGAAAATGAATGCATCATATATGATACATAGCTACCATGGTAGAGACGTCTAAGTGAATGAAACAATGACACACAATATGATGATGAAACCCTAGCAAGGTAAATTGAGAATGTAACTTATCTGGATGTTCAAGTAAGAGGAAGGAAATTCCAGTGATAAGATAAGGAAGACTTGAGTAAAACTTATGAGATCCAAAGTTTGATTTCAAACTAAGGAAGCAAAATCACATCACAATAATGATATGTTACTGATAAGGACCAAACCCTAGAATGTTTAGAGTTGAAGTAGTTCAAGGGATGTCGCTAGTGATTTGACCTTGAATACTAGCATCTCTATAAAACAAAATCATGAGATTTGCACTATGAAAAGTAAATTAGTATTGATAGTAATATAGGGTTTAAAGGTAGTTAATCTGAAAGGTAGATAAAAAATATGAAAATGATTCAGAGAAAAAAAAAGATATAAATTTGAAATGTAACAAATGTGTTTTGAACAAAAGAAGAAATATAAAATAAGTGAAGTGCGTTATGAAATAAATTCTTACAGTAATAAAAAGAAGTAGCATAGAATGAGGAGTATTACCTGATACATGATTTGAAGTTAGCTGTTGTAGTTCATCCTCTTAAGGTACGACGTCACTATCTTTATGATATGACGATAGATTATCACCCTGGGAATACGAATGTGGTAGCAGATGCTTTGAGCATAAAGTTAAGTTCAACAGTTGATGCATTCTGTATGGCATGTTGCAAGAAAGACATGCTAGTAGAAATGTGAAAGTTGAACTTAGACTTAGGGGTGACAGAGCAGAGTGGTTTGATTGCACAGATGCAAGTCAAGCCTACTTTTTACGATCAGATCAAGGAACTTCAGTAGGGTGACAAGGAGTTACAGTAGATCATGCATGACATGACAGGAGGAAGAAACCAAAGTTTAGGTTTTCAGATGATGGTGTGTTGTATTAGCATGACAGGTTGCGTGTACCTCGAGACAGTGATTTGAAAGAGTATATTCTTAAGAAAGCACATGCATCAATGTACGCTATGCATCCTGGAAACACTAAGATGTGCAGGAATCTCAAAGAATTGTATGGGTGGTCTAGTATGAAGAAGGATGTAGCTGAGTACGTGGCTAGGTGTAGTGTGTGTCAGCAGGTTAAGGCTGAGCACCAGAAACCTACAGCTACCTTGTAATCTTTTTCTATACCAGAATAGAAATGGGACCATATCACAATGGATTTTGAGATAGGGTTACCCAGGACACCTAGAGGTTATGACTCGATATGAATGATTGTGGATAGACTAATTTAGTCTGCTCGCTTTATTCATATTAAGTCAACCTTTGAGGTCCCGAAGCTGGCTAAGAGATACGTGGATGAAATAGTCAGGTTGCATGGTATCCCAGTTTCAATTATATCGGATACAAATCCTAAGTTTACATCCAGGTTTTTGGAATCAGTTGCATCGTGCTTTGGGCACAAAGCTGAGGTTTAGTAAAACTTCTTATCCGCAAACAGATGGTCAGTCTGGGAGGACCATTTAAGCTCTTGAGGACATGTAGAGGGCAGTTGAAAGCTACAAAGGATAGGCAGAGGGGTTATGCGGAGAAGAGACGTTGACCTCTTGAGTTTGAGGTTGGTGATGAAGTGTATTTGAAGATTTCACCATGGAAAGGAGTATGAGGGTTGGTAAGTGAGGTAAACTGACTCCTAGTTTTATGGGCTCATATCCTACCATTGATAGATTTGGACCTGTAGCCCATAAGTTGAATTTGCCATCCGAGTTGGCCAATTTATCTGATGTGTTTCATGTATCGATGTTGAAGAAATGCTATCCCGGTATAGAGAAGATAATGGACCCAGAACCTGTCCAACTCAGACAGATATATCCTATGTTGAAGGACCTGTACAAATAGATGATCGGAGGATCAAGAAACTCAACAATCGTGAGATACCATTAGTAAAAGTTTTGTGGAAGAATCATAACCTAGAGGAAGTCGCGTGGGAGTTTTGGGTCAGATATGCGTAACAAGTTTTTTTTTCTCTGTTAGGAATTTCGGGGCGAAATTCTTATAAGGGAGGGAGATTGTTATGACCCACTTCTAAATTAATCAGTAAGCATCTTGATTAGTGCTAAGCACTCTGTTAAACATCATGGTTAATCAAAATAAGCTAATATGTGAATCAAGGGTTGAGATTGAATCATCTGAAGAAACTAATGACAATTGCAGTATTAATTGTTGAGTTAAGTTAAATGCCAAGATGCAATTGGTGCTTTGACCAGTTGTGACAAGATATTAATTATGATTTTGATACCTCCAGTTGTAGAGAATCCTGTGCTTGAAAAGTTGCAAGAGAAATCACTCGAATCGGACATTCGAGGAAAAAGTTACAGCCTTTTTGGTTTTCTTGGACCTAAGTTGCAAATTCTCCAAAACTTGCTTTATAATTTCATTTTTACCCTCTCTCGCTTATCCCTTCTTCTTCAGTCGGCCGATAAAACAGTAACTGCTTGAGCGGCGCTCTGTGCTGCGGACGAGCGACCAGTCAAGGAGGAATAAGGGGCGGGCAACCTAGGGCTAGAGAGAGAGAGAACGAGAGAGCTCCGTCCATCTTCAATCTCCATCCTCCGCCCTTCATCCTCCTCTACTTCACCTCGTCCGCGCCCCAACAGGTTGGGTGGTGCCCCAAGCATGACCTGCAGCTGCGTTCGATTGGCAGCAGTAATGGAAGCTTGGGCGTCGCCCGACCTTTTTAGTTCATAAAATGCTTGGCGTCGCCCGACCTTTTTAGTTCATAAAATGCTTCTAGACACTGTTATATGATTAAATTTAGCATTTGAATAGTATGGATTGAATCAGTAGATTTATATGGTTCATTGGAACCTAAATTGCTCATTTGAATGTTGAAATTAGAAATTCATGTCTGAAAATGGTATGATTTGGGTATGAACCCAGACAATGAAGATTTTTGATAAATTATCAGATGTACGATTTCAAAGTTGATATGAATAAATAAAATATGCATGAAAACCCTAATTGCATATATCTTTTGACGTTAATATGTGTAAATTGATATTTACACGAAATGTCACATTTCTCTGAAATATTACCAGAAATTCTCAAGTATTGTTATTAAATTGTATTGTGATATGTAATTAACTCTTAACTGAGTTAAGTGATGCACAAACCAGGATTAGGGTTAATGTGCACGTTTTTCTGAGAATTTCAGAGAATTGACAAATGTTACGTATGAATTCTCATATGTGAAGTAAATTACTCTTAGCAGTGCACTAAGATGTACAATTGAATGAATTCAATATGCATGTGCCAAATTGACTTGAGTTTGGGATATTTATGAATTTTAAATCTGCCTGCATGCATGATATAAGGATAGGGTGTTGTCATGTGATAAGTGAATGAGGTAACTGAAACCCTAAGGATAGGGTGTTCAATGAATCATGTTATGGTAATATGAAAGGTCTCGATATGAGATGTGGTGATACTTAACTCTTGAATTGTATGATTCTAGTGCATTTAACTTTATATGCTTGTTCTCTCTGAGTTGATATCTACATACTGCAGGGCTTCTTATTTTCAATACATATCTCGTAAATTGCAGGTGATGAGATATGACATGCCCTAGAAAGGGATGTTACTGAGACATGATATATGTTGAATACATGAGTTATGATGTTTCTTATGATATGATATGGCAGGCCGTGTGAGCCTTGTGAGAAATGTTAAATGAGTTATGATTTCTATTTAAAATGTACCTATAATGTTAATGTTAGACTTAGGTGCCCTGGACACCGTAGAACCCCTTTGAGAGGTCTGCTTCTTAGGGGTGAAACTCGTGTTGCAACAATAACTGTGCGGAGTCACGGTGGCATGAGGACAGAGAGGCAATGTCCAACAATAATCCATGCGGAGTCACAGTGGTAACCCAGTGAGACTCTCCGCCTGTGTACTCAGGTTAGAGGAGGAGTCTAGAGCACTCGGAGTTAGTGCATTGAGGCCGGAGAGCCTGTGGTCCTGTAGCAGAACAGGGCTGGCAGTCAGACTTAGCATTTCCCGGGTGTGTCGCTAAGTCTTGTACGGTGTGGCCGTAGTGCACTGCGAGTCTCTATGCAGAGTACACTGCATAGATCAGGGCATAAGCTAAAATATGATCATATAGGTTCACAGAGTTCCTTATAAATGAAAGAGTTAAGGAAGACTAGAGCATAGTCTTCTAGTAGTTATTCTTTGGATGCAATATTTACATTCTTTGTTATTTCAATTATATTGTTTTAGAACTGCTCAGTGTAGTATTTCTTGTATATTAATATGAATAATAAACTTGACGAGTTGTTTAGTGATAGTTAAATGAAAAACTATTCACTGAGCGAGTAGGCTCATCCCTCTACTCAAACATTTTTAGGTCAACATCAGCAACAGGATTCAGAAGGATCTTTTCATCCTAACACTTAATATGTAGAAGGTATATGTAGTTAGTTTAGTTAGATAGTGGTCTCTTAGTCCTTTCCCCTCGGTCCTTGGGACATGGTGTGGGTGAGAGAGAGTGTGTATGTGGAATGTGTATAAAGATGTAAATTAACTGTTATGTTTACTTTCTGTTAAACAATGTTACATGTTGTAAACTCTGTTTACGTACTCTAGCCAGTTTAATTGAAATACTTCCACAATAGTTTATTTTGTTTTAGTTTACAACAATAATCCGGATATCATTACGAGGTTTTAAAAAGAAAAAGTTCTCAGTGATTTGTTATGTGATAATCCCTCTGTCGCGCCCTAATCTCATGATTAGTGGTTAGTGTATGATCGGGGTGTGACAGTCGAGCAGACCAAATGTTTCTGGAAAGTTGCATGGCATGCATTAATTCAGCACACGCCATGCAAAACACATTCTGGAGCAACCGACGAAGGCTTTACATGCCGTGCATGAGGGATGCACGTCGTGTCGCTGTCAATTTCAGAAATTTGAAAATACTATCCCTCAGTTTAAAACAAGGTGGGAATTTATGCGGTGGTTATCCCCGATGATAATTCAAAGTTCTCTTGTCCCAGAGCAAGTCTAGAGCAAAGGAGGGCAATTTTGAGGAGAAAAGAGGTGGTTTCTTGCAAAAGAACCCCCAATCTTCTTCTCTTCTTCTCCATTCTCTTCCCCAAAGGTGCAGCAGAGTTTCCCCACTCCATGCATCTTCTTGGGAAATGAGCTAGTCCGGTTTGGAGCAGCTGGAGAAGTAGAATTTAGTCCAAAAGCCAGAATTCTACCTTCTTGTAGTTACATCTTTGGTTCTTCTCATTTTTCTTTGCCTAGACCATGCTTGAACCTGAAAATTTTGTAGCATTTCTACAATACATGATTATGGATGAATAAACTACCTTTCTTGAACATGGGAGAGTAGATCCCATGTCATATCATGTATGGAACAAGTTAATTTCATATGAAATACTATGTTGTTTGCTTTTCTACCTTGTGAGTACCGATTTTGTCTTTTCTTGCATGTATGGATGACCACTTTATATGCCTGTGTTATGCTTTCTTGCTTGATCTGAGAAGATAGATAGGAATGTATGGAGGTACTCATCTTGGCAACTCCTCTTCTACCACAAGAGTGGAGATTATGGAGTTGAGGAGTAGGATGTGACCTAAAACAAAAATCATGCATGAGAATGTGGGTTTGAGTTGAGATCGTTGCACTTGCATCGGGAGGTGAAGTGCAACATACACCTCCCCTTTAAAACAATACGTAGTATGTTTAAATTTTGTGTTCCTATGAAATTCTATGATGTGCGAGTGAAGTCTTAATGTCCAAGATCCATTCGTATCTGATTTAAAACCCTTTTTAGTAATCCTTTCACATCTTTGTTTAAATCTGAAAATTCTATAGTTAAATCAACATCACCATCCTTTTTAAAATGATCTAGATAGTTGAACTTTAGTGCTGTTGCATTTGATTATTTACCAAACTCCTTGTGTTCGACCTCGACTACAACTACCTCTGTATACTTGAGGAGATTGGATAGTTGAGTAAAAGATCCTTCTAAGGGTTGAAACTCGTTAGTGTAAGAAGCCAACAGGAGGCAATGGAGGAAGAATCTTCACCAATGAGGTTGAGAAGGCAGACACATCCTATCCCCTTCCATCATGGTGCTTTTTCTTCAACATCCACACTGTCAATCACAGGAGGGTCCCTATTCCTTTGAGGACATGTACATAATACTCAATTCTATCCAAGATGTACAACAATAGTAAACATATATGGCTCATTACTCCCGCTATCAAGAGCATATATTCTACAATCAAGAGCAAATCTTCACTCATCAACAAGCGATGTAAAGAAACAAGCATCAACTTCTCTAGAACCAAGAGCACATCCACGCCTTCTTAGAGAGAGTAGAGTGCTACTCCCATCCACTCTTTGATCATTATTGGAGTTAATAAAATTATAGCATATACCAATAATCACCACAATATCATGCCTAACCACCAAACTCACTAGAACATTCTATCTACCAGATCTAGACCTACAACCATCTACCTTCTTCTTGCCTGATGCATGAGCTTTGGTACACCCATTCTACCTTTGAGTTTGATCTTTGACATAAAGGCAAATTCAAATTCATGTTTTGGGGTGATATGCAACTACTTATATATCTTGTATTTTTAGTATCTTACTTTTTGCTTTTTTCAAATTTTGTTCTTTTACTTGTCTTATGCTAAAGTCCAGAGAAAAATACCTTTCATATAAAAAAATCCCAGAATGTTTCCAATGAAAAAATGGATGGTTATTTTATTTGAAAAAATATGATTTTTTTTAGTTATTGGAATTAATACTTTTATTTTCCAAAAATATGATTTGGTCTCGATCATTGAATGAATGACTGAAAATGGGTTGTCAACACTCAACATGTCTTGGAATCGTCCCCAAGCTTCATAATAGGATTCATCAAGTTTCTACTAGAAGTTGTGAATATTTCTTACAAGCTATGTGGTCTTCTGAGGTGGAAAGTATCTCTCAAAGAAATTCTCCACCATTCGATCTCATATTGCAATGGAATTTGACTCCATACTATAAAACCAAGTCTTGGCCCTGCTCATTAAGGGAAATGGGAAGAGCTTCATATTGCTAATAGTAATTGGAACTCATTCAATTTTCAATGAGTTACAACTTTTAGCAAAGTTTTTGATTTGCTACATAGATATGTGGAGGTGCAAGCGGAATGCTTGAAATTTAACTAATGATAAAAGGATTGGATCAATTTTGTAGTTGCTAAAACCCAAAACTTGTCTTTGAATAGGTCTCTCTAAGTGGTGGATGAAGAGGCCTATATCCTCTCTATGTGCATCAACTTTCAGATCATCACCACCACCTCCATTTTCACTATCCATTTCAATATGTTTTTCTTTTTCTAGTGTATGCAATATAGGGATGAGTGTAATGTAATTTGATGTATGATTACTTCAACTAGTGGTGTGAGTCTTCACCATACACTAGTACCTAGAAATGATCAAGAAGATTATCTTAACCACATAATACTAGGAATGATACTAAAAATATTTGCAATGAATTAAAAATAGAAGCAACCTAGAGTGGATAGTTATGACACTCATAGTGCTAGAGTTTCCAATTTCTCTAAAATTGTTCCAAAAACTTTTTCCCCCCAAACCTTGCATGTAAAATGCAAGTGTACATATCAAAGTAATATAAGAGTCTGAATTTCGAGTTGTAAAACTCAAGAAACATTTAATACTAGAGATTTTAACTACTTCCAATTAGTTAGACTAAACATTAGCCAACTCCTAGAGAAAATGGAAATTAGTCAGACATGGCGAACATGGCATCACTGAAAAGTTTGGAAGACAAGAAAACAATAAATAGTAGAACATACTATATGAATATAATAAAGAGATCTACCATATTTGGCTACAACCTATTGTCATTTCCACCGATAATTCACTCCTCAAATATGTCAAACAAAGTTTTGACTCCATTTTCTTATTCTTATCCTATTCTCTTGTCGTCAAAACATGAGTGCTGGGATGGAGCTAATGAACATGAGTGAATTAGGTCTTAATGGATGAAAAGATCATCTTAAAATGCCAACCATTGAATTGATCACTTAAAATTTGCATTTGGATGAGGCTGTTTCAATGGTATTGATAGGATGTCAGTGCTATCAATCACTTTCCCTTCCTAATCCTGAGGACACTAGTCCCACTAACATAGAACTCGATGGCATCAACATCCACGTCCAGGAGTTATAGGGAGATAAGTTGGTGCACCGACATGTTAGTCAATGTGATTGAGTCTAATGATATGGGATACTACTAGTTCCTGGAGGTAGGGTCAATGTAACCACAATGAGGTTAGTGGTACCAAGTATGATGTCAAGTCTCCCTTGTGTGCGAGGTAAATGCCATTGATAAGGATTTCAATGCCACTGACAAGGAGGCTGGTGGTACCGGTTCGGTCGGTGAAGAATGCTTTTCAAGGCAACATCTTGGTGGCTTTGAATGGGTAGTTGATGCTACTGACCCCGACTTCTAGTATTCAATCACTTGAAACTAAATATGCAACATAATAACATAAGTTATGAATTGATAAAATATTGCAAAGTGCATGAAAAATGAGAGTTATTGATGCACAAATGATTATAAGCTAATTTGGTGAAATATGAATGAAAAGATATGAAATGAAGATCAATGAACACATGGAGTCATATAGGTTGGCCTATAAAGACAATTAGAAAATGCATGCATCACCTGTGTCTCAAAGAGGTAGAAGTAAAGGCACTCACTATGACCATCAGACTCATGACAACTCCCCACACGATTTCCTTTTACTAAGAAGAAATACCTAAAAGAGGGAACCAAAATAGGACACTACTTATTGCTGCTATTTACATAGGTCTCAAGTTCCCTTCAAACTTCATTGCTAATGGAGAACACCTTAATAGTATGTTCCTCATGACTGTCATTAGTATGGGGAGAGACCTCTCTAACCTACTACCAACAATCAAGAAATAAACTTTCCTTTGTGGTTCACTAAAAGATTCCCTGGGCAAGATCACACTTGAACTTCACATTGGACCACAAACATTCTCAATTTTATTCATGGTCATGGAGGCCTAATCCCATATTTCAACCTTATCTTTCAAAGAGCATGGATCTATGCGAATTTTGTGAGGTCCCATCATAATTGCATCAGAAGCTCAAATATTGGTTGGTGCTTTCCATTTTCATCATCCATGTAGATAACCCAAGAAATAGTATATCATGTGAGGAATAAGACAACCAATGGTCAGATTCAAATACTCCATGTCTCGTCTATCAACTATGTATTTCGATGAAGACATAAAATTTGCCATCTACACTATGACTCAACCCAATTTGCTCAAAGATTATGGGAAATTAACATCTGTCCAAACCCAAGATTGGAACCCAGACAACAGAGACATACATAGATAACAAAAATTTCCCAGCATCCACAAAAAACATGGGTGTTGGTTTTAGTGGCCCATCATATTGTCAAGATGATTTAGAAGATAGACACCCTATTAAAAAGTCACCTCGCTATGCCCCAATATAGATGAATTGAAAAATAAGGCTACCTTACCTATCTACCACCTTCCCCAAACTTGAGTAGGAAAACTTAAAAAATATGCCTTGATGGAGAGAACCAGTTTAGGGTATTGTTCATATGGGACCCATGCCTTGAGTACAAGGGTTCCCATACATATTTCATGTACTATCACCATAGTAGAGGACACTTACAACACTTCTGGATCCAATTTACCTATGAGGATACCTTACCTCATTAAGGAGGTTGATGATGAAGACTAGGACGATTACCTCGACAATACAACCAACATCAGGGAAATCACCCTCATAACTGAAGTTCCATGTAACATGTAAACCACTGAGAACAACCAACAATCTGAGGACATGATCATCCCTCTAGAAAAGGACACTATCAAACTTGTGTTCACCTCCACGATTGGCCTACCAAGATCAACAAACTCTTATGAACGGAGCATGAGGGAAGATTGAATATGTCCTTATGATGATCGATATGTTAAAATCATTGACACCACTAATCTAACACCCAAAGATATGGGGGAGATTGTTCAATCTAGACAATTTTGCAACACCAACATCCATGCACGACTCACCGTGTCTGATAGACTCCAAAGAGTAGAGAAATGAGGACATGGATGAAGACTATGGTATCCCTTATGATGCATATAATGACGCCTACAAAATGTTTTAAGGACGGGGAATCAACACCATCTTTGGAATAGGCACAATGGACAATCCACAACAACTTATCTAGCAATACGAAATTAGCACATGGAGGAATAGAACGTCTTGAAGGAAAAGTCACTTCTTTTTCCCAAAGAAAAGTCCACTATAAGGATGTTTTGGAGATCCCTTGGATATTTATCCATGCTTCACAATGCTCCCGCCTTCCACCAAAAACTCTAAAAAATATAAATGAAGAAAACAAAAATAGAATAAAAGCACTCTACTAGCCAAGAGTTTGAATGCTATTTGTCAAAATTCACTGAAATCTACAATGATGAAGTAGCAGAGATAGAAGATGTTTGCATCCTAGACTACATGTTGAAGTATCGTGAGCCTTATCACATTGAAGATGACAAGGATATGGCTAAATTCAACTCAATCCCCAAGCCACACAAACTCCAAATTAGGGCAAGTCTAGATCAACTCTTCATGGACACATTGATAGAATTCCTATGCAACTGCATTAATGTATTTGCCTGGAGTATCTCAAAGATGATAAGATCAAAAGAATTGATCATGGTTTACCGCCTACCTATCATCCCTGATATTCTCCCAGTGAAGTAGAAATCTAGGTGACTATGACTAGAATGAGGCTTCAATATCAAATAGGAGGTTTAGAACCAATACAATTTTGGTTTCCTAGAGACACTCAATTATCCTAGTTGGCTCATCAAACCTGTACCAAATAAAATGGAATAGTATGAATGTGTGTGTACTATTGTGATCTCAATAGAGCATCTCATAGGGACAATTTCCTCTACTACACATTGACGTACTATTCAACAACAGAATTGGTCGTGGACTCTAATTTTTTTTGATGTTTTTCTAGCTACAATAAAATTAGGATAGCTAAGGAGTGTAAGGAGAAGATCACCTTCATTACTGAGAGTGGAATGTTCACTACCAAGTCATGCCTTTCCACCTGAGAAATTTTGGGGACACCCATTAGAGGGTGATGGCCACCCTCTTCCATGACATGATGCATAAAGAGATGGAGGTCTACATGGATTATATGATCACCAAATCTAAGAGCCTAGAGGACCACATCACCAATCTAGAAAATCTATTTCAATGATCATGTCAATTCTCTTTGTGTCTTAATTCAACAAAATGTATGTTTAGAGTTATGTCTGGTAATCTCCTTGGGTACATCATTATTCAAAGAGGAATTAAATTCGACTTAGAAAGGATGCATTCATTCAAGAATGCCTTCACAAAAGACAAAAAAAGAGATACAAGACTTACTCACTCATCTCTAGTATATTAGCTGCTTCATCACCAAGATCACACCCATCTGTGAGCCCATTTTCAAGCTGCTAAAGGAGAACTCTGACTCTGGACGAAACTAACAATGTGAAGAGACACTCCAAAATCTCAAAACCTACCTCACTAAACAACCACTTCTAAATAATGTGGTATTAGAATCCCTCTTACCCTTCTAATATCAATTGTGAAATATCGATGGAAGGGGTCTTGAGACAATCAACAATTGGCAGTTAACATGTCATCTACTATTTATCCAAGAAGTTTAATGATATTGAGGAATAATAAAAGAAATTTATGAAGTAATTCCTAGATCACACATTACAAGGACGTTGTGTCACTATTTGATGATGTACTCACTTCAGTTGATTGTAAGACATGACCTTCTTCATTAATTCCAAGAACAACCCACCTCACCGGACAATGCAAAAAATAACAAGTGAGAACATGGAAGTTGAGATGACTTATATAATGATGAAGGATATCAAAACACAAGCTATAGTAGATCATCTAGAGGTCCCACTCCCTAAAGAACAAAAAACATGAGTACAAGTTCTTGGATAAAGACATTAGTATGATTGGCTCACTTGACATCATTTTACCCTATGATGTAGGCTTATGGAAGATCTTCTTAGATGGACATGCCAATCCCAAAGCGGTTGGGATTGGAGTGGTCCTCCAAGACCCACATGGCAAACAACTTCCTATAGCAAGACAACTCAAGTTTAGTGCCTTCAACAATGTGGTTGACTATGAAGCACACATCCCAGACTCTGACTTGGCATGCAACAAGGGGCACATCACCTTAACATCTATGATGAATTTCTCATAATCTCACAAGTCAAGAGCAATTATATGACTCGTCATCAGAACATGATCCCTTATCAAGAGTATTTTTTCTCCCTCATTAGAGGTTTCGAGAAGATCTCATTCAACTTCATGAAACTAGATTGCAATGCTTCCACTAATGTTTTGGCCACACTCACCTCATGCTTCGATAACCAATGCAGTCAAAGATTCTCTTTCAAATTCTAAACAACTCTTAGTTGACCTATTGCATGATCATGATAACACAATCTCCTTGAAGAAAAGATGTGGTTCTAAGACATCAAAGAATATATTGAGAACCAAGTCATACTTGAAAGTCTCTCCAAAAGAGAACATCATGCATTTAAGTGACAACCATGCAATACATCCTAGGAGAGTGACATCTATTTTACAGATGATACAATTAATTTCTCCTTAGATGCATCATAAAGATGGAGGCTGAAGATCTCACAAAGGAGGTCCATGGAAGATCATGTCGTATACACATGAGTGAGGTCATGGTTCCAAATAAGATATTGCTTGTGGGGTACTATGTGAATACCATTGAAATGGAATGTTTACCACACACTTGAAAATGTCACATCTACTACATCCATGGTGATTATATCCATGCACCAACTAACCATCTATAGAACATGAACATGACTTGTACTTTCTTTACTTGGGGAATCAACATGATTAGAAAGATACATCCTAAAGCATCAAATAGAAGTTTCTTCATTCTAGCTACAATCGACTACTTCACCAATCAGGTGGAAGTCATCTCCATCACCAACGCTTCAATTCAATAAATGATCAAGTTCCTCAAGAACGATATTACACGTAAATATGTAATACCACATGGAATCATCTCTAACAACTATACATACTTCATGCCCAAATCTATCAAGGAGTATCTGAGATCCTTGGGAATCAAACATCATTGAACGACACCCTACCAGCCCCAGATGAATGGATCTATAGAGGCTGTAATTAAGAAACTATAAAAGATCCTCAAAAAGAGGACGGGCTCAAATGCCAACTGGCACAAGCATTTTACAATGGCTCTGTGGGCATATCGAATGTATATGAGAACTTCTAGAGGTGCTACATTGTACTCCCATATATATGGTATGATGGAAATCCTATCAGTAGTAGTCAAGATCCCATCGACATACTATAAGAAGTATGAATTCCTGAGGCAGACTAGGTCACAGATAATGTTTACTACTTCAATACACAAGAAGAATGACAAATTAGATCTCTACATTATGCATAATGTTATCAATCCAAAGAAACTCAAGCATTCAACAAGATGGTGTGTCCCTCAACTTCCAAAGGGTGATTTGATACTCTGTGTCATTCAAAATGCCGATATAAGGGCAAGTTCAATCCTAAATGGGAAGGACCCTACATCATGCATGTCACCTACAACTAGGGAGAAGGAAAACTATGGAGATGTCCATATACATCATGCAAACACTAGACTCATCAACTGTTATTACTACTGACAAACAAGATTCATAAACATCAAGACTCTAGCAGGGATCAATGTGCCAGAGGAAACTCCCACTCTTTGTAATACACCTAAAAGATAATAAATAACCCAATGTGCATCCAATGTATGCATGATGAAGTTATGTCAACACTTGAAATATAAGGTTAGCAATGGAAGGAACACAACCATTATCATGAGGCCCTAATAGTTCTCCAACCTAAATTCACCCCTAAAAGTTATCAGAATTAACAAAAAATACAAAAATATGGGTCACGACTCAAATAAAGGGAAACCTTGTAGTTAAAACTGTGGCTATCAGATAGGAAGATGATGAGAACACCCATTTATGGTCATTATGTGTTGTTTCAAAAAGGAGGTATGATAAATCCATAAGTCCGTAGAGGAAAGTTAGAAATAATATACAAGCTTGAAGATATTCATAAATCCATTCAGGGTCAGAACTCACCAAAGTTTTATGCTGACATTGATACATCCCTAGGTCAACAAGACACATGAACATCTAGTGGAATGGATTAGTGACACACGTTTCTATGTGTATAAAATGGAAGTGTGTGTCAAAGTTATAATAGAAGTTGAGTTCCGGATGTCCAATTTGGGAAATTTGGGGCCTACATATTACTAATGAACAAGACTAAATTATCTAGACCAATGGAGAAAGTTGAGTTTATTAATTGCAAAAATTGAAAATTAAAATTATCAAAGAAATTGAGAAATTGTTGTCCAATGATAGAGATGGATTCTCTAGGATAATAAGTTTCACCACAATGAAATTTATAATTGATTTAAATATATTCAAGCACAAACAATCATTGCTTAAAAGAATTAGGGATCTGTAGGTTGCATCACCCAATTTTGTAGTGAAACACACTATTTGATCTAGTCAAAAACTTGGTTTCACAGTGTTGAAGTAAAAGAATAACTGATTATTGATGTGTCTCTAGATACTTAACCTCACAATTGTTATCTAGTTGTTTCATTGTGGTAATGATACTTTTTAGGACTTAAACCCTCTTTCGAAGTAATAAGTAGATAAAGCATATATAGGGTAATGAATCATGAACATGGCACAATAAAGTATATTATCATCAAAATTCCAAGCAATGACATTTATTTCTACATAAACATTATCATGTACAAATTAACAGTTGGATACTACTAAGTCATAGAGAAGAGGGGATTAGCCCCACATATCAAACATTCTATCATAATAGATTTTTGGAGAGAAATCAAGCATGAAAATAATTAATAGAACTAAGGAAAAGTGAATAATGATGATACCCTTTGAAGGTGGGTGTAAAGAAACAATGTTTTGTCTGCCAAATCTCTCCCTGAAGATGTCAGGGTGATCTTTTCTCCATATTTGTGTCTTTTCCTCTCTCATCCTTCTAGTACAGGTCTGGATATTTGTTATTCTCTGATGTCTTATTGGTGGCCATTGCAACTTATGTTTTATATAACCCTAAGATATCGAGGAAAGATCTTGATCGTTAATTTTAGGTTAAGAATCCGGATCATCCATACTACTAATTTGGTGGTACTGACATAGTTGAAGGCATTGACTCCTCTAATTCCTTGTCTGATCAGAAGTGTGTTAGTACCACTGATAGGGGTTTTTGTGGAACCAAGTTGTTACTGTGAATCAAGAGGTGCTTTCTTGGTGGAACCAAGATTGGTACCAGTTCTCTTGACTTTTCTCTAAACCTTCCTGTTATTGATGTATTTTGGAGGTATAGAGATGCATTTAGTAGTACCAACTTGCTGAATATATTCAAAATCTCTAAAATGAAAAGAGCTTTCATTTGGTTGAGAGATTAACTGACAGTTTTTTGTAAAAAGCATACAAATATGTTAAATTTATTAATATGAGCGAAAATACATATCTTTGAGAACAAATATCATGGGAAACTACATACAATAGTGTATGGAATAATTGCAAATTTGCATGAATAAAAACCCCATCAGTATTGTATATTGCTCATCCTTGAGCAACACTGCTCTTGGATTTGTTTTTAAAGGTCAGTAAGAAGACATTATAAATGAACTTCATTCTCCTAAACACCCTCCACTAGTCAGTGTCAAACTATCTCTCACCAACTACAAAACAAGTAACTACTCTATAATGACCAATGCCAGATTTCAAGAAAAAGATCAATGAAAACATAATTAACTTGGATCTGGAAGACTTTATGGCCAGTAAGGCACATGCTTGGTGCATCATGTGATCTCTCTATCTACATGGCTCTAATAAAAAAATACACACTACTACAGAACCGACCTTTGGTGTTGGTTATTTAAGGCCTTTGGCGACGGTTAAAAAGCGACACATATGTGGGCGACACTAAAAGGTGAACCCTTAGGCGTAAGTTTGAAAACCGATGCCAGAACCCTTCACACCACCCAAAATGCGCCAGCAGGGGCACTATAGGTGTCGGTTATTAGTGGGGAAACTGATGCCAGAACCCTTCATGCCACAAAAAGGGCACCAGCAGGGGTACTATAGGCGTCAGTTATTAATAGGGAAACTGACGCCCAAACCCTTCACGCCACAAAAGGGTGCCATCTAGGATACCATCGACGTTAGTTTCTTAGTAATAACTGACGCCACATCACCTGCTGCCACGGCCGTTCTGTCCATCATGGCCGTGTTGTATGGCCACATTAGACGGCGGTTTTTTGCTATTAACCGATGTGTAAGCCTTTGTTGTCGATTTTCGACTAATAACCGACACCTATGTTTTGATTTTTTTCTTATTAGTTTGCAGGCCTGCTGTGGCTGGTCGTAGGATGCAGAAACTTATAGTTCAGTAGAACTGAACTGCAGGTTTATGACATCCATTGATATCAGCCAACAATAGGCCACAAACTTGCAAAATAACAAGATTCATTTTCACACATTTAGCAACTTGCAGTTTAAATTTTCACACATGTAGAAACATTCATACACATGTAGAAACATTCATGTAGCAACCTACAGTTCCTTTTATTTTTACATTCACACATGTAGAAACATTTAGACACATGTAGAAACATTCATGTAGCAACCTGCAGTTCCATTCATGTTCACATTCACACATGTATAAACATTCAGACACATGTAGAAACATTCAGACATGTAGAAACATTCATGCATATGACAATTCAGAAAAAATCATTTACAAAATATCATTCTTTAGTCATTATCGCTATCAACATCCCAATTATATTTTAAAACCCCCACTACTTGTATGACTTTTACCCATTCTTCTCTTACATCATTTAATTCTTCCATCGTATAGGAAGCATGTACATCTGATAAGGCCTTACCTGTAGTGGGGTCAGTTTTAAACACCTGCAAAGAGAATGATGTATAAGAGAATGATGTATATATAATTAATAATATATAAATAAGATTGATATATTTCATATAATCTAATGAGACTATATATAATACCTCATGTATGGTATCGATATCTACTGCGGCATATTTGATAATCATGTGCATAAATCACATCACATAGTATGCACATGCCTAGCCGTTGTCTTGTGTAGCACACTATAAATTGAAACATACAAAATATTAAAAAATACAACTAAGCACAGTTCACATAAATAATATATACATTGGAGTCAGGAACTTACTTCCATGTTCTCCCAAATTATTGGCTAGTTCTTTTTCCTAGGGACCTTTCTTCCAGCCTTTTTGAACTCATGTAAACCCCTACATGTTAATGTAACATAGTAAATTGCAAAATAAAATAGTAATGTAATAACAGATGTTAACATATATAAAAAAATGAAATATTTCTCACCGAAATAATTCCATTTTCATTGCATGTACATTTTTTAGATTCAATTTAGTCCCCTTAGGATCTAGATAATAGACAGTGAATGTCCTGGGGACAATAACTAGTAACTTCCAATGCGTACCCCTAGAGGTAAAAAAGTTAAAAATTAATAACTCGAAATCCACAATAAAAATGTAATTTTCTTAAGTCCAAATTATAAGAAAAGTAAACTTACTCCACACTGAATGGAGCTATTATCACCGTCTTCTTATTTTGACCAAAATTTGTAAAAGCATCACATCAGTATTGTTGAACTGACGAAGGGTCTTTATCTACTAGACTAATCAAATATCAAATAAAAAATCCTACACGTTCAAATGAAAAATCTGCACATATCTTGTCTAAGTAGCTGCAAAACATGTATTACGTATGCATTAATATATAAGAAACCAGATCACCAGATCCTACATGAGGTATATGGATGTATAAATAAGATCTCACCTTATCCATATCTCTACCATAGATGTATTCAACCAATCATAGTGAAACAACTCCAAAATATCTTGTATAAATAGTTTGTTTTCGTATGATTGACCTGCAGGATCTGCATCTATAGAAACATTTATAGGACAATTTATATCATGTTTGCCTAACCATACTGCCATACCCCTACAATTAGGACCTAACGGGGCAGGTAGGTCCTATGGAACCCAACTTGGTAATGTAGGAGGTGGAGGCTTATATGCTCTGGGTGTCTTCGTTTTAACCTGTATGTATAATTTTAGATCAATTGATCTCATATATACACACTAACAATTTAACGTAATGTAAATTTACCATACAATTTCAGTATAGACGACATCCGCTTTGGGCCACAATATCACTCCGCCTTCTGCCTCACCAAGCATTTCACAATCTGGGTGGGCATATGACAATGGAAGATCCATGCAATTGGGGAATATACGTAGCGGGCTCACACAAACCCAACCATCTGGTAATGGAGACCCATGAAACATTTCCCCTGGAAGGTATGGGTAAGCCGATGCCTCTGCAACGACATATTCGTTACTTTTTAGATGGCATGGCTTCAACCCCTACAAATTTATGTAAATAATGTTATATACATATTTACATATCATCTTGAAAACATATCATCTTGAAAAGACTAGCTACTATGTCATAAAAATACTTACAATAGATGTGCTAGGTGGTGGGTCTACAGAATTACTCCCAACCTCTGCAGTAGGAGTAGAGCGGGATGCCATAGGTACTGTATGAGTGGCAGTCAGAGATGCCTATCACTTGCTCATTTCTTCATGGAGTGTCTTATCAACTACTTCCTTGACTCTCTTGTCAACTACTTCATCGAATCTCCTATCAACTATCTTATCTACCTATACATGGATAAAAGAAACGTTAACTTTTGATTATTGAATTCCCTTTTACAGTAACATTCTAAAAAAAGAATAGGTTACCTCTTCTTGTGAAATTCCCACTTTTGGGACATGTTTGCGTTGAGATGGCTCAAAGAATGCTTTGATGCCCACACCAGCGCCTGCACCCCTAACACATCCAGGATGCTCTGGGTTACCTAGAGTAAATGTCAATTCATCCCTTGTGCCCTCCGAGATGAACTTGCCTTGTTTCCTCATCTCGTGTAGCTCCCGCTAATCACCATCAATAGAAATTGGTAAGTAAGTAAACACCACAAATAATCAATATTCGAACGATTTCTCTAAGAGTTGTATTTTACCATTTTTGCAGCCGCCTCAGCAGTTGCGGGCTTCTTTATTTCTCCCTTCTTGTTTTGCCTCCCAGCTATCTAGACATCATGGTGAGGCAGAGGTGCGGTACCTATAGTAGAGGACTCCTGAGTAGCAGCAAACTGAGCAGTACACTCAGCCTGTAGTCTTTGGTGAATGCCTGAATAGCCCTTTAGACCCATTGTGTGGTCATGCACATTCAGTGCATGCCTTGTTGTTTGTGCCTTACTGATAGCCTAGTTAGTATGCACATTGATTTGGTTAGTAACACTAAAGGTTAATCTTGAATAGGTGAATACAACATATATTAATTAAATAGGGAGTAACACCTAATACCTTGAATTCATAAGTGTTTCTTGAAGCAACAAACACATCCCATTCTTCTGGGTCCAGGAAGTTCCACTGTTCAGTGGCTGACTTCTTCCTCTTCTCACCATCTTTTATGTATTCTCGGGTGAGATTTGTCCTATAGTTCCTTAGGACCCTCCCACAATGTTGCATCACGCATTTACGATGTAGCTTTTCATCCAACGCAAATATTCTCTAAAAAATAGAATTGCTATTAACTAGTATCCAAAAAATTAGTAATCTACAAAATAGAATTGCAAATAATAATAACTCACACATAAATCCTTTCATATTAAGTATTTCTTCCCCTTAGGAACTTTATGCCAAGAATCTATCTTACAACCACAATGACTACGAGTAACATACCCAAGATATGAAACAAACGAAATGCAGTCCACTCCAATTGCATTTCTTGCATTATCAAAATCCACAACCAGTTTGGGTCCATTGCCCCTTAGCACTGTTAACTTCTTCATCATAGTGATGCCCCTTCTCTTGTCAACTTTTTGGTACTGCTCATCAAGTGCCTGAAGTGCTTCAGAGGGTACATGTGAATCATCAACCTAAAATTTGACAAAATAAACACACTTACATGATATAACTATAAATGGACATATAGATAGAAATATATGATATATTTTCAAAAACTTACATTATGAGGCGGCGCATTGGTATCCTCACCATGCTCATCATGGAGATCATGGTCATCATGCCCATGCTCATCCATATGAAAATTTCATTAAAAAAATCAAACATTTAGCATTTGACATAACTAGAAGATAATGAAACATTGAAAAATGAAACATTGTATAGTTCACATATACAAATGAAACATACAAAAAAATATAAACATGCATGCCTCTAATATTGCGATCATTTATCAATTAACAATCCTTCATTGTGATCTCCGCGCACATACAAGTCATCATTAGCTTCAATATTTTGTGGTGTTGGCAACCCAACTGAGAATGGACTGGAGTCATCATACTTATCATAGTACTCTTCTTCATCTATAGGATCTTCAATGAACTGTCTTTTACCATGAAGAACAACCAACCATTTATCATTTGCAGGATCATCAACATAAAATACTTGTTTCGCCTGTTATGCCAATATGAATGGTTTACCCTTCTCGCCAATTTTTTCAAAGTTCACTAAAGTGAAACCCAATTCATCCACTATAACTCCTTTGGTGTTATCAACCCAATTACATTTGAAGAGAGGAATTCTAAAATCTATGTAGTCAAACTCCCATATGTCTTCAATGACACCGTAATATGACATTTTAGCTTCACGTGGACTCTTATCCTTTGCACTTGCAAAAAACATAGTCGACGCTTGAAGGGTGACCCCACTACTTTGGATGACACTCTTATCATCTTGGCGCTTTGTGTAATATGTGAATCCATTAATTTCATACCCTTCATAAGTCATAACATTCAATTTTGGTTTAAAGGTGAGGCATTTGATAGTTTCAGTAATATCATCTGGTGTTTGAGATAGTTGATGTAAGACTTTATCTTCAAACCACTTAATAAATGTCTTGTTATGCAATCTAGAAAGCCACATTGAATTGGCTCGAGGATATTGTCTCTTTATGAAATTGGTATGTTCCTCGATATAAACACTCACTTCGTCCTTGTTGTGTAAAATATACAAGTGACCTTGTTCCAACTGCTCACGACTGATTACTTTCACCTGTGATCCCAAAATTCCCTTGCCAAATTGCTCCTCAATATCCTTGTCATTACCAGGAGTGTCATTACCACTCAGAAAGTCATTGAAAAAATACATAACCTTTCTTTCCACATAAACCTCAATAATACTCCCTTCAGGCCGATAACGGTTTCGAACATCACTTTTAAAAACACTCATGTATTGTTCAAAGGGATACATCCAATGCAAGAAAACTGGTCCCAACATTTTCACTTCCCTAGTCAAGTGGACAACAAGATGTACCATGATATCAAAGAACGAAGGAGGGAAATACATCTCAAGCTGACATAGGGTAACGACCACTTCTCTTTACAAAGTATCGAGAGTATCAGGGTCAATAACTTTGCTGCAAAGACTGTTGAAAAAGAAACAAAGTCTGGTGATTGCAAACCTTACATGCTTCAACAATATAGATTGAATTTCCATGGGCAATATTTGTTATATTAGAGTGTGACAATCATGAGATTTAAGACCTATCAACTTCAGATCTTTCATTGATACCAATCTACATATGTTGTATGAGTAACCCTGTGGCACCTTAACATTTACAAAGCATTCACAAAAAGCTTTCTTCTCCTTTCTAGACAACGTGTAATAAGCGGGAGGTAAGTATGTTCTCTGATTTCCCATTTCACGTAATTCTATGAATTCTGACCTTATTCCCATTTTACTTAGGTCCAGTCTGGATTTTATCCATCTTTAGTCTTACCTGGTATATTCAATAGAGTACCAATGACGCTGTTATAAACATTTTTCTCAACGTGCATGACATCGATACAGTGCCTGACTATCAAAGAACTCCAATAAGGAAGATCCCAAAATATTGAATTCTTCTTGAATAAAGATTTGTCACTCAGTGTGGCCATAGTACATTGTGATCTCTTACCAAATTCATTGACAAAGTCTTTTACTCTTGCATAAACAACCTCCCCCAATATAGGTTTAGGTGCACTCCGTTCCTCATTCCATCCAGTGAATGCTTTGTGCTTCCTACGATACATATGAAATTTTGGAAGAAACCTTCGATGACCAAGATATAAAGTCTTGCCACCATGTTTTAGTCTTGTTGAATAAGTTTTCTCTTCACATATAGGACACACTTTAGCTCCTTTGACACTATATCCAAACAAATTCCCATATGCTGGAAAGTCATTAATAGTGCAAAACAACATAGCGTGCAAACGAAATATCTCTCTTCATGTAGCATCATAGGTCATCACACCTTCATCCCAAAGTTTCTTTAAGTCATCAATCAGAGGTTCAAGATAAACATCAATATCATTTCCAGGTTGTTTAGGGCCCGATATCAACAACTACAACATAACGTACTTATTTTTCATACACAACCAGGGAGGAATATTGTATATAGAAAGCATGACTGGCCAAGTGCTATGTTGGTTGCTCAATGTCCCATACGGATTCATCCCATCTGTACAAAGCCCAAGTCTTAGATTCCTGACTTCTTCACCAAATTTAGGGTACACTAGATCAATCTTCTTCCACTGTGGAGAATCAGACGCATGTCGTAGGATCCCATCATTATTTTTCTTAACATCTACATGCCACCTCAAATTCTTCGCATCTATCAGATTGGCAAACAAGCGTTAAAACCATGATATTATAGTCAGATATCACATCACCTTGGCAGGAGAACCAGTTTTGGACTCCCCCAAAGTCGTCAATTTATACCGTGACACACCACATTTTGGACAATCTTTCAAATCCACACAGTCCTTTTGAAATAATACATAATCATTCGGGCATGCATGTATCTTCTTGGCCTCCATTCCCATTGGGCACAACAATTTCTTTACCTGGTATGTTGAGATTGGCAGCTCGTTTCCTTCAGGAAGCATTTCTTTCAACAAAGACAACAATGACGTGAAGCTTTTGTCGCTCCATCTATTATTAGCTTTCAACTTATACAATCTCAACACAACACTAAGCTTCATAAACTTAGTACAACCTGTGTATAACAGTATCTCAGCATCATGCACAATGTTTCTAAACATGGGAGGTGGATCCGTTTCGGCGTGCTCTACCCCACAACTATCCAACATTGCATCAACAATGTCTACTGGAACTGGTTCGTTCACATCTACATCATTGGAGGCAATAAATTCTTCCACACAAGCACTGCTATCGACATCCACATGTTTCGGGTTTGAAATCTCTCCATGCCAGTGCCATTCTGTATAGCCTTGTACAATCCCATTGCACATGACATGACTTTTGATTTCATCACCAGTGTTGACTTTCAAGTTGTTACTGCAATGCCTACATGGACAGTAGAACCTATCTCTAGGTTGTTTCCTATGTTCCTCGACAAATCTAATAATCTGATCAAGACCAGAAATAAACTCTGGGGTGCAGCGATTGCGAATGGACATCCATGATCTATCCATTCTATGATCAAATAGAAAACAAGTATATATTACAACAAGATCAGGGTCTAGGGTTAACATATTCGAGTTTAAGCATGGTTAAAAACTTTAGGGTTTAAGGTCTTATATATAATTAATGGTTAAAACATCCTAAATGAGATTAGGTGTTCAAGAACAGTCCCAAACCGGGGACTATCCAAGATTTACTCCTATTGAGTAAATATTGGACGGGTTTCTAGGCCAACAAATACATGTGCTGTCATTTTTATATATAATAAATGTATACCACCTATCCCATTCTTGAACACCTAATCTCACTAGTAAGTGTATAATGTGTATTGAGTTTTCAAGAAAATTTTGGCAGCATTTCCCCGATGTTCTCTAAGTACATATTCAAGAACAGTCCCAAACAGGGGACTATCCAAGATTTACTCCTATTGAGTAAATCTTGGACGAGTTTCTAGGCCAACAAATACATGTGCTGTCATTCTTATATATAATAAATGTGTACCATATATCCCATTCTTGAACACCTAATCTCACTAGTAAGTGTATAATGTGTATTGGGTTTTCAAGAAAATTTCGGCAGCTGATGGAGTTTTGTTTTGCAACACCACTAAAAATCCTAGAGATGATGAGTCTCTAAGTTTAGCCTTGCTAGTACTATGGTGAAGACTCCACCCACATGTGCTAAGACATGTGGAAGTCTTATCGTAGTATAGTTAAGGGTCGAATCCTCGGGACAACGGTCTTGACGAAGTCAAGATGGAAAACGTTTAGCTTTTACTTAACAACTTAAAGATTGATATTTAGATCGAAGGTTTGATTTGGTTGTTTTAAACTAAGCACAAAGAAAGTAAAGCAAGAAAGTAAATAAAGCAAGTAAATCTTAAAAGTTAACAAATGATGATGAATCACTGGGGTTAAGCAGGTATTTACCACCGCTACGCACGCATTGTATATGTACTAAGCAAGACTTATAAGCTAGATGCATGGATGTTTCCACAAGACCGATGCCTTATAAGACAAGAGCGATGCGTTGCATCCAAGGGTGTTCCACAAGACCGATGCCCACATAAGACAAGAGCGATGCATTGCACCCTTTGATGTTCCACAAGACCAATGCCCATATAAGAAAAGGGCAATGCATCTCATCCTTCAAGGGTTAAGTAACTCTAATACGGTACATCCTACGCGTCACTGAAGGATGTAGTCTCCGAAAAGAGAATCTTACTCAACCTCATGAAACGTGCATCTAAAACTAACAAGCGAGCGATAATTATCAAATCGAATAGCGTCTCTGTAGACCTAGTTTCCGGTGAGGGATAACCTAGCTACGAGAAGTGCGGGAATGATGCAACGCCAGCCATCCCCGAACGAATGGTCACATGCTTTACATCATTCCCCTCACAAAGTGTGTTCCTCGACTTACCAAAGGTCTCTTCCATACAGATGGGAGTGTGCCAGATGGTAGTGAGTTTACTCCACTCTTTGAGATACACTCCTAGACACTGAAACGGATGCGTGGTGGATACACACACCAGAAACCAACACTAAATCGGTATTCAAGTCTCGATAGCGGTCGTAGACAAACCACAACGAAAGACAATAAATGCATACAAGAACGTGGCCACCATTCAAGCATGTGTGAAACGATTTAGCATTAAAACGAAGTGATAACATCTTTTTTACAGTACAAAATACAAAACATGGGCAGCGGGGCTAGTCCCCGCACCCCAGTGGATGGAACTACTCGCTCCTCATAGAGGGAGCAACAAAGAAGGAGGCAAGAAGAGATAGAAAGAACATCATCTCCACTAGGAGAGAAGGTTGAACCCTTGGTGGAGAGAGCAACGATCTCCACCCCTTGTAGCTTGCTTGATGACGGATCTTCTCCTCTCACCTTCCTTGTTGATGAGAGAGAGAGAGTAGCTTGCAATGGACGTGAGTCTCAGACCGGCGGCCTCGAGTGATGGATGGAGTTGTTCTGGTAGTAGAGAGGCAGCCTCTGGACGTCTGGACCCCTCCTCATGGACGGCCCTGAGATCTTATTTATAGGCTTTGAGTGAGATCCAAACGGTTTGGAGACCGTTTGGGCTCAAACGGTCTTGGGATCGTTTGGCGTCAAACAGTCTTGAGATCGTTTGGCGTCAAACGGTCTTGAGACCGCTTGGGCTCAAACGGTCTTGGGATCATTTGGCGTCAAACGGTCTTGAGACCGTTTGGGCTCAAACGGTCTTGAGATCGTTTGGCGTCAAACGGTCTTGAGATCGTTTGGCGTCAAACGGTCTTGAGACCGTTTGGGCTCAAACGGTCTTGGGACCATTTGGCTTCATGCGGTCTCGGGACCGTTTGAACTCCATGCGGTCTTGGGACCGTTTGGCTTCATGCGGTCTCGGGACCGTTTGAACTCCATGCGGTCTTGGGACCGTTTGGCTTCATGCGGTCTCGGGACCGTTTGAACTCCATGCGGTCTTGGGACCGTTTGGCTTCATGCGGTCTCGGGACCGTTTGAACTCCATGCGGTCTTGGAACCGTTTGGCTTCATGCGGTCTCGGGACCGTTTGAACTCCATGCGGTCTTGGGACCGTTTGGATCCACTCGACCCTTGGGCTGGTTTATTCTTTTGTTATTATTTTTTTTGTGCTTTTTTTCTGCAATTATAAAAGGAAAAGTTAGTTTGATGATGTATTTACAAAAAAGGGTAAAATTAGGTTTAAGTACAATATAAATGTAGAAAGAGTATGGAAAACTAAAGAAAAAGACTAAGATAAACTACTAAAATAGGAGGTTATCACCCCCCCTAACTTAGAGTCTAGCTTGTCCTCAAGTTAGATAGAGCTGAGACATGAAATGGCGCGGCGATCTTAATTAAAATTTCCCCATACTCTTGCTTCAATTCTTGACCTGAGTTCCCCAGGGGTCGTATCGAGGCTTATTGCATGCCTTGATCTTTTGGATTTCGAGAGTTGCCTGGATTTCAGGTTTTTCCATATCTCAAAGTTCGCCTTGGGACCACATTTATTTTGTGCATGCTGTTGACTCTAATCAACTTTATACCTCTCTGGAAACCTATTGGAAGCTAGAGAGGGTATGAGGGTTGGCTGAAGGCTTTGAAGTGTAACTCCCCTTCGAGTGGGGGAAGGGCTGTCTATGCTTTTTAGGATCTCACTACCGGACACGACACATCTGCCTTTATGAGGGCAGCTGAATGTACCGGCCGGGCAAGTCCTTTATTAGCCTTTTCATATACTTGGAACTTTTAGGGTTTCACTACCGGACGCGACGCATCTGCCTTTGTGAGGGCAGCGGAATGTGCCGGCCGGGTGAGCCCTTTATCAGTTCTTTATATAGGTCCTTATTCGTGGCACAACTCTCCTGATTTTATTCGTCTCTCTGGCTTTTATTCAAAAACTCATAGGCTTGGGTTTTGGGATGAGGATTTATTTTGGGCGGCCAAGCCTCTTTTATTTTGAAGAGAGGAAAGTTGTTCTTAAAGTTTTTCAGCATGCACTTATTTGGTTTGTGGTCCACTTGCAGATCTTTTTGACTTGGAATTTGCCTGATTTCCCTCTCATCCTTGAGATCTCGGCCTATTTCTGCCCTGATTTTGACCTATGGAGAGTCAGATAAAGAATTGGAGCACAAATATAGGATCCATAGTGGATGGGGGTTGATAAATCGCCATTTGATGTCTACGTGCTAAATACTTGTAGAGACTAACATGATTCTAGAGTTAGTTGAGGTGATTAACAAGAATTTGTAAAAAGAATCTTGAAAGAATAAAAAGAATTTGTATGGAAAGTGTTTAGAGAAAAAGAAGGGAGTATAGAAGTTGATACCTAGCCCTTGTCTAATGTATCCCCCCCTAACTTATCACACACTCTGTCCCCAGAGTGGCAAAGTGATAGGTTGAGAAAACATTAGAACAAGGGCTGCAGGTTAAGGTAGATTGTCGGTTGCCCCTGGAGAATGCAGAAGTGTAGATGCGAACTGCCCACGTAAGGCGTGGTAGTCCACGTCCGTCATTTCCTCCACTGGTCTTTGGAGAACGATTATAGTGTACATCCAGTAGAGGACGTGGAAGCCGCAGTCGTTGGATTGTCGTATTTGCTGGGGGCATTTATGGCAGAAGGCGGGGCGGCTGAAGTGCTCAGTGCTGTATGCCCTAGTGTGCTGACTCAGAAGTTCGATTAATTTCATAGCACACTCCTTTACCATTTCTTCTGTCGGCGTCTTGGGCGTTACGACGTATTGTCGTTGACGGGCATTGAACTGGCTGTCGGAGCTGTTGTATATTGTAGTTGTTCCGGTGTGGAGATTGGTTGCCAGAAGAAGCCAGTGCCCTTGATGTAGGATCGGTAGCATGATGAACTTCGGCGTTGTATGTTGAAGATATGCAGTCAATTGTTCTATTGTGCCGAAGTTTTTCAGTTTGAGCAGATCATCTTTCATGTACGGGGACACCATATATGTGTCGGGATTGTGTTGGCCAATCTGAGATTGGTAAGCGGCCATGAGGCTGCAAGAATGTTGTCCCTTATCTTGTAGAGCTTCTCGCAAAGAATCGGCCATTACGATAATGTCTTGAGACATGAAGACGATGCCGTCTTTTTCTGCGGAGAGTTTTGCCATGATTATGCGTATTTCAAGGTCGTTTAGACCCTTGCAGGAATCGCGATCGAAATCAGGAAAAGTTGGTGTAATTGTGTACGCGGGGTCTTTCTTGCTGGTGTCTTCTGTGGGCAACTTGTTTTGTTCGGACTCTTCCAGAACTTGGCGGAAAGGTCGCCGCTGGCGACGTTGCACTGCTGAGTAAAGATACCGTGGAACATCATCTGGTGACATAGTCGGATCGTTGAAAAATCTTCTGTCACAGATGAGTTCCATGGCGTAGCGTCCTCGTAGCGAATGGAAGTCTTCAGCTGCCAAGTCTGTGAATGGGATTTCCTGGTTAAGCGCTTGAATATGTCTGATGGTGTAGAAGGCGCTGTCTCCGGATCCCGTGGTGGCTTGAACTGGAAGGTTAATGATTCTAAACCATGGTTGGCTCCAATCTTGGCGAAGAGAAGGGCGTACAGCCCAGATTACTTTAAGCAGCCGGAAGGGTATACACCGAGCTTCACCTGCTGCGTCTCCGATAAAATTGATTATGCCGGATGGTAGCTCGGCGGTATTGAAGTTGTAGACTTTGGCGTCCCTTGCCGCGGTGTCCACTATCATAAAGAGCCAGTGTCCCGATACTTGGAAAGGCAGCGTGATATAGCGTGCCCGACGTGCTAATCCGACACGCAGCCGCTCAATCGACCTCGCCTGCAGGCTCTTGTGTAAAAGGCCGAGAGACAGTGCAGGTGAGGCGTTGAAGGCTGGTTGTATCCGTTTTTTACTTTTATATATTTCTATACAGTTGGCGAGGAGGACACGAAAAATTGACAGCGGCATCGTAGACCGGGGTCGGAGGATGCAACGAAAATCTTCGCGTGTCAACGTACGCCTGGTTTTTGTATTGATGTAAATTGTATCGTCCCCCGCTTTTGCATCGTCTACTATAGTGTTCAGGATGAAAATGTCCTGAGCATCTAAAGTAGAGATGGCTGTCCTGTCAAGATCATGCATTTTTTGTGGAAGAGGGGGGGGCGGGGGGAGGTTTTGTGGTGGAGGGGAGGCGGGTTGTGCGAAGGCTTCTTCATGGCCTGTGATATTGTCATCCTGGTCGGAGGTGGAGTCAAGATCTTCGTCTGTATCTAGACTCACTCGGTCCGCATCGTCCAGGTGAGGGGGGGAAGGTGTTGAGAAGGGAAGGGGAGTTTTTGGCGAGGTAGCGCTGGCTCCTTGTATGCACTGTTGGAGCTCAGCGAATGCTGCATCTTTGGCGGTTTCTCCCATTGACCCCATAGCGGAGTAATCAAAGAATTGGTCCCCATAAGAAATGTTGACGTTATCGTGCTGTGGGGACTTGGGGTGATAGTCACTTTCCTGGTGACCTTTATCGGACCCTTTGTGGGAGGGTTCTGCAGCATTCCCTGGATCTTCGCCATCATCGTGCTTGTCTCCTGGAGGTGTGTCTTTATTGGAGTCAGCAGATGAATCGGAGTCTTCTTCTTCTTCATCATCATTGTCATTGTCAGTCGCAGCTTCGTCTGTTTTCTTCTTATTGGACGGCTTTTTGCACCGCCGGTGAGTGGCATGTAGCTCATCGAAAGCCACTTGCAGATGCTCGTGTTTTTCGAGCAATGCGTCGTGGCCTTCTTTGAGATCTGTATATCTGTCCTCGGCGGAGAGGAGGCGTGCAGTTAGATCTGTGACTTGGGTGCGTAGTTGTTGTATTTCATTAATGGTAGCCTCCTCTTGATGATGGTGGAGCTGCGTAATTGTTTCGTCGATGGTAGCCAGGCGCGAGCTTAGCTTGTCTTGGTTTTGCGCGAGCGTGCGGAGATTCTCTTGCAGAGGGTGAGTCTGGGTCGAGATCTCGTCGACTTTTCTCGTCGTAGCTTCTTGCTGACGCGTTGCCCCAAGGATCAGGTCCGGCAGGTTGTTGGTGTGGCTGTTGATATGTTCAACTTGCCTAGCCACTTCATCCTGTCGTTGCTGAATACCTTGCAGGACGACAGGAAGAGCTTGATGTTGATTGTCGATCTTGGTTACCTGTTTAGTTAAATCCTGTACACAAGAAAAAATGGAATGTAATAAGTTAGAAGGGTCGGCGAGGAGGTGTCGGACAACGTCAAATTGACGGCCGAATTCTTCACCGATGTTAGTAAAGGGGGCCCCAGAGGCGGAAGGGTGATGTGGCTGGGGCCTATGTGGGATGGTGGTAGAGTCTTGCGGGAAAGACACCGATGAAGGCCCGAACTGCGTAGTGATTGTTGATGAGGTCACCAGCGGTGTCGGGGTGGTGGCGGATGTGAAGAGTGGTGGAATTGATGATGAAGGGGTGGGGATGGTGAAGTCGGGCATGGAGGTGAAGAAAGGTAAGCCCGATGTTGGGGTGGGTGAAAAAGTGGATGTGAATGCTGATGTGGAAGCGGAGGCGAAGGTGGTGAAATCAGGCATGGAGGTGGGGAAAGGGAAGCCTGATGTTAGGGAGGGTGGAAAGGTGGATGTGAATGCTGGCGTGGAGGTGGAGGTGGAGGGGAAGGCGGTGGTGGGAGCAGTGGAGAGCTGCTCGTGTAGACTCTGGATGAAAGAGTCAAGGGAGGATGTTGTGATAATTTCATCGTTGAGATGCTCAACCTCCGGGTTGGGGTGGGATGTTGGCGTCTCCGACAGCTGCTTGGCCTGTAATGACCTTCTAGAGAGCCGTTTGACAGGGATCTTTGTAAGTCGTGCTGTCGGGGCTGTAATACTCATCTCGGTTGGACCCGCAGTTTTTTCTTTCTCGGCGGGTTTGACCGAAGCCAGCAACTTAGTAAGCTCGTCGTCAGAAAACAAGAGCTGTGTCATGTCATAGTGTGCTAGCTCTGGTAGCGGAAGGAGGATTCTTGAAGATTTAACCATCGGGCAGAATATGTAGTGTATTTTCCCGTCCTTTTCTTTGATTATTAACGAGTTTTTCAGAGATTGCTCGTTCGTAAGGATGTCGCCCTTGATTAGCGTGCATTTGGGTAGTAGCCTGTCCATCTTAAGGAATTTTATAATGGAAGTGACATGGCCCCCCAAGCAGATCTCTTTCCCTATTAGGGCAGCAGAAAATTTCTGGACCATCAATCGTCCAATGTTTATTGGCCTGTCGTTGAGGATAGACCAGAGGACAAAGAGGTCAGATATTGTGACGTTTCCTCCTTCCGATCTTGGAAAAAGCGCGCCAGATAGGATTTTGTGCAAAGTGCGCACAAATCCGGAATGTATGTTGGACGCTTTACAGGTTTTTGCGTCGTAGATGGGAAGTCCGGTTAAGCTTTTCCAGAATGTATGGCGGTCGAATTCTGGGTGATCGGTTCCCACTAGCTTGGCCTTTTGTAGCTGCTCCGTGTTGTCGATGAACATAGAATTCAGCATATTTTCTGTCAGGACGACATTGCTACCAAAGATCTGGGTGACAATTCTTCTGTCACCCCCATCCCGTGACCTATCAGTGATGTCAACGGGCTCCTTTCTTAGAAAGGAGAAGAATTCCGCCGTAGGTTCAAAGTATGATACTTCAGGTAATGAGCACAACCTGGCGAGGCTGGCTTTCTTTAGTACGCTGAAGATGCGGTCTTGAATTCCCATTTTGACTAGTATGCTGGAGCAAACATACTTAGTCGGTTTGAGGGTTTTGTCGATGGAGATGGAAGATTGGATGAATAGGTTTTGTGGAGGTGGAATTGGAGCAGTAATGGGAATGAAAGTGGTAGGTATGGTAGCTGCAGGGGTGATGGTGGTAGCAGCGTATGTGGATGGTTTGGCGAATGGTTGGTCCATGGCGGATGAAGGGTGGACCTGTTTTCTTGCCCTTTTTGGAGGCTGCCCAGATGCAGCCTTTGCAGCCTTGCGTTTCCCCTCTGTCTCTTGGGCAGAGGAGTCTTCATCGGGGTTCGGTATGTAATCCGAACCTTCGTCGTCGTCCGAGGAAATGTGTTCAATGTCTTCTTCAGGAGCCTCACCCAGACATTCGGTGAGGCGGGTTATCTCACACAGGACATCAATCATCTTGGTCTTGGGAGGGACAACTCCAGTAGAGTTGTAAGTGTCCCTGATTTGCATGAGTTTTTCTCGCTCCTCCATCATCTGCTCCCTTGTCAGAGCAGGGGCAGATCCGGAAGTCTTGTTTGATGCCATTTCTGAAAAAGATACAAGTTTCTTAGTTAGAAAAGAGGATTGAAACGATTTAGATTAAGAAACAATTTAGAAGTTTCTTAGCTTCAGGACCGTTTGATTCCAAATGGTTTCAAGACCGTTTGGTCTCAAACGGTTTCAAGACCGTTTGGTCTCAAACGGTTTCAAGACCGTTTGGTCTCAAACGGTTTCAAGACCGTTTGGTCTCAAACGGTTTCAAGACCGTTTGGTCTCAAACGGTTTCAAGACCGTTTGGTCTCAAACGGTTTCAAGACCGTTTGGTCTCAAACGGTTTCAAGATCGTTTGGTAAACCGTTTGGAAAACGAAGAGTCGCAGGTTGCCGGCGCAGGGGAAGGCGAAACGACGCGAAGGTGAGCGCGCCAGCGACCTTGACGATGACGAAGACGATAGGAAAAATGGTGACGGCGATGGAAGCGGCGGAGGAATCGGAGTAGCGACGGTGATAGCGGAGAAAGAGACGTTGCGCGATGGTCGAGGAGACGGCGACTGGTTCAGTGGTGGTAGCGACACAATGGTGCGGTGACGAAGGCGACAGAGGGGTCGGAGAACTTCGTTCGACGACGGCTGCGATGGCGGTGCAGGAAACGTCGGCGTGAGCGGCGTGTTTGGAGTCGCCGGACTACCTTGCAGAAGAAGGTCGAACGAACGGGTGAGCGGCTAGGGCGAATGCAACAGTAGCAGGAAGAAGACTCTTCGCACGAACGCTCTGGAGAACTCGAAGATTCGAAGAGAGAAAGATGGAGTAGGGATGGTATATATATATAGTGATTGGTTGGTGGTCTATCGTATTCCAAACGGTTTTGAAGACCGCTTGGTCCCAATCGGTCTCAAGGTCGTTTAGTCCCAAACGGTTTCAGGACCGTTTGGTCCCAAACGGTTTGAGGACCGTTTGGTCCAAAACGGTTTCAAGACCGTTTGGTCTCAAACGGTTTCAAGACCGTTTGGTCTCAAACGGTTTCAAGACCGTTTGGTCTCAAACGGTTTCAAGACCGTTTGGTCCAAAACGGTTTGAGGACCGTTTGGTCCAAAACGGTTTGAGGACCGTTTGGTCCAAAACGGTTTGAGGACCGTTTGGTCCCAAACGGTTTCGAGACCGTTTGGTCCCAGACGGGTTTAAGACCGTTTGGAGGTAACAAAAGGGGTTATATATTTTTGTGTTTTTGAGTATATATATGTATTTGTGTTTTTTTTTTTTTTTTTTTTGGTTTATGGATTTTTATTTTGTTTGTTTTATATATTGTTTTTGTAGTTTTTATTATGTAGATTTTTTTGTATATTTTTTTTAGATTTAGTAACAAAAGAACTTAAAGAAAGCAAAACAAAATTAAGAGAGAATAAAACTAAAAAAAAAAGAAATTGATGTTCAGGTCTTGGGTTGCCTCCCAAGAAGCGCCTTGGTTTTATGTCGCTGGCTCGACGAAGCTAAGACTTGTTATACTGCTGGCATATTTAATTGCTGATCTTTGTTCAGCCCATGTTTCGGATTTAATTCGGGTTGTCCAGCGAAAGTGCCAGCCGAAGGCTTCAATTGTGCAGCAATCTGTGCAAGCTGTGTTTCAACTGCCTTTTGTTGGGCTTGTTGGTTGGCCAGCATGGTTTGCTGAGATTGCAGCATCTGTCTTATTGAAGATAGCTCATCTTCCGGCTGCGTGGTAATATTCTTCTGAGAATTTTGTTGTTGGTATTGTTGAACGTGCAATTGTGGGTGAAGCGGGGGGTGAGTGTACTGGTAGTAGGCTGACTGATTTCTAGGGTAGTTAACCCTAGGGAAGTTGTTTCTTGGATTCCCTTGATTGTTTGATAGCCCAGGAGGCAACCTACTGTCAAATCCCCCTTGAGTCTGGTGTTGCGGGTTTGCAGTCCCAGAAGGGTTCCCATACTGGAATCCAGGATGGTTCCTTGGTTGACTGGGATTATAGTAGACTTGCCCGGGAATAGTATGGATAGAGTTGACTTGCTCCGGAGTCTGATCTTCAATCTGATTAGTGATGGCCTCATAGGGTTGTGGTGGTGGATGAAGATCCATCATCACACTATAGAGCATTCCGCAGGATAAGGTCGGATGATCTGATGCATGACAAGCTTCACAGGAACCTGTGACAGCTTTGACTTGATGCAGCTGCGGGGTTTGTTTCTTGTTGAATTCCCCTAGAGATGATTCAAGGGTTTGCTGTTTATGGGCGATTGCTTTCAGAGCCTCTGCTATTGACTTTAATTCCGTGGATTCCTCAGCTTTAAAGACTTTGAGGATGCCTTTTCCGGCTGTTCGCCCCCAGTTGGACTGGTTTTCAGCCCCTAAAGTGACGATCTTCCAGGCGTCTTCATAGTTTTTCCTCATGAAATTTCCTCCAGATGAGGAATCTAGGAACTGTTTAATGTCATCATTTACCCCCCGATAAAAGGTCTCAATCAGTTGATTTTGCGAAATCCCATGATGAGGGCATTTTCGAAGAAGTTCTTTGAATCTTTCCCATGCCTCGGCGAGGGTCTCTCCAGGAAGTTGAGAGAAATGGTTGATCTGCCCTCTGATTTCGTAAGTAAGCGAGGGTGGAAAAAACTTCTCCAGGAATTTCTCCTCTAGAGGGGCCCAGGTGGTAATAATGGGTTCTCTATCCAATGAATTATACCAACTTAAGGCCCTTCCAGATAGAGTGAAATGAAACAGATGGAGCATTATTGCGTCGAAAGCGATGCCAGCTTGTGGGACCAGTCGGCATAATGCCTTAAACCGTTTCAGGTGGTCCATGCAGTCGTCTCCAGAACTTCCAGAGAAAGAAATCCCTTGCATAATCTGAATCCATTGGGTCCGGATCTCGAAGTGTGGGATGTTAATGATCGGAGGCCGGACCGGATGGTTATCTTCGTAATTCTTCGGGACGGCGTAATCCCGAAGTTGCTTGTTTCTTAACGCGAGTTGAGCAGCAGCTTGCTCTGCTTGGATGCGTGCCTGTACTTCAGCTCGGATCTCAGCTTGCACCTGAGCACGAGTGTCAGCAATGAGTTGTGCTCGTTGTGCTGCTATGGCTGCGTTGACTCTTTCTGCAACAAGGCGTTGCTCTTCGGCCATCTGTCTAGCTCTTTGGCGGTTAAGTCTATTCCTTCGGTGAAAGCTTCTTTCTACCTCAGAATCGTATTCTGGTTCAGGGGAGAATCCGATGCTATGCGGGGGTTGCATACACGTTTTCTACCTGAGTAGAAGGAAA
Source organism: Alisma plantago-aquatica (assembly GCA_963693085.1). Lineage (NCBI taxonomy): Eukaryota > Viridiplantae > Streptophyta > Magnoliopsida > Alismatales > Alismataceae > Alisma > Alisma plantago-aquatica. Next base: position 1,978,269,773 of record OY856409.1, read on the forward strand.
ATCTCAAGTTAGGAAAGATGGAAGGAAATGAAAAAGATCAAGAAATATTGGATTGGTTATTAAGAAAAAGTGTAAAATCCTAATCAACCAAGAAATTGGTAAGTAAAAACTAAAAAGTTCCGTTGTCCCCGGCAACGGCGCCAATTTTTGATGGAGTTTTGTTTTGCAACACCACTAAAAATCCTAGAGATGATGAGTCTCTAAGTTTAGCCTTGCTAGTACTATGGTGAAGAATCCACCCACATGTGCTAAGACATGTGGAAGTCTTATCGTAGTATAGTTAAGGGTCGAATCCTCGGGACAACAGTCTTTTCGAAGTCAAGATGGAAAACGTTTAGCTTTTACTTAACAACTTAAAGATTGATATTTAGATCGAAGGTTTGATTTGGTTGTTTTAAACTAAGCACAAAGAAAGTAAAGCAAGAAAGTAAATAAAGCAAGTAAATCTTAAAAGTTAACAAATGATGATGAATCACTGGGGTTAAGCAGGTATTTACCACCGCTACGCACGCATTGTATATGTACTAAGCAAGACTTATAAGCTAGATGCATGGATGTTTCCACAAGACCGATGCCTTATAAGACAAGAGCGATGCGTTGCATCCAAGGGTGTTCCACAAGACCGATGCCCACATAAGACAAGAGCGATGCATTGCACCCTTTGATGTTCCACAAGACCAATGCCCATATAAGAAAAGGGCAATGCATCTCATCCTTCAAGGGTTAAGTAACTCTAATACGGTACATCCTACGCGTCACTGAAGGATGTAGTCTCCGAAAAGAGAATCTTACTCAACCTCATGAAACGTGCATCTAAAACTAACAAGCGAGCGATAATTATCAAATCGAATAGCGTCTCTGTAGACCTAGTTTCCGGTGAGGGATAACCTAGCTACGAGAAGTGCGGGAATGATGCAACGCCAGCCATCCCCGAACGAATGGTCACATGCTTTACATCATTCCCCTCGCAAAGTGTGTTCCTCGACTTACCAAAGGTCTCTTCCATACAGATGGGAGTGTGCCAGATGGTAGTGAGTTTACTCCACTCTTTGAGATACACTCCTAGACACTGAAACGGATGCGTGGTGGATACACACACCAGAAACCAACACTAAATCGGTATTCAAGTCTCGATAGCAGTCGTAGACAAACCACAACGAAAGACAATAAATGCATACAAGAACGTGGCCACCATTCAAGCATGTGTGAAACGATTTAGCATTAAAACGAAGTGATAACATCTTTTTTACAGTACAAAATACAAAACATGGGCAGCGGGGCTAGTCCCCGCACCCCAGTGGATGGAACTACTCGCTCCTCATAGAGGGAGCAACAAAGAAGGAGGCAAGAAGAGATAGAAAGAACATCATCTCCACTAGGAGAGAAGGTTGAACCCTTGGTGGAGAGAGCAACGATCTCCACCCCTTGTAGCTTGCTTGATGACGGATCTTCTCCTCTCACCTTCCTTGTTGATGAGAGAGAGAGAGTAGCTTGCAATGGACGTGAGTCTCAGACCGGCGGCCTCGAGTGATGGATGGAGTTGTTCTGGTAGTAGAGAGGCAGCCTCTGGACGTCTGGACCCCTCCTCATGGACGGCCCTGAGATCTTATTTATAGGCTTTGAGTGAGATCCAAACGGTTTGGAGACCGTTTGGGCTCAAACGGTCTTGGGATCGTTTGGCGTCAAACGGTCTTGAGATCGTTTGGCGTCAAACGGTCTTGAGACCGTTTGGGCTCAAACGGTCTTGGGATCGTTTGGCGTCAAACGGTCTTGAGACCGTTTGGGCTCAAACGGTCTTGAGATCGTTTGGCGTCAAACGGTCTTGAGATCGTTTGGCGTCAAACGGTCTTGAGACCGTTTGGGCTCAAACGGTCTTGGGACCGTTTGGCTTCATGCGGTCTCGGGACCGTTTGAACTCCATGCGGTCTTGGGACCGTTTGGCTTCATGCGGTCTCGGGACCGTTTGAACTCCATGCGGTCTTGGGACCGTTTGGCTTCATGCGGTCTCGGGACCGTTTGAACTCCATGCGGTCTTGGGACCGTTTGGCTTCATGCGGTCTCGGGACCGTTTGAACTCCATGCGGTCTTGGAACCGTTTGGCTTCATGCGGTCTCGGGACCGTTTGAACTCCATGCGGTCTTGGGACCGTTTGGATCCACTCGACCCTTGGGCTGGTTTATTCTTTTATTATTATTTTTTTTGTGCTTTTTTTCTGCAATTATAAAAGGAAAAGTTAGTTTGATGATGTATTTACAAAAAAGGGTAAAATTAGGTTTAAGTACAATATAAATGTAGAAAGAGTATGGAAAACTAAAGAAAAAGACTAAGATAAACTACTAAAATAGGAGGTTATCAGCAACATTTCCCCGTTGTTCTCCAAGTACATATGTACTTAGAGAACAAATAGGAAAATGCTACCAAAATTTTCTTGAAAACCCAATACACATTATACACTTACATCCTAAGTGAGATTAGGTGTTCAAGAACAGTCCCAAACTAAGGACTATCTAAGATTTACTCCTAATGAGTAAATCTTGGACGGGTTTCTAGGCCAACAAATACATGTATGTTGTCATTCTTATAGCTACAATCCTAGTTTCATCATTCATATCCTAAGTTTTGTGTAACATCATTTAATCATGCTTGTTAGTAAATACTAAATAGTAAATAAACCATGATTCCATATATCAAAGATTTGAATCAAGGGTCAATTTTGAAGTTTTAACTAGAGCTTCATATATCAACATACATACTAGGTCATATTTCAAGTCAAGATTTAGGCATTTAATCACCTTAGGGCGCATACATGATTCACAAGGTATTTGGGTGGACAAAGAATAATATATGTTACTGATTTAGGAGTTCACATAATAATTTTAGAAATAGAAGACCCACATGTGAGTTAATTTTGACATTACATTCAACATCAATGTATCTTTAACACTCATGTTTCAAGGTTCAAAGCACATAATCAAATCAAATAGGATGCTAGAATGGACACGTTTGAATCTTATTTTAACATGCATCAAAATTTATTGAATTAGGTCAAGCATGAAAATTAGACAAGTTAAAATAGTACATTAATACTAATCAGTAGATAAATGAATAAAAACCAGTAGATAATAAATACAAAGCAATAGACTAGTAAATACAAATCAGTAGATAAGTAAATACTAATTAGTTGATGGAAATAAGTAAAATCAAGATATGTAACCTACCTAGCAGTAGGGGAAGCAGAGGCTAGCTCCGGTGACCTCAGGCTCAAGCTCCGATGTTGTAGCAACTCCTCCGGCGACCTCAGGCTCGAGTTCCGACGGTGTGAGGAACAGGGGTGGCGGCTTGATCAGGCAACAGTGGCTTGACCACGGCTGTGCGGGAGGAAGAAGAGAGAAGCGGGAGGCGGCTTGGAGGAAGAAGAGAGCACAGAAGCTTCAACGGCGGTGGCGGTGTCGACCACAGGAGCTTCGGGGCCAATTTTGACCACAGGAGCTTCGGCGGCGGTGGTGGCGTCGACCACAGGAGCTCTGACGACGTCGAGAGGGGAACAACGGGGGCTAATTTCGCAATGTAACAGAGAATGGGGATCGAGTCTATTTCTCGTGGGCGTTATTAACTTAACAAAGGCGTCAGTTATCTAAGAAACTGACACATTATATCCATCAGCGTCGACTGCCAGAAAAAATTGACGTCCATTGGAGAATCTTAACCCTAAAATTTTCGCGGGGACGACGCGCGGAACCTTATCAGCGTCGGGTTTTCCACAAAAACCGACGACCTTTGGAGGTATTTTTTTCATCGTTAGGTGTCGGTTATTAGGTAAAAAATCGACACTTTATGTGAAACTTTGGGAGTAATTTTTTTTCTCTCAAAAAATTAGATTTGGTGGGCTATGTTAGGCGTCAGTTCATGATAGGGAGCCGATGCTAAATAAAAAGCGATACTCGTGTCTGGCCGGTCTTCAAATATAGATGTCGGTCTCTGTAATTAGCCAATGTTGTAGGGTTTAGGCATCACTTTTCGGTAATAACTGACATCTCTAAATGTGACGTTATAAGCTATTTCTATAGTAGTGATAATCTACATTAAAAGATTTTCCCTAAATAAACACGGATGAGGGAAAATCATGGAGATGGTTTACCTTACAGAGTAATGGGTGGAATGAATAGATGGCTTAGAAATAGGGTTCATGAGAACATTCCAAGTTTTTTATGGAATGAATAAACCATGATGTACCAAAATGATAGATTATGAAAATGCATGCCTTCTAATGTCTATTTTTCTTTTTGATAGTGTGATGCATGCAATGGATGCCTAATCTTAATGATGAGTAGGTGGAAATGTGTTTTTAGATAAAAACTTATAGAGTCTCATTCTTTATTCCTGAGGGAGAGATATCATTGAATTTTGAAAATCTTTTCCCTAGTTTTCTTCCATTTTTACTTCTTTTTCTTTTTTAGATACATTTTTTCATTTTCCCCTTCTTATAGTAAGATAAATAACTTCATGGTCTTTCACATTGGAAAAGGAGTAAATATATACATTTTCTCTCTTTCATATAGGTAAAATAAAAAATAAATATAACACCTTATGAAATATGCAATGTAAAATGCAATCTATATTAAGATTTGTTATGCAAAATGAAAGTTCTCCACATGAAATAAATGAACAAATAATGGGAAATAAACAAACTATCTATATGCTTCTTGAAAAACCACTAGAGGGGGGGGGTGAATAGGGTTTTATGATATTTTAACAATAATTTAACCAAAGAAAGAAACCACAAAAATATTGGACAAGGGGACAAGGATTTAGAGTGGTTCCAACCTTAGCAAATACTAAGGCAGTCAATCCACTACCCGGTTGCTTACCCAATCGTGATTTTGAAAGTATTAAATTTTATTACCTCGCAAGGATATTACATAAAATTACAATACTTTCACCAAACCCTTCGGACAACCTTCACCTAGAAGTAGTCTCATCAACCTCGAAGCAACCTTCCTTGAAGTAACCTCAAGCTCCCCTTGAAGTAGCCTTCCTCTTGAAGTAGCTTCCCATTGAGACAACCTTCTTAAAGTAGTCCAAAATCCACCTTCTCCACCGAGAAGACCCTTCTCCACCTGATAAGTCAAACCCTCTCCAATCCGCAGCCTCCAACCCAAGGAGTAGCAAGGAGAGTACAAAAGATATAAAGGAACAAGAAGGAAAATTAGAAATTACAATACCGTTGTAGCACAAGGCTTGATTTCCTATATCAAGCGTTTTGATCTCCTAACCAATGTATATGTAAGTGTAAGTGCTGTGGGTAGGAGATGCTAGCCTATAGGATGCAAAATTGGAGCAATGGGAATGAATAGCCAATTGTTGGAATTTCTCTATTGCTCACAAGAATGAATAGCTAATTGTAAGTATATGCTCAAGTGTTCCACAAGTGTCCTTTGGGTGTCCTATGGCTTGTCTTATTTATAGGAATGGCCTATGGATGCTTAAGGACGTTCTAGACACTTTCTAGGGGGTTCTTAATGCTTAACTAGCCGTTCGGTATCCATTAGTTGCTTTAGCAATGACTAGTTAATTAATCCTGAAAAGTGCAGACAGAACTCTTCTCGGTCGACAAATTGTCGATCGAGAGTCCTTCTCAGTCGAGGATTTGTCGACCGAGGGACGTCCTGGAGCAAGTGTTTACAACATTCATTTCCAACTCCCAACCACCTTGTCTTCTAGGTCTAATGGCTACTTGGGTCAATCTCGATCGAGGAATTTGTCGACCGAGAGTGTCTCGGTCGAGGAGTTTGTCGACCGAGAAAGACCCTGTTTCAATGTTTTGAATTAAGTACTAAGTGTGTGTATGAGTTTGCAATTTTGACACTATTGTAGGGGATGACCTATCTAAGTGTTGTGATTGACTAGGGAACATCTAAATGCTTGATTTACATGATATCTAAGTACTTGTACATTATATACTTGTACAAGTTTTTTACATTTGATTACAATCATGAATTAAAGCAATTTGAGCATATAGATCTTCCAAGTTGTTTGTCATCCACCTAAGACCTGCAACACTCAATTAGTATGTTATATCTACAATAATGAAATGTTTGTCATCATCAAAACAAAGGAATTATAATAATGTCCAATTTAGACAACAATCTCCCCCTTTTTGAAGATGACAAACATTTCCTAAATATAAAGTAAGGAAATATAAATCATATGAGTTTCATACCTGGAGTTTACCTTGTGTAGCCATTCTCTTATTTTGCAAGTGTGTACTAGCTCGAGATTTATGAAACTCATTTTACTTTATGTTTTCATTTTATATTATTTCTCCCCCTTTGTCATTTGAAAAAGATATCTGGGAAAATCATTTTGTATGACTGTTATTTCTCCCCCTTAATTTTATGCTATGTTCCTCCTAACTAAGATATTCAGTTTAAAATAGGGATTAATATAAATGTAAACCATTTATTGTCGAATTTAGCCACAATTTGTTTCTCAATCATTTGCAAAGGATGTTAAGCCTTGAAATGATATGAGATCCTTTTAGATCTATGGTATATGTATTTTGATTTCTCATCCATTTTACACGGGATGTTAAGCCCTGAAAATGATACGAGAACCTTTTAAGCTTATAGTAGAGTACATGAAAAGTATCTCTAACCAAATGCACGAGATGTTAAGCCCTGATTTGTTTAGATAATTCTATTAAGAACAAGATATATTACATTCATGCAATTTATATTCCAAGATTAAAGAATACTAAGGTCATAACATATTTCATCTTTTCTTTATGACATTCTCAAAATTTTGTAAGCTCCTTCTTAATCTTATAGTCAAGATAGTTTTTGTGAGCTCCCCCTTAATCTTATAATCAAGACGTTTTAAGGATTCTAAGGTCACAATAAATATTAGATCATAAAAAGTTATGCACTAAAAAATTTGTTTTCAATATACTAAGATTAAGTGTAGTAAAATGATGTACAAATAAGCATTTTGTCAAGCTTATTTTAGGTTGACCTTGACTTTGACCATAGCACCCCTTGGTCAAACTTGATTTCAACCAAGAGACAATTTCTGCAGATTTTCAAATTAAAATGCATTTGTGCCATGAAATTTTACTATTTATGAAAAATGGCATCTTCATATGAGCTGAATCACAATGATCAAGAATAATATCCATTCATGGTTTGTATATATGGATCAAAGATTATTTTAGACAAACCAATGAAACACAATGATCATGGCACAATGATTATGATAGAACAGTAGAAACATATCCACAATGCAATGATCAAGATTAAAGCATATAATGATTATGATTATATTAAATTAGAATTCAATATACATGGTTCCTATATAGATAGACCAAGGAATGCTTAGGAAAAAACATGTGGATTAAAAAAAATACAGTAATTTCCTTGATTAAACTAATCATGGTTCATATTTTTAGTTTTAATCCAAACCATGTAGAGAATAAACCAAAATAATCTCATTCAGGTTCATAAGTTTTCAATCTTAAGACAAACCATGTAAATGAACATGCTTAATAAACTTTTTCAATCAATGAGTAAGATTTGTTAAAAATCAGTCTTCATATAACACTTTTTCAATATGTTTAAGGATTTCATATTCATAATGTTATATCTTAATTCATGATGCAAAAAGATCAATATGTATTGTTTCAAAGATGGTCTCCAAGATCCATTCTTAATTTGCATATTAAATCAACCATTAACAACAAATTGATAGCACAACTGGATTAATTAAAATAGGTTCAACATATTTGTTGCAAACATCAAAACAATAACCTGCTCGGTCGACTAATTCTCGACCGAAAGTGTTCTCGATCGAATAGTTTCTCAATCGAGAATGTTTTTGTACTGTTTCAGAACTATTTTCAGTAATTGTTTCCAAGTAAAACAAGAATATGAAAGTTAAAGCTCGATTGTGTTGAGATATGACATTTGTATATCAAGAATCAGTTTAGGTCAAATCTCAACTAGTCAAATTCAAACTTCTAAGTTTTAGGAACCCAAGCTAGATCATCATTCCTTTTCTTGTATGGGCATGAAAAAGAGTAGTGTCCAAGACGCAAGCAATAATGACAACTAATAGAGTCAATCTCATTTCTCTTTCTAGGAGTTGAGTTGTTCTTGGGTACATACATGGATTGATTCTTTAGCACTTGTGTCATTCTCCAACTAGGTTTTTGATAAGATTTTCCCTTAGTCTTATAACCTAGTCCTCTCCTTCCAATTTGACGATAAGAATCATTTAAGATATTATCAAGAATATTATTGTTACTCAAGCTACTCATTTTTTGTTGTAACTTCATAATCTCATCCATTTTCTTCTTGATATCTAATTTTGCTTGATCTAGGTTAGATAATAAAGAATCTCTATCTTTCACAACAATATCATAATCTAGATGTGTGCAAAAAATAGGTTGTTTTTGAATATCATTTACTTGAGTTTGCAAGTTTATCTTTTCTAGGGAAAGAAGATTGCAATTTGCTTCTACAGATTTTAGCTTAATATCATGATCTTCAATAGCCTTTTTGAGATTTTCATTTTCAGATGTGAGAGAAAGAAGTTTAGCATGTAGCTCATCATTTACTTTATTTGATTTCTTACATTTCTTCTTGTACTCAATATATTTCTCATGTGTATCTTGAAGACTAGTAATTAGATCTTCTTTTGGCAGATCGAAAAGACTTACCTCTTCTTCTTCTTCATTTGTTGTAGCAATAAGACATTCTACTTCTTCTTTTCCATCATCACTATCATCACTTGAATCATCCCATGCAGCTTTATATGATCTTTCTTTCTTTTTGTGAGATGATTTCTTCCCTTTCTTTAGTTTTGGACAATCACCTTTCATGTGTCCCTTTTTGCCACATTCAAAGCACCTGGAAGAAGAAACACTAGGAGTTTTGTTAGTTTTAAAACTTTTATACAGCTTACCGTTTACAATGAGAGTTTCTTCTTCACTATCATCTTCACTTGTATCATGACTAATCTTGGTTGATGCTTTGAATGCAATGTCCTTCTTTCTCCCTTGTTAAAGTTCACATTCTCATCTTTCTTCCTCTTCTAAAGTTGCCTGATGTGCTTCTAAGTTGCCAATGAATTGTTCCATTCTTAGTCGGGTGAGATCATTTGCTTCTTTAATAGCAGTCACCTTGGGCTTGTATTTGGGAGGAAGAGACCTAAGTATTTTTGATACTTGATCTTCTTTGCTGATTACTTTACCTAAAGCATTTAAACCATTCATAATAGAAGAAATTTTTTCATACATTTCACTAATAGACTCATTTTGTCGATACGAAATTGTTCAAATTTCTGTTTAAGCATTCCGATTTTAGAATTTTTAACTTGAACAGTTCCTTCATATGTTATAGAAAATCTATGCCATATCTCATAAGCTGTTTCACAATTTGATATTCTATTAAACTCACCAACGGAAATTGAACAATAAATTATACTTACAACGTTTGCATTCATTTGGGCAGATTTTACCGTATTAGCATCCCAATTTGCATACTCCGTTTGAGGAAGTTCATAAGGGGTTGATACCATTCTCCATAAGTCCCAACTGATCCCTTGGAAGTAAAATTGCATCCTCCTCTTCCAGTAGGTGTAGTTAGTACCATCAAAAGCTGGAGGCCTAGCCGCAAGTGTTCCTTCCAAATTGAGGTTGTTGAGCAACCCGTCACCCATTCTTCAAGACTTTGTTAGAGTTCCTTGAAGCCCTGCTCTGATACCAATCGAAAAACCACTAGAGGGGGGTGAATAGGGTTTTATGATATTTTAACAATAATTTAACCAAAACAAGCAACCACAAAAATATTGGATAAGGGGACAAGGATTTAGAGTGGTTCCAACCTTAGCAAATACTAAGGCAGTCAATCCACTACCCGGTTGCTTACCCAACCAGGATTTTGAAAGTATTAAATTTTATTACCTCGCAAGGATATTACATAAAATTACAATACTTTCACCAAACCCTTCGGACAACCTTCACCTAGAAGTAGTCTCACCAACCTCGAAGCAGCCTTCCTTGAAGTAACCTCAAGCTCCCCTTGAAGTAGCCTTCCTCTTGAAGTAGCTTCCCGTTGAGACAACCTTCTTGAAGTAGTCCAAAGTCCACCTTCTCCACCGAGAAGACCCTTCTCCACCTTAGAAATCAAACCCTCTCTAATCCGCAACCTCCAACCCTAGGAGTAGCAAGGAGAGTACAAAAGATATAAATGAACAAGAAGGAAAAACAGAAATTACAATACCGTTGTAGCAGAAGGCTTGATTTCCTATATCAAGCGTTTTGATTTCCTAACCAATGTATATGATAGTGTAAGTGCTGTGGGTAGGAGATGCTAGTCTATAGGACATGAAATTGGAGCAATGGGAATGAATAGCCAATTGTTGGAATTGCTCTATTGCTCACAAGAATGAATAGCCAATTGTAAGTATATGCTCAAGTGTTGCACAAGTGTCCTTTGGGTGTCCTATGGCTTGTCTTATTTATAGGAATGGCCTATGGATGCTTAAGGACGTTCTAGACACTTTGTAGGGGGTTCTTAGTGCTTAACTAGCCGTTAGGTATACATTAGTTGCTTTAGCAACGACTAGTTAATTAATCCTAAAAAGTGCAGACAGAACTCTTCTCGGTCGACAAATTGTCGATCGAGAGTCCTTCTCGGTCGAGGATTTGTCGACCGAGGGACGTCCTGGAGCAAGTGTTTACAACATTCATTTCCAACTCCCAACCACCTTGTCTGCTGGGTCTAATGGCTACTTGGGTCAATCTTGGTCGAGGAATTTTTCGACCGAGAGTGTCTCGGTCGAGGAGTTTGTCGACCGAGAAAGACCCTGTTTCAATGTTTTAAATTAAGTACTAAGTGTGTGTATGCGTGTGCAATTGTGACACTATTGTAGGAGATGACCTATCTAAGTGTTGTGATTGACTAGGGAAGATCTAAACGCTTGATTTACATGATATCTAAGTACTTGTACATTATATACTTGTACAAGTTTTTTACATTTGATTACAATCATGAATTAAAGCAATTTGAGCATATAGATATTCCAAGTTGTTTGTCATCCACCTAAGACCCGCATCACTCAAGTAGTACGTTAGATCTACAATAATGAAATGTTTGTCATCATCAAACAAAGGGATTATAATAATGTCCAATTTAGCCAACACTTCTTACCATGTCGTGTAATGCAATAAGAAGAATTTTTTTTGCATTAAACTCACTCATCCTATGGTCGTGAATGAAGATGAATGAAGTGTGGATGAGATGGAAAGACTAATAGACAATGTATTTTCCAACCATGATATATACCTCTCCCATGAACTAGTAAAACAAGGCCATCTTATATTTTATATTGAAAATTCAAATGTATGTTCACGTTGTTGTTTTGATTCAAAATCATAATCATGACATGAGTAATATGATTGAGTTAGGTATCTTGTTCATAAGTATGTCTTCAAGTAGACTAAACTAAACAAATCTTATAGACAATGAACCCTTTAATATGGAAAAATTGTCTCAAGGAGTTCAAATTTTAGGGTAGGAGATTTTTACAAATTGAAAGATTGAATACCATTTTAAAAGCAAGACTAATCTTAGAAAAAAAAATTACATCCATGGTTACACTAGATATAAGTGGATTAAAATATAACATACTCTTTTCAAATTTATGTCTCAAATGTGTCTTACAACAATGCCTTCACAGAAGTATAGACAAAAAATTAGGCGGTCAATGTAACATACCGAATCTAGTGATTTTCATCTCTCAATCAAATCAAGTGATATTCATCTCGATGGACTCCTCTCTCGATTCTGCACAGGTTTATCCCAAGATTAACCCTGTGATATCTTGAAATCTATCTACTCTATCTTTAGAAACCCTAACTCCATGAATAGAAGGTTAGTATGATTGGATCCTTGGTCCTGACCAAACAAGTTATAATGGTAACCCTAACATGCATTGTTCATATATTAATGAACATATAATGATCATATGAGGAAAAATTTATATGTTCAAACCCTAATGAATATATAATGCACATAACATGAATATCAACACTAATTGTTAATGTGTAAGATGTTGGTCATGCCATGAACCTATAAATCCTAATGGAATTATGAGAAAGGTAATTGTAAGGTAATTTGGACTTAATGCATGCTAAGGATGGATAAGTGAAAATAATGGTCATGTTGATCTTAAACCCTAAGTTGTAATCATATAACCTTAATATATACATCCTTAATGATGTTCATGTTAAAATAGTGGAATTAGGTGTCATAATCATATAACATATCTTGATGCATGTAAATGATATATAATCATCTGATCACATATTAATCAAGTCATTAATATGAAATGCATGTTACATTGTTATCTAATACACACGTGATTAGTCAGCTAATGTGAATCAATTCATTAATATGTAATGTGTCTCACCTTGATCATTAAAATACATGTAATGGCTTTAATATGGATAGGAAATGATTGGATTCACATAAATGTGCAAAATCAGTTACATAAATGAATAAATATGAGGAATGATTAATGATGACATTATTGTGAGAAATAAAGATAATGTGGCAATGAGATAATGTTTAATATAAATATATGTAATTGATGTAACATAATTTGGAGTAAATGAAGACTTAATAACAAATTGAATATTCCATGCAAGATAATTTGTTATAATTAATAAAATGATCATATGAGGATAATGAAGTGTAAATCCAAATAATTAAAGATCAAATATATTGAGATAATTGAGTAACCCCTAATTGTGCATAATAATGAAATATAATTCTTCACCAAGTGAATATATCATAATGATGATAATGTGATATCCTAATAAATATAATGTCAATGAGTAAAAAATGATAATAATGTTAAATCCCATAAAAGAAATCTTAATAGTGGAACCCTATGTGATCCTTGAGAACCTGACCTATGTTGAGATGCTTGTGAAGTATATGTTGATGAGTTGTTTGGTGGAAGTTATGGTTGGAGAAACAACCTGGAGTTTCGTGATGAGGTGTTGCACCTTCACCCGTCCCTCGTTGCTTGTGATTTCGGGATGAAATCCTCTTTAAGGGGTGGAGTGTTGTAAAATACCGAATTTTAGACATTTTGTCTTTTGACCCTCTTTCCCATCTTTTCCCTTCATTTCTATCCTCTCTGACTTTTTTGTTTAATTTGTGGATAATATGATGGTTTAATGAACATTTGTTCACCTTTTCTACCAATATTTGAGTTTATGCACAAATACCTCAGTGAAAGTTTAGAAATGGGTATGTAAAATGTCCACTTAAGTAATAAAAAGGATAAAGTATTTCATCCTAGTACTTTCTAGTGCTTTTTGGAATATGAAAAAGAAAGAAAATCTCGAAATATATATACATGAGATGATAAATGTAATAATTAGAGATCATATGGGATATATTGGATAATAAGAGATAATGTGGAATATATTGTTCCAAAAATCATAAATAAAAACCTATGAATATAATTTGGCGCTCAATCTCATTTTCTTGACCTAAAAGAAACTTAAGGGCCAAGTATCACCTAATTTGGAAGATAAATGCTTATATTAAAGTCTTTATTAAAAATAAATAGGAGATAAGCCAATAAGGTGAAATAAAACATGTAATGTTCTCAAATTGAAAAACTAACTCCAAATTCGTAATTTACATATCAAAATGAGTCTATGTGTGAATTTAATATATGTTGAAAAAAATTAGTTAATGTCAAAATCGTGTTCCTCACATTTAGTATTGCTTATAGGCCAAGTTTTATATTTTTAGAAAGTTTCTAGATGCCTCTAATAAATTAAAAGGATAAAATAAGTGATAAATTTAAATGTATTAAATAAAATAATAAAGTCCTCAAAAAATAAAATAATGCCAAATTCGTCTTCTACATGTTAAAATATATCTTTGGATGAATTTTGACTCAATTTGGAAATTATTTGATGAGAAGATAAATTTAGGAGAGAGAAAGTGTGTAAGACCTTAAAATTATTAATTAAAATAATAAACAACATCAACAAATGGAAACAATGGCAAATTCGTATCCATCATACATAATATGACTTATAGGTGAAGTTGTATTATTTTTAGAGAATCCTAGAGTCATTAATTTATGAGGAAAGAGAAAATAAGATTTGCTTAAATAAAATAGTAAAAGTATTCAAAAGGTAAATATAATTTTATATTCAGATTCCTCACTCCAAAATAAATTAACTTACCAAATTTGAGTTTATTTAGACTTTGTTTGTACCTTCAAATAATTATAGAAAGTTTATATATTAAATACATCAAAAGAACACAATTGGAAAGTTGTATAAAATGTCGAAGTAATCCTCTACCTCTAACCACATGAACAATAATTTACGATTTTTTTTTGTGATTTTTCATTTGGTATTATCTCACTCGTTTCTCAACCAAATCACTAGGTCTTAGGCTCGTTGGATTCCTTGTGAGATTTCACACAACATTATCCCAAGTTTTTTGTGTTTTCATTGATTATCCAAGCTTTCCCAAACCAACCGAAACTTCTTCTCTCACCACACTTACACGAACCCTAAACTACATCTCCTCATCTATAAATACCTATACCTCTAGCATCTCCATCATATTTGCAACTCGACACTATAGCCAATTTGGATTTTCATCCTTGTTTGACCCTACTACGAGCCGTCGAAGATGTAGACCTTGCGGCACCCTTCTCTCCATGTTCTCTCCATCTCTGACGCAATCTCAGGTTTCATCTTGATCAGTTTCTCGTGTTCTTCGTTTCGAGTACTTGTGTGTTTAATTTCGTCGAGTGTAGTGGATTCACCCAAATTTTTCCCTTGCAAGATGGTGCTTGCTCTCCGCCATGACGTCGGGGCTGAGAGGGAGATGAAACCCCACATTTTTACTATTTTACCCCTTCTATCGCTCTCTCTTGCTGTCTTTGTTTTCAAATGAAGTGTCTACGTGGCAAGTTATCCTTGGTCCATTTTGGAAAATTTGTATCTTTTGATTCGTTGGTTGAAAAATAAAAATAAGATATATTCTGGAATTAGAAAAAGATGAGATTTATAATAAAAACATTTTTGATGCCTGATTCTATCTTTTTTGAAAATGTGTTTTTGAGAATGAATTAATTAGTTAAAAATCATCAAAAATGTATCTAAAACTCCATATATTCAAAGTACATAATATTATGTCATTTTGATAAGAAAACTCTAACTAAGACAATGGTGATGTTTTCAGAGTCTAAATCGGAGTTTTATGCGAAAAGTCCTAAATATGGGTTTTAATTACCTTTATGCATATGCAAAACCCTAATGCATGTTAATACGTTGAAAATAGGAAAAGTGGAACTTGGAATCGATTAAGTTGTGCAAGTTGATAATTGGAATCAATATTAAAGGTATGTGCATCTTACATCTAAGTTGGGAATATTTGTGCCTTGACCTAATTTCCTTTGATGAGGCTTTATTTGAACCCTACATCCTATGCTCTTGATTCTTTTGCTATACTTGCCTCATAATCAGTTTTGGAATATTATTCTTGGGTCTTGGTACCCCTCTGCCATGTTCTATTTGATTGATGCTATTACTTGCCATTGATTCTAGCATTATTATTTTATTAGACTAACTATCTATAGTAGCGGTACTTATGTACAACCACCCATAGTTGGGGAATGTGTTATTTCTTCCCTGGAGAATGTTTTATTCTCCCCCACACATGAAATATGTGTAGGTGACTGGGAATGTATTACTCTCCCCTCACCCTTTGGTTAAAGGTCCGGTAGGTGCCTCAACCCTACTTAGTTAAGGCAGTCAATATTAATCATACATGCAATTTTTTTATTATACTTTATTTATGGCAAGCATATTTTGAAAGCTTCTTTTATATATGACCTCATTCTCTTATTATCTTCATCTTATGTTGAACGCTATCCTATTTTTACATATTTTTCTTATATTGTTATCCTAGAATAGTTTTGTGACACATACTTGTTTTTCCTTTCCCTTTTGCTGGGTGCCTTCCCAACCACCCAGGTGATGAGCAAGTTGATGGATAAGACCTAAAGATCTTAGCTTTGGCATGGACTCAGTTGATGGATTTGTTGATTGGAGAAAAGACTGCGGTAGTTAGACTTTCCTCTATCTAGATCCTAGTTTATGTATGTTGATGTAACCCTATAAGGGAGATTGTTGATGTATTTTTGTAGAATCTTTTATGAAATTGATTTAGTCAGAAATTTTTATTCCGCTACTTTCCAATGTGTTATGTTTACCATATTTTAGTAAGGAGGTGATCACATATCTTTACAGTCAATCCTTTCTGGATGGCGAAGCCCATAAATCTAAATAGAAATAATAAAATGTATACAATGGTATCATAAGGTTTATATTGGTGACATGCTGAAGGTGCCATATAAGAGAGGACACATCATCAACAAGTACTCCAAAAATATCAAAAGAAAAAAAGGTAAAAAATGAAGGTGATTTTCCATACAAGCTGCACTGTGCATTTGTAACTTGTGCAACAACATCACCAACTTATGGCATGCTTTCCAATTATATAACAAGATGTCAACACATGTGTGCTTGCCAACTTCAATAAAATAACAACACTTTCTTCCTTACAAACATATTGGAAGCAATACCCAAAAATCTATTAGCACATGGAAGGTGATAAACATAATCTTTTTTTGCATAGAAAATGCTAATTCATAAAAGAAAAAAATACTATACAAAATGTTTGAATGAAGGGATACCATAGAAGCAAACAAAATAGATACTATGAACTATGCTATCTAATTATTTGACAACATCCACGATAAATATACACACACATATTAGATTCACTACATGCTTATGATAATATTTTCATTGATGGGCAGGTGGTAGATCCCACGTCCTTAACCTTCCCCCTCACACCTTGTCAAGTTAATCAATGATGTTATACCCCTATCCCTAATGCATTTTCCAATTACTTATACACAATAGGTTGGGACACTATCAAAACCTAAATTATAAATATCTTCAAAACTATACACTCACGCGCCCACCCTAAACTAAGATGCCTCCTTGTAAAAATAAATGCCACACACTTATATCTTATATCAAAAAGCAAAATTATAACCTCATTTTCAAACATGGACCTAGTATTCTACTCAATTGAATGTAGATTACTATTACAAGACCTTGAGTTCCCAATTTCACCCCAAAATTAACCCTTTATATCTCATAACCAGAATACCTTTGTTAAAGGTAGGAAAATACTCGATGCCTATATATCACCAAATGAATTCCTCTATTATTACCAATAAGGCCCTACCCTTTCTATGCTTAAGTTGTACTTTGAAAAGGCTTTGTACTACCTAAAATGTCCCTTCTTTTGGGAATTTTTAGTTGAACATTTTTTTAATGATACTTGAATAACTTGGATGAATGAATACATTATCTTGGCCTCCTTCTCTTTCTTTCTGACTGGGAAGTCCATGTTTTTTTTCAAGAGCTCAAATATCTTGTGCTGAGGAGACTGCCTATTCTCACAACTTTTCATACTAAATTTACAAAGCCTTAGAAGATTTTCTCCAACTTGCCACTATTGCCAATCTTAGTGATCCCATTAACATCAACAATATTGAGATCAACTCTTCCATGTACATTGTCGATGACACTCTCCTATTCATAAAACATTCTATCAGAAAATATAAACATCAAGCGGATCATATGTATTTCCCAAATCATATCAGTCCTAAAGTTTAACTGTGCCAAACCCTCTTTGTTTGGTTTCCACATACCTTCCCAAAATATCTCAACCTTTCCCCATTCCTCTAGTGGAAAAATGATATCTTCCTAACAATGTACCTTGTCCTACTTTGATCCATATATTTATTAAGCTACCATATGAAATTCTATTAGTGACTCCTTTAAAACTAAATTAACTAGTTGGGATAGTCTATTCCTTTACATGATGAAAATATCTATTCTTCTTAATTTTTTCTCATATGCATTAACCATCAAGAGAACATTTATAGATTTTCCAATGGGACTACAACAAAATACACCTTGTTTCCTAGGATACAACATGCCTCCCCAAATCATATGATGATTAGTGTAATATAAATCTCAAAATTATGGCCTTCTACTTTTCTATAAAGAATATTCTACACCCTTTATAACAAAGCATACATTACCTGGTGTGAGATTCTTCTATTTAAATATTGAAAAATCTCTCCATTTTGGCCATTATACCTTCATATAATTGATAATACATTGTAAACACATCTATATCATATCAATACTTCCAAAAGTCTTATAGTCGCCCCAACAAACAACAGTCATGACTCCTTTTTGTTCTACCCATGGCTCCATAGCTTCAAGACCTCAACATATAAATCACATATCTTCCAAACGTCACCCTTTGAAAATCTATGAAATCCCTTATCAAAATGAGATCAAACACCTTCAAAATATTTCCACTCATATATACCATATAACACCTTAAATATCACGCTTAGATGCATCATACCCTTAGAATATTCCCTCTATCACATGGTTATGGGCCAGTCATATATGATTAAAGATGCATAAAAGTTCCTCTTGTTTACAGCCATAATAGCAGCTTTCAAGACAAATTTTTTTCACCTCAACATAAGATCAAACATCATCCTTTATTTGGTAGTTGGTCTCCAAGAAAACTGCACTTGGGCCCAATCTCCATCCTAGGCATACATAACAATATAAGATCAATCCTCCATACCTTCTTTCTATGTGATTTATCCCAAGACATATGGATTTATTTAAAATGTAGTACCCCCCATGATATATGGGATTAGCATTCCCTTGCTATTAACACAAACAACATCACCCAATACATTATTCTCTTTAATGTAGAGATGCAAAATATGTGTTTCTCTTATCTATGGCATATAAAATTTTATAGATGCCAAAGATTGTTTGAAAATAGTAACTTCACACCTAAAAAAATAGTTGATGCAATTAAGTCTGGACTAATCTAATATGGAAACTGTCTATAATGCTCTCTATAATTACAAGATCTACCACGAAGTTCATCCCATCCAATTGTAGGTTCTCCACCCGCCCTGAGAGACATGGATCAAACACTACTATACTACGTTTTGACAAAGAGACTAATGCCTCCGTTGACACTGGTGCCCCTCCCATCACCTCACCCTAAAGAACCATAAATCTGTAACTAAAACTTCACAACATTCTCATTTTCGTTTTTGATGATCTTATAGGGAATTATATAAATGGAGTGTCTCCTCCTCTTTGAAACACTATAACCCATGTTTTTATAAGGGAGCCCTCCTACCATATGGATAACTATGCCCACACCATCACCACCAACATACAACAACATAAACTCCTAACTTAGAGTGTTTTTGTTCCTATAGGGCCTATCACTTAACATTGTACTTATTATGGTTCTTAAACCTTTTACACTTCACAAATTGAGCTACAATGCACATTTTATTTATATAACACAAATATATAAAAATTATAACGGGATATCTTATATCATTAGACATACTTGGTTACTAATTTAGTTATTTCCAATTCGATTTGCATTTCAAATTAACATGAATATACTTGTTCAACTCCCAACTCAATTCAAACAAGATGGAAATTATTCATCACATAGTTAACCACTTTTTTCATCTACTAAATAAATACCAATCCCCATAAGAAAACTTTTCTTAGAACTACAACCTACCATCTTCTCTCATAGAAAAATGTAGGACCTATCATATTTGTCTTTTCCTCTTCCATATATGAGATTGGGATGCCACAAAAACATTAACTAGGATAAGTCTCATAGACTGGATCTATTTTCTAGTGCCTTCTACACCTCTCATTGGGCACTTTAGAGAGATGAAATTTTCAAAAAGTTCACATATATACAATCCAAACACAGCCCCTCCACCCTAATAAACAAATAAATACAACACTTCTAGTCCTTATACCCAGAAAACCTAGACCAATGCACATCACATATTTTGGGCCTATTATTTTTCTAAATTGTAGCTATAAGATCATTGACAAAACCCTTTACTTCAAACTTGATATCAGACTAGATCAATAACATCCCTAAATTGATCTTCCTTTGAAAGGGACAAAAATTCATGATGCCTTCTATGCCACATCCCATAACATCACGACCCTATCCACATTACCAACCTGGCCATTGATCTCTCTATACATGCCGATGACACACTCATTTTAATAAATCCATCCCTATAAAATTTTATCAACATTAAACACATTTTCTCCATCTTCTAAATCATATCAGGCCTAAAATTAAATTACTCCATATTTTTTACTACTTAACTTGTAGTAGATATGCACCTTTATTACACATATTACAATGCAATATGGAGACCTTTCCACTAGTACATTTTTGACCTTTAGTGTCACTTTTCTTAACGTCAATTTTTATAGAAAATTGATGCTACATGCCAATAGCTTCATTTTGTAAAGTGCAAACATCACTACTAGTCAAGTCTTTGCAATTAAGAAAAAACATGCTGATGACTTTTATTATAATATTCGTTCTTTATGAAGAACTGCTATCTCAGATTATTTGTGAGAAATTCAACTTTTCAGGGGAAATTTGATATAGGTCTATTGGGTTGGTTGCTCAAAAATTGATGATAGAGCTCTTCCCAAAAAATAAAATTTTCCTCCAAAAAGCAACTATAGTTGGTTGCATTTCATAAAACTGATTCCGTAGGTCATGCCCACCGTAAATTGTTTTACCTCCAAAAAGCATGTTGTGTTAATTTTTTCTTAAAGAATCGACAACAAAGGGTTCCTGCCACGTTCCTTGCAAAAAATATTTCTCCCCAAATTGAGTTATGTCATTGGTTTTTATCTAGAAACCAATGACACATGTCTTAGTGAGGTTGGAGTTTTTAAATAGGGACAAGTGCATGTGGCATCGGTTTGTTGGTGGAAAATCGACAAAAGAGATTGAACTATGGCTTATTTTTTCTTAGACAATTTCCTACTAATGTCTTAGTGAGGTTGGCATTTTTAATAGGGATAAGTAGATGTTACATCAGTTTCTTGGTGGAATACCGATGATAGAGATTAAACTATGTCATCATTTTTTGTAGCAACCGACAACTAAAGTCTTAATCATTTGTTTTTGTAATGACTGATGACTAAGTTCCACTTAACAACACCCATGAAATTTATTTTTCCCATTCTTTATTTGATCAGATGTGATCACAAGATATGGCAATGAGGACAACGATGCTGATGATGACCTAGCTTCTTTCATCCATTGCCGTCGCCTCCATTGTAGCCTTCATTGCCATCGTTGCCTTGACACCACCGCCTCTACCCTGGTTGGATATGCCACTAGTCACCACCTTGCTATTTCCTCTGTCACCTTCCGTGTTGTCGCCTGCTGCCGTTGTCACCTGTTGTTTCTTGCCACTGTTGTCGCCTGCCTCCTGCTGCCACTATCTCCTGCTGTTTCTTGCCACCACCACCACCTATGCCATTGCTGTTTCTGCATGCTGTTGCCATCGCACTACTATTGCCTCTATTGCCATCGTCTCTGTTGCTTGGTTTCCACCATCCATACAACCAATGCCACTTTTCATGCCTTCTCCTTCTTGCTTGTAACCATTGATCAGACCCTCTACCACTGCTATGAGCGCACCCTTTCCCCTACCGTGGAAGGTCCTTCTTCTCCTTCTTCTCTTTGTAGACTTCCATTATTTGTTGAGTGCATTATTTTACAATTGTTTGTTGAGTATAGTGTTGTATAATTGTTTAGTTAACTTAGTCTGAGTTAAACATTGATATGAATTTATCGAAATTGATATCAATTGAATGATAAATTGTAACTAAGTTTTTAATATGGAAATTGGAGAAGTCATACTTGTATAGTGGGTTCATATATAACTACTTGTATAATTTGGTGTATTGTTCAATTTGAATGTTGTATGGATAAATAATCACACCTAAGAAATAATTAATTTGGATTGATAGAAATTACCTAAATTAGCTTCACTTAGATTGAGTTTTTATATTAACCTAAATTCTAAATTGTAAATTATTATTTAGACATATATCTTGTTGGCCCAGAAACTCATTCTAAATTTACTCATTAGGAGTAAATCTTGGATAGTCCCCAGTTTGGGACTGTTCTTGATCCTTAATCTCACTCAGGATGTGATTGTATAATGTGTATTTGGTTTTTAAGATGTGTCATCAACACTTCCCTATTTGTTCTCTAACTACATATGTAGGTGGGTATTATCCCATCTACATCAGTGTATTTGGAAAACTATGGGAAATGCTGCTAAAATACTCTTAAAACCGAATACACACTATACACTTACTAGTGGGGTTAAGTGTTTAGGAATGGGATAGGTGGTACCGATTCATTACTTAACCATAAAACCTAATTTGTAGACCCTAAACATTAAACCCTAAACCCTAAACCCTAAATGATAAACCCTAATATCTAAACCCTAATATCTAAATACTAATCACTAAATTCCTGATTCAATACTTATTTTCTCAATGATCATAGAATGGATTAATCATGGATGTCCATTTCAGATATTCAAACTCTAGGGTTTATTACAGGTCATGAACAATTTATAAGACTTGTGGAGGAACATAAGAAACAACCTAGAGATAGGATCCATTATCCATGTAGGAATTGTGGTAACAACTTGAATGTCAACACTGTTGATGAAATAAAAAGCCATGTCATGTGCAACATGGTTGGATAAGGCTATACAAAATGGTACTAACATGGAGAGATTCCTACTATGAGATTAGTAGATGCCAATAGAAAGTATTGTGTTGAAGTATAAATTGCCAACAATGTAGATGTGAACGAACAAATCCCGATAGACATGGTTGACACAATGCTAGATAGTTGTGGGGTAAATCTTACTGACCTACCTTCCTTATTTAGAAACATTGTGCATGATGTTGAGAGACCATGATACTTAGGTTATACCAAGTTTACAAGACGAGACCTATTTTGAGATTGTATATTTGAAGGCTGACAATAGATGGAGTGACAAAAGCTTTGTCTTTGTTGAAAGAAATTCTTCCTGAAGGAGACATGCTTCCAATCTCAACATAAGAATTAAAAAAATGTTGTACCCAATGGGAATGGAGGCTAAGAAGATTCTTGCATTATCAAATGATCATGTGTTATTTAGAAAGGACTACATCGACTTGAAACCTTTTACAAAATGTGGGGCATTAAGGTACAAAATAATGACTTCAAGTAAGTTCAAAACTAGATCTCCTACCAAGGTGATGTGATATCTACATATAATACCATAGTTTCAACTCTTATTTGCCAATACCATGGATGCATATAATTTATCTATGCATGCAAAGACAAAGAAAAACAATGATGGGTCCTAAATGCCTATGATTCCCAATAACGAAAGAAAATTGATTCATTGTACCCTAAATTCGGTGAAAAAATTAGCATTCTAAGACTTGGTCTTTATATCAATGGGATGAATCAGACACATTAAGCATCCAAAATATAACTTGACATGTTATGTGTAACATCCCAGGATTTGAGGCCTTAAATAAAATGATCTTAAAAGGAATGATTGGACTACCCATATCACAAAGAAACACCTCCTTTTCTAGGAGTCCATCACTAAAGAACTCCACAGTTAAGCGTGCTCAGCTTGAAGTAGTACTTGGATGGGTGACCAGTCTGGAAGTTGACCCTGACTTGCATGTGAGTGAGGACAAAGTGTACAGTTAAGGATAGTGGTGATCTGTGGGGCCAGTCATCATTCATGAAATTCTACTAAAGCCTAGGAAAGAGGGCCCAGACATTACAAATGGTATCAGAGCCAATTACCCTCTAGTAGGTGGGGCCCACTTGGGTCTGTAGCATGCCACTCTTTGAGATGTGTGGTCTAGGCATGTTGAAAAGGGTTATCCTAGTTAATGAAGCCACCCTTGCACTGGGTATACATGGGCCATTTGGGTCTGCACTAAAACGGGGATAGATTATGAGGCCATGTAGTTGAGTCTTGATGAGAACATAAAGACCCTAAGTGGGAGAGATTGTAACATCCTAGGATTTGAGGCCTCAGATAAAATGATCTTAAAATCAATGATTGGACTACCCATATAACCAAGGTGCACCTCCTTTTCCAGGAGCCCATCACTAAGGAACTCCATAGTTAAGCATGCTCCGCTTGGAGTAGTACTAGTATGGGTGACCAATCGGGAAGTTGACCCCGACTTGCACGTGAGTGAGGACCAAGCATGCAGTTAAGGCTAGTGGTGATCTATGGGGCCAATCATCATTCCTAAAACTCTACTAGAGCCTAGGGCAGTGGGTCCATGCATTACATTATGATTGTTATATATAATCTTCCTCCCTGGTTACGTATGAAAAATAAGCACACCATGCTACTCATATTGATATCGGGCCCCAAATAACCTAGCAATGATATTTTTTTCTTGAACCTCTGATTGATGACTTAAAGAAACTCTACTAAGAAGGTGTGACAACCTAAGATGCTTTGCATAGACACATCTTTTGAATGTTATGTTATTTTTCACTATTAGTGGCTTTCTAGAATATGGGAATTTTCCTAGATATCATAAAAGGATCCGAAGCATGCCTTATATATGAGGATAACACTACTTCAATATGACTAAAACATGAAGGCAAGACTGCATATCTTAATCATCAAAGCTTTCTTCCAAAAGTCTATCCTTATCGAAGGTTGCACAAGTCATTCAATGAATCAACTGAAAAATGGAGTACCCTTAAACCTATATAGGGAAGGTTGTTTATGAAAGAGTAAAAGACTTTGTCAATGCATTTGGTAAGAGATCACAATGCACTATTCCCACACAGAGTGACAATCTTTATTAAAAAAGAAGTCAATATTCTAGGATCTTCCTTACTAGAGTTCTTTGGTAGTTAGGCATTGTATCCATGTCATGCACATAGACAAAAATGTCTATGATAGCATCACTGATATTCAATTGAATATACCAGGTAAGAGTAAAGATGAAATCAAATCTAGAATGGACCTACATCAAATGGGTATAAGGAAAGAATTTAAAATACAAGTTAGCAATACATCCTGCTTGTTAAATGTTGCCTAGACAAGAGAAAAGAACATTTTGTGAGTGCTTGCATAGTGTTAAAGTACCACATGTATACTCTTCCAACATTTGTATATTGGGATCAATGAAGGATCTGAAGCTTATAGGTCTTAGAGATCATTATTTTCACACTCTAATGCAACAAATATTGGTCATGGTTATTCAATCTATACTACAAAGCATGCAAGGTTTGCAATCTCTAGGCTTTGTTTCTTCGTCAACACTCTATGTAGCACAATTATTGATCCTGAGAATCTTGAGAAGTTGCAAAGAGAAGTGGTCATTATCCTATTCCATATTGAAATGCATTTTCCTTCTTCATTATTTGATATTATGGTACACCTTGTTGTCCATTTGACTTGGTAAGTGAAAGCATTGGGTCCGATTTTCTTACACTAGATATATCCTTTTGAATAGTACATGAGTGTTTTCGAAGGTGATGTTCGAAACCATTATAAACTTAAAGGGAGTATTATTGAGGGTTATGTCTCTAGGGAGGTTGTAGACTTTTTAAATGACTTTTTGAGTTGTAATGAAGCTCCAATAAAAAGAATATTGATCCCTATTTTGAAAAAGGAACTTTAGGATCATAAGTGAATGTAATTAATCGTGAGCTGTGGGAACAAACACACTTTTATATTTTACACAATATCGACATAGTGGGTATTTATATCACCAAAGATACCAATTTTATCAAGACAAAATATCCTCGAGCCAGTTCAAGGTGGCTTGCTACAAAGCATAATAGGACATTTATTAGGTGGTTTGAAGATAAAGTCTTCCATTAACTATCTCAAACACAAAATTATGTTTTTGAAAATATCAAATGGCTCACCATTAAACCAAAAATGAATGTTATGTGTTACAAAGGGTATGCATAAATGGATTTTCATATTACACCAAACGTCAGGATGATAAGAGAGTCATCCAAAATAGTGGGGCCATCCTTCAAGTGTCTTCATTGTATTTTTCTAGTACAGAGGATAAGAGTCCACATGAAGATACAATGTCTTATTACAAGTCATTGAAGACATATGGGAGTTTGAATACATAAATTTCAGAGTTAGGTGTAATCGGCGTAATAAAACCAAAGGAATTGTAGTGGATGAATAGGGTTTCATGTTAGTGAATTCGAAAAGATTGGTGATTAGGGTGAACCATTCATAATGGCATCACAGAAAAAGCAAGTGTTCTATATCGATGATCCTACAAATAAAAAATGGGTTGTCATTCTTCATGATAAAAGATAGTTCATTGCAGACCCTATAAATGAAGAAGAGTACTATCACAAGTAGGATGACTCTAGTTAAATCTCAGTTGGCTTGCCAACACCAAATGTTGAAGCTACCATTGACTTATATATGCAAGGAAATCACATAGAAGGAATATTAATTGATTAGAGATCCAACTAACACTAGATGCATGTATCTTAGTTTTTAATTGCTAGATGTGCATTTTACATTCTTTATTATAGTTATTTATGTTTCATATG
This sequence comes from Alisma plantago-aquatica, assembly GCA_963693085.1. Classification (NCBI taxonomy): domain Eukaryota; kingdom Viridiplantae; phylum Streptophyta; class Magnoliopsida; order Alismatales; family Alismataceae; genus Alisma; species Alisma plantago-aquatica. The sequence continues at coordinate 1,978,296,454 of OY856409.1, forward strand.
CTACATCTACATTTTACATTCTTTATCACTTATAACTCATTCTTTGATTATTTTTAATATGACATTTTTAGATGTCGTCCGACCGTGAGGATGAGATCCTTGACGATGTGGACCCTGAGGATGAGTCTGGTGTAAGTTGTATTATTTTATTACATAGATGTGCATTTTACATTCTATATCATAATTATATAAGTTATAGTTTTTATCATGCAAATGTGTTTCTTGACAATTTTAAGATGAGGATCTTGAGGATGTACACCGTGAGGATGTTTTTGGATTTGTAGAGAAGCAATGCGATCGTGCATATAAAAGAGGCATCACCTTGACGAACAAGTTAATAACACAAAGGAGTAAAAGATTGTAGATGGCTGTTGATTTTGATGATGTAGGAAATTCTACTGGGAAGAATCACTATACTTTCACACAATATGTAGGGATTATTACTCATAGAAAAGTGTATATAACAATAGAATCTTGGCATAAAGTTGATCCTTACATGAAAGGCTACATACGGAAGGACATGGCTATGAGATATTATGATTTTAGTGATATTCCCAATCCTACTTCAAAAAATATTCCATTAAGTATCTGACATATTGCAAAGCATCTTTGATCTTAATGAAAAACTACATTTTAAAAAGGTGATGCAACATTGTGGGAGGATATTAAGGAATTATAGGAAAAATCTGACAAGTGAATACATAATAAGAAAAAACAAGAAGAAATCCTCCACTAAACAATGGTCCTATCTTGACCCAAAGGTGTAGGAAGTGTTTGTTGCTTCAAGACAAATAGACGAGTTCAAGGTAATAAGGCTCCTTATTTAAAATACATTCTTATGAATTCAATATATTACATAATTAACATATGGTTTGGATTAACCAGACATTACACGATGCTAAAAAAAGGTATGCAAAAATGTGCACACCTAGAACTTGGGTCTAAGTGGCTATGCAAGGCATCACCAATAGAGACTGGAAGCGTCTTCTTCTAAGCAGCCTACTCCTGGGTCTACTGAATCTTGTACTACCGTTGCATCTTTGCTTCACCATGAGAATTGGATAGTTACAAGTACAAACCAATCTGGATAAATACCCAACCCCATAACCCTTGATGTGGCTGTAAAAATGATAGAATTCAACTCTCAGACTGCATGTTCATTTTTGACGTTGATTTTTATGTTTTACTGACCAATTACTATTGATAATGACAGAGGGAGCTCTACGAGTAATGGAAAGAAGGCAAGTTCATCTCTGAGGGCCAAAGGGATGAGTTGACAATTGCTCTGGGTACTCTAGAGCATCTTGTCTGTGTTAGGACTGCTGGGGATGGTGTCGGTATATGATCCTTTTTTGGGTCATCAAAGAAGCATAAATCTATCAAGAAAGTAGGATTGTCACAAGGCCAGGTGCAAGACATGATCGTAAAGGGAATAGAGGACACAATTAGATAATATCAGGATTCTCAATCTCAACCTCCTCAGATAGGACCTGGGCTGCCCCACTCTTCTTACAAGGCAAACCCCGCTATAATAGTGGTGGTTGGAAGTAATCCCATGGACCCACTAGATGGCATACTCGGTGTAAGTTTTTTTGTGTGATATAATAGTCTTTCAGGTGGATTTATGCATTTGTTTAGGTATATATAACACTATATACAAATTTTTAGGGGTTGAGGCTATGATACATTGCTAGAACTTGGCTTCTATGTCATTGCACTTGATGATGCTTTCCTACCCCTTCCATTTGACGTGATTCATGGTGTTTTAGTGCCCTGCAATGCGATTCATGTGTCTATCAGGCTTGTTTATGAGTCTTAAAAATAAACACCACTACCACAAGGCCATCTTTGTGCATGAGATGATATGTGATGCAGAAGGCGGTGTGGTTGTGTGACCCAAAATGGGAGTTATTTATATATATGTATGCTAAGTTTTTATTGCATTTGTATTTGTGATTTTTTTTCTACTTGTACACATGATTGACATTTGATATGAGTATTTATGTAGATTACAAAACCTATGAAACTCCCTATTGTTCCTCCTTCACTTCCTACTGTTGATACTCAATTACCTTCTTCGATTGCAAAGGACCTATTTGACTCACTGGGTCCTAAGTGCAGGGGTTTGGCACTATGGCTAAGCAACTTAGACAAAGGGTCGACTATGATGGTTCATATTAAGAAGGATGCTGCATGTCAAGCTTGCAATACTAGTGTATTCTTGTCAGATTTTGTGGAGCTATATACTTATGCTTGGTTGAATACAACTGTGATAGAACTTTGGATATGGTGATAGCTTATGGCTAAATACCTCATTTTATATATGTGAAAATATATTTTGATCTGTTTCTTATATGTTAATGCATACATACATGTTTTGCAACTACTTATATAGGGTGCATGGACATCTCACACTAACCAATGTGGCATTTCTAGTTCCATCACTAATTATCTGTGCAGATAAAGAACCAAAATCTGTTAGCAATTACTGCTCTACCTCATTTAAATATTTTGATAATGTGAAAAAGATTGTGATTATAGATCCTTTCAATGTTGGGTAAGTTTTAGGAACTTTGCTTATAATTTGGACTTATGAATTACATTTAATTTTGGATTTTGAGTTTTCTTTTGTTTGCCTTCTTTTCAATCAGTAATAATAATTGGGAGTTGTTGTTAATTGTCTATGAGATGCTAACTACATATTATCTATATCCTTCAGATGACAAAGTAGACAGTGGGGAACACACAATGAAAAAACATTATTTATATGAGTAAATTTTTATATCCGTAAACATATATTAATGTCTACATCATTACATGAATATTTACTAATTCAAGTAAATGTATGATTTTAACTTATATGGGTATAAAACAATTCAAAAAGACTGGAGGGAAGGTAGATAAAAAAGAAATTATTAAGTTGGAAGAATGTTGGGGTTGTATTCTGACTCCAATGCATATATATGCCAACTATACTTACTTTTATTTATTAAAATGTCTCATAACTGTCAATTTATAGTGTCGCATACAAAATCATAATTAGGCACGAGGATACAAAGTGATGTGGTATATGGATCTGATTGTCAAACAAGTAGCACTAAACATCCATTGTATAACAAAGGTAATCTATATAGTCTTGATCATCATAAGTAAATAATATCATTTGATAATATGAAAAAATCAAACCAAATTCTTGAATTATAACATTCTCGTTACAACTATTTGATATGACAAAGCCCTATACAAATGAAGAGATAGATGAGATATGAGAAGAGTGGGCACACTTCTTCACTAAGGAAGTCAACTTTGAATTTGATTGGGAAATAATATGAGTATTCTAAACCTTGATGTCATTATTTCTATATACATGTGACGGTTATAACTTTTTGCAATTTTAAAATTGATGCAACTGAATTGTTAGTGCATACATGAATGATGTGTGTATATATACATGTATGTGAATGAATGTGAAGAGGAATGAATACAATGAGAATTGTATTTGTATATGTCATGAGAATGGATTTGGAGAATGGAATTGTATGTGTGTTTTCTGAATTATGTATGCGCATGAGAATAGAGTTAAGTGTTGAATTGTGTATCAGTTTGGCATCTAGATGCCATCTATGTGCACCAACAAATGAATCAACTCAACATATATTCTGGGATTATAGATTCACTGAGGAAATCTAGAAGAAAGAAAGTGATAACCTGAGCCCAATTCCTCACTGCAATGAAAACCTACTGCTTCTAATGGACAGGAAAAACAAAACTCTTGCTGCCCTTATTCTTTACCATACTTGATTCATAAGGAATTGAGTAATTTTTGACAATGTAAAGCCAAGAAGCAGGCCGGCTCGCTTCGCGCCCAACAATTCTCCTTGCAAGGTGGATAGAAAGATTCAATTCAGACTTTGTAGAGCTGGTGCTCCTGCTGCTTACGCGTAGGGTCGTCCCCCACTCCCGTACCATGGGGGACGGGCTCTTGTTTTTGAGAAATGTGCATGGAATTGCATCAATTTTGATTTTAAAGCCTGCCTAGATAGGTCTTCTATTCGAGCATCCTAGCACCTCATTTTCTTGTACATATTCAGATTATCATGAAAGGAAAGAAGCACGCTTACTGATTAAAAAAAGAATTAAGTGTTGAAGAGAATGGAGTTGGAGAATGAAAATGTATGTGGGTGGATGAATTGTGTATATGTGTTTGGTATCGTGAGTTTTACATGTGTGCTATCCTATTGTTAAGCTGAACATAGGATGGATGGACTGAAGGTTCTACATTCTACTGAATAGCCGAACAATAGGTCTATAGACCTGCTATTAAAAATACATGTGACATTAGATATTATAGAAAAACCAATGTTGTAGATATGTGTTGTTGGTTATATCACAAAATAATGACACATGTAACTTTATCAGTTATGATTTTACATGATAACGAAGTATAACGTGATTTTTCATAAAAACTAATGACACAACTATTATAAAATGACTGTTCCACCCAACATGGTCATGCTACCCTACCCGCAACACAACCGTGCTTCCAAGCCATCATATTGTTTTGCATTGTCAGTTATTTAGGCCAGAACTAACAACACAGTAGAACTATAATGTCAGTTCCTTTGCACTAAACTGACAACACAGAGTGATACCATGACACTGATGTTGCTCTGAGTTGTCGATCGAGTCACTGATTTCTATTTTCATAGCAACCGACATCGATTCTATGTCATCAATTTTCCATTTCATAGAAACAGATGCAGAAGGTCCTTGGCTGTAGCGTCACCCACTGAGGTGTCAGTACAAAAATGATGTTATAGGTCTATTTTAATTGATGCCATAGGTGTTATCTATACTATTGTTCCTACTAGAGACTTGTCTTACCCCTTGCCCCACAACCTGACCCATCCTTTGTATGGAGTCCTATCTTGGATTATTTTCAAAAAAATTGGATGCATGGGTTTGCTACTAACTCTCCTTAGCAGGACACATTGCCTTGGAAAATACTATTCTTGTTCAAATCTTATCATATTATCTGAGCTGCATTACTCTACAACATAAGATTAGAAACAACCTAGTCAAAATATGTAGAGTATTTATCTGGAAATATAATAGGACCCTTTCGATTGAATGGAACACCATATGTCTTTGAAAATGGAAGGTGGTTGGGGGTTAGTAACCTTGTCATCACCACTACATGGTATGCCATGAAAAACTAGCACACCTACTCCACAAACTAGAAGCCCCATGGTGCAAGATAGTACAACTAAAATACTATAACAAATGTTCACCTGGACTTACATCCCAAATTATAAATTCTCACTAATATGGAAACACAAAGTCAAAACTACCACACCACAAACCATTCATCAAAATCTTCATAAACAATATACATAAGATAACCTTCTGATAGGGCCCATGGGTAGAAGGTTAAAACATTACTTATTTAAACAACATAGACAACCCAGCATATTGAAACATCTTGCTCTCAAAGGCTCGACCTTTCTTACACGAAAAACATCAAAATCCTTCAAAAGATCCCTTCGTTCCCTTATACAATTTTATAAAACAAACATAATACTACCTTTAGTTTCCTCGATACAAAATAACCCCTCTATATATAATTGTGGGGCAAGGATTTTTCAACCTCAATATATATTTTTTTCTTCATATAATGGTTCATGCATAACTTCTATAATTTTTTTTGAAACATGAATATTAGACCTACTATTATCTTTTCATTTGTTGTTAATGTGCGAACAAACTCCTAATAGTACCTAATCTTTAAAAAAATTAATATCCATGGGACCTTTCCTTGTATGCTACATGGGGACCAAAATCTTATTATATGTGACTTTGTGGATCATATTTGAGCTTCTTCCAACATACTTTTTACAAACGTCCACCAACCTAGTGCTTTTTCAGACATCCCTACACTCCTCCTTAGTTTAGACACACAAAGCAAAAAAATCTTTCTATGCCTATGAGATTTGGCATGAAAGAATAAACCAACGACTATTTAAATGTCTTTATACCAATCTCACGGAGATCATCACACTCATACATGCTGACCTCATCTAATCTTCGTGAATTCTCCTCACATGTTTGACATCAAAGATAAGCTTTGGCCACTACTTTCTAGCTTCCTCCGACTATCTGATGCCCCTAATGGAAGCCCATGTTGCTTGGATCCTAAACGATCCAATATGCTCTCTATTTATGAGTTATAACGCCTTTAGCTGCTTCTGGAAGACCCATTTGCTGACTTGGCATCTACTGGCTTATTGCTTTGCTTGACGACTCAATTATCATTGAGTGGGTCTTGTATTATGGAGTACTCCTCCTCAATACTCTCTAATTACTATTATGGTTGGTCCACAAGTGGACCCGCACCCCTTCATACTTCTTACTTGATGCTCTATTTAGCATCCCTGTTCAAGCTTGCTTCTGGTAAGTTTTATGTTAGGAAAATTATCAGGGGACCCTGTTAATTCCAATTTAGATAGTAAATAGAAGCCATTATGAGAAACCCCAATCTTGACACATGTAGCCTATAATTTTGATAAATCTGAGTTTCCATATCTAGAATTTAAATTCTATCTCGACTTTGTGATAAGAGAAAGTGGTCAAAATTTGAGTATGGATCAGTTCGAGGCTTGAATATAATAAAATTTGGCCTGACATTTCCAACCTTTAACTGAGCTAAACTTAAAATTTTGACAACACTATTTTTGTGTTAAAAAAATAGAGTCCTCCGTTTTGTGTTAGTAAGGATGAGTGTTATTTGTGTTGTTAAAATTTTAAAGTCTAGGTTAGTGTCGCATTGCAAATGTGTGTTTGATCTTTCCAATAGATCATGACTTGAACATCAGTCATTCTATATAGTAATGAAACCGACACAAATTCTAAATTTTAGATACTGGAACTCATCCGCATCTAGATTTTGATTATAACTTCTCCACAAGAGGACCATATATATTTTTTTCTACTTGTTGTTCCTATGAATGGTCTTAGGTTATCGATGTCACCGGTTCACTACCAATCCATTCTATGTTATCGACTCACGATCCCACTATATCTAAGAAATTAGCTTTGCCCCCTTTGTCACTATGTAGAGTTTGATTCTTTTGGTGACCGTGCTATACACCGTCACATCTGTCCATAATTCAAGTTCCATTATGATGTTGTTCGTAATGTCCGTTTTGATATTCTTACTCGTGCTGGGATAAAAACACTGAAAGAAGCTCCAGTTGCCTTTTTAGGGTCACATCATGATGTTTTCCACATCCAAAGACATGCTGACATCTTATTATTTGAGTGGACTGAAGGAAAGCACACTTGTATTGACCTTGCTAGGTTCTCCCCAATGATTGAGAATTTTCATCACCAAGATATATCAAGCAACTTCTGATGCGGCCACACAGAAAGTTTGTAAGTATGGAGCTACTTGTGAAACAAATTATCATAATTTTCTTCCCTTATCTTTGATAACTTAGGTATTTTAGCTAATGATTTAATTTCCCTCTTAAGACGTATCCAACATATCATGAATATGAACGTGATAATGCCGTCATCTACATCTTCAAATTTGATTTTTAAATCATTGGAGTTTGCCATTCAAAAAATATTTGTAACCCAATTTGTAAATTGTGCCTAGGCGAAGGCATTTCTTTAGATGTAAAGTTTTTAAGTACCTTGTAGGATTCATATTTTAATATTTAATTTAGAAGCGACCTAGATTTACTAAAAGTATATCCTACAAATTACATGTACCTTACTAATCAAAGTCCGAACTAACTTAGATTCCTAATTTGTCCAAATCCGAAACCCACACGAATCATAAAAAGTAGAACTAAATTGGGCCCTATCTGAATTTCGGTCAACTTCTACGAATCCAGAACTAACCTGTACTTTTTAAAATTAGAACTTAAAATCAATTTTTTCAACTCGGTAGAGATTAAATTCGGATGTTCGGACATATCATTGATAACAGGAGTAAAGAAAGGACAATAGCCACTTATCCAATTTATTCAATTGTCTAACACGTACTTAGCACGTGAGTATTAAAATGAGTCCCTCTCAGCGCTTGATCAATGTCTTCTTGACAAGAAAAGACGCCGCTGAGTCCTAAGTTTACACATTGACCCGGTAAATCTCTAATATCTAAATCAATATCTATATAATAATTACATTATTATATGTATTTTTATATATTGCATAACTATAAATAGTTTGATTGTTGCATATTCAGTTTTCATATATTACAAGATTATGTTATAATTTAACTCCAGCGTAAGGTTGGGAAATGGATTATCGTGCTTGTATGGTTGGAGGATTGCCTGGAGCTTAACAGTTCCAACCAGGCTCTTTTTGCTATCTATTGCTGGTTTATTTGGACAAGTAGGAACCATTTGGTTTTTAAAAATAAGGAGAATCCTGCGCCCAATCAAATCCAGAATATTATCAATATGCATAATTAATTGAATGAGAAGGCTGCTGCCGAGGGGGCTCTGAATGTAAGGGCACCTTTGAATTGGGTTTCTCACCGGAAAGTTCCTAAGGAGCGTTGGTTGAAGCTGAATTTAGATGTGGCGTGGAGCCACAAAACAAAGGCCATTGCAGGTGTTCTGAGAGATCACACTGGTAGTTGAATTACTGGGTGGAGTCATAAAACCTTAAGTAGTTGAACTATTGATGGTGAACTTAAAGCCATTTACATGGGTATCAAGGAAGTGTTGGATAGAGGAGTGCCGAGAACTATAATAGAAACTGACTGCACAGTTGCTGTGGAGTTACTCAAGGACAAGGATGTTCAAAGGACTAGGAAAGCTCGTTGGATCAGTGGGGTCAGTAATTTGTTGAGAGTGGAGAACAAGATTGTTATTGGATATGTTAATCGAGACAACAACTCCCTTGCTGATAGCCTAGCTGGAGTTACTCAAGGACAAGGATGTTCAAAGGACTAGGAAAGCTCGTTGGATCAGTGGAATCAGTAACTTGTTGAGAGTGGAGAACATGATTGTTATTGGATATGTTAATCAAGACAACAACTCCCTTGCTGATAGCCTAGCTAAGCAGCACCAAAACAACCAGGCGATCTGTACTTACAGCCAACCACCTGATAATAACAATGTAGTTCGTTTTTTCATTTCTGATTTATGTAAAGGAAATAGTACTTACCAATTTCATTTTCCCGGATTATGATGTATTTGTAGTAAATTTCTTGAGTTTGCCCATAAGAGGAGAATGAGATGAATAAGAACTCACCTAACTTCTCAGAAAAAAAATAAGAAAAAAAGAAACGGATTAAACTACAGTATGGACTGACGCTGTAGACGGAAAGCTTGGTATGGGGGGTTGTTAGGAATTTAGATTAAGAAACAACGAGGTTTATGGAATTCAAAATACCTTAAGATACTAAATTTGAATATTAGCAGACTTAAGGGGAGTAATGAAAAAAAACTATAATCATTAAGTGGGTCATGTACTATGGAGTACCTCCTCCACAGTACTCTTTAATTCCCGCTAGAGCTGGTCTAAAAGAGTATAACTCCACCCCTTCATACTTCTAGGAGAGTAGGGTGGGCAAGTGCCCTACCCCCAATTCAAAATTTATGAAAAACTATATATGGAAGTAGTGACGTAGCCAAGCTACAGAGAAAAAAAAGAGAGAAATAAATTTGCAGCCAGCAAATAAAATTCTAATTCATAATCAATTGCCTCGACAAAGCCCCCAAAATTGGCTTACATAAGACTCTGCTACTTGACGTGCAAGTCAATAAAATAGAAAACTAAAATCTTCATACAAGAAAATAAAACAAAGAACTAAAATCCTAATAAAAAAATTTGGAATTAAATATAACATAAATTTGCTAAATGCATAAAGAACTAAATAAAAGCCCAACTTGAGCCCAATAAACTCTAATCAGGATTGTCTTGAATTTGGGCTTGCTTTCTATTCAAATCCCTTTCACGGATTGCATCAATCTCCTCCCCTTGAAAATGTGAACCTCTGGTGAAGCAGGTGCAGAGCCAATGACTCCTTGCCATGAGTTGACGGGAGGCATCTCTTGAAGGACACGACCTAGATGCCTGTAACTATAGGATGTCCATCAGAAGAGCTGTTGGGTGTTGCCAAGTCGGAAAGAGTATGTGTTGTAGAATCTATCATGTCTCACATGATGTTCATATTGTTGGATCCTAGGATGGGTGATTGGATTCTCTGGGGGGGGGTGAATAGAGCTGAATGTACTTAAACAAAATTCATTAGACCTTCAAGTTATATTACAAGATAAGATTGCTAAATATGAAATTTGAGTGCAACTAAAACATACATAGCAAGGGAGAGAGAGATTGAATAAGCACCAAATGATAAGCTATGTAGAGTGGTTCCATACTCTAAACTAGGAGTATGCTAGTCCACTACCTAAAGAGGTCAATCTCTAGGATTTCTAAGTGTGTCTTCCTCTATACACTCACTTATAAGAGTTACAACACATGACCCACCAAAGGACTTACCTATCCAATATAAAGAGTCTTCAACCTTACCAAGGACTTACCCACTTTGCAATGAGACTTCGATCTTCTCCAAGAACTTACCCACTCTTGCACAAGTCTTCATCCTTCTAGGAATTATCCACTCTTCTTGCATCTTTAGCCTTTGACTTTACCTTCACTCGAAGAAGATTTTACCAAGGACTTACCCACTTGAGAAAGGAGTCTTCTACCTTCACCAAGGACTTACCCACTCTTGCTCTAAATCTTCGGCCTTGATATTCATCAAGGGACTCCTTCTCTTGTTCTTCTTCACCTCTCTTAGCTAAGAGAGAAAACCTTCATCTTCATGGTTGAAATGAGAGATTGGGAGGTGGTGGAAGTGAGATCCTCATAAGATATACATGTAGGACTAGCTCTCTTACCAATCTCCTACTCGCTCTAATGGATGATGAAAGTGATCAAGCTTAGAGAGAGGAGGCTGTAGGATCACTCAACTATAGAATATGGACCTTCATAGTGGTTGGCTAACCAAGGGATGAAGCCCAAAGGGTCCTATTTATAGTTGAGGATGCCTAGAAGTCTTTGGGAACACTTAGGGATGGATACTAGCCATTTGGGATGTTACAAGGATATTTTTTCGAGTTTTGCAACATTCCAACGACTAGAAACACTTTTCTGTACTTTTTCGTACAGTGCGATCGGTCGAGTTTCTATAAAGGTAACTCAACTGAATGCACTATGCGACAAAGCTAATTTGACCAATCAATCAAGTTTGTCCTGGTAGGAACTCGACCGATAGATATATTAACTTAGTTTTGTTCTAGTGCAGTGATCGGTCACGTTCTGAGTATAGCAAACTCGACCAAACCATGGCATTCTCAAAATCCATCAAGGATCGATCGAGTTTATAACTCAATCTATAAAGTGCTTGTAATGAATTTTAGAAAATGTCATTGAAGTGCTTAAACATTCGTTTTAAGTGCTCCTAATTTTTTCTAAGCTTAATTACAAGTCATTCAATCATTACAGGTGATTTACAACATGATTCTAATAGATTTACATCATATTCCAAAAATGTGCGCTTGTATTGATTTTAACTTATCTTTTCTCCAAGTCAGGATGCACAATTTAGGATATTTGGAGTGTGTCTATACCTAATATGAAATTACTCAAGTAGAAACATTAGGCACAAATAAGTGGGATGGGGATCTAGTTGCAATCCCAACTCCTAAACAACAAAAGAAGACACTATATTGGCTGAATATCTTCCATCAACTGTCAGTACACACATGTGACCTCGGACCTCCACAACTGAATTAAACAATGACGTGTGACACCACTCATCAAGAGGTGGACTTTATACTCTTCTTCCTCATCACTAGGTTCTGAGGCTGGAAAGACATCTTCATATTCTATGTCTTCATCATCCTTTGTTGTCATTGTAGTCATCACATGACATGGACCCTCATTGGAATGGTGACCATATGAATGACATGAAAACCATTGGATAGACTAGGTAAGAACTAGTTTGGAGGGTTCACCTTCAGTAGTCGGTGTTGTTGTAGTAGTCACCCCTTGATATGGTTTCCACCCAGGAGACCACAGTCATGGACGATGCTTGATCTTCTCTTCAATTCTTTTAGCACTTTGAATAACATCATCTAGAGAAGTGTACCTCTTCGTGAATTCCCCAATAAAAATTTTCAATATCAACAGTGGCATCCATCCGAACCTCAGATTGATTGCACAATTCTTGAGATTTGCTGGCGTATGTGGCAACATTGTCACTACCCTACTTGAGATCTTGATATGCCAAGTAGGCTTACTACTTGCAATCCTGAGGTAAGAATCATGCACAATCAAAGGACGCAATTCCCCATGTGTCGACAGGGTCATCTCACGGTTGGTTCCACCATGCCAGAGTGGCTCCTTAAAACTTGGAGGTGGCGATCAGGACTTTAGTTCCTTCATCAAAGGTTTTGTATAGCTGGAAATATTTGTCGGCGCAGTGCAACCAGTTAAGCACAATATTGGCATCATGCTCGCGATGGAACTCAGGTAGCTTCATTTTAACAATGCACTCTACTTGTATAGGTTGAGGGGCTGGTTGACGGACATTGTTGTTGCAGTTAACCTCCAATGTATTCATGTGTTGTTTGGAGGTTACAACATGACAAAGGAGAAGTTTAAAAGAGTCATCATGTTGGGCTTGATGTTGAATTATTTCCCTTGTTGTTGGATCAGGGTGTCTTGTTGATGTTGTTGTTGAACTATATCACCTTGTTATTGAACTAGATCCACTTGCTGCTTCATCATATTGTCCAATGGTTGTTGAATAGCCTCCAAGGTGGCAGTAGTTTTGGTCATGAATCCATCTAGTTTATCATTAATTTGTTGAACAATCACCATGCTTCTTTGGAGAAGAAAGCTTCATTGAAGTCGATGTAGAAGAAGGTGACTCAAAAGGCAGGTTGATCCAGTGTGCCCTAACCCTATGCAAATCCAACTCCATGGTGACTTGTCTAGGGGTAACAGGGGGGCAGTGACCCCATGCTTGGGGGTTCAGGGGCGACATGCCTTGAAATATTTTTTGGGGCTGCTTACTAGCAGTCTGGACACACTGGACTTGTAGATGCTTGTTGGCGATGGTCTGTAGAAGAAGCAGCAGTCTCCTTACCGGTGTTGCTGTTGGCGGTTGTGGATATGTGAAGCCGAAGGTAGGGCACAAAGTTGAACATCCATGACCGAGTGAATATTGGTTTGCTGTTGTGCGACATTAATAGTGGGAGACATGCGTGGATGCCGTCGGGATTCTTACGATCGAGTTTGTAGGCAAAAGGGGTCGCAGGATTCTTGCTGCGGCGAGAGGGGTCAAGTAATTTGCTGCGTTGGTAGGGGTTGCCATCAGGAGTTGCAGATGGGGTGAGTAGACCGATGGACTGGGCGCCGGTCGATGGTGGTGGCTAGCGGCTGCGACCAGTTGATGGTGAACCAAGGGCGCCTGCATTTGAGCGCCTGGAGGGATGTAGGGGTCAGTAGGTGATGATTTTTGGGTTTTGGGGTATCAGAGCGGGCAGACGATCAAGGGCAGAAAATCTGCGATGCAAAGGGACCGTGATGTTCGGGATTTGGGCTGGACAGGATTACTAGGAGCAAGAGGCGGGTTGGGTGGAGGGTCGACTGCGGACTGGGAGCAAGGAGCTAGGACTTCAGGCTCAAGATGGGAACAGGAGGGTCGACTGCAGTTAGAGTGTTAGAGTTGGCCCTGCAGTCAAAGAACGACTGCTAGAGGGGCTTTGAGTGTGACAGACGCCTAGATGACATGAGTGGAGGACGACATGTAAGGGGACATGGTGTAAAGATTTCTATTGAGTTGATGGAAAGGGAAGCAACATGATTTGCTTCTATCAGGTAACACAAAGGGGGAGTAGTGAAGAAAACTAGCCAGAAGGGGAATGGAGGGAAAGAGAAGAGGCCGTGCCCTAATGAATTTAGGGGTTGTCTCTGATACCGCTTGATGTAGCCAAACTACGAAGAAGAAGAAAGGGAGATATAAATTGGAAAAAAAACCCATATAGCACACTTTGGGAAAAAAAATTACCGAAATAGCACCCTTTCTAACTTATTTCCCAAACTAGCACACTTTCAGCCTAAAACGCCACTTTATTTGGCGTTTTACTGTTGCGGGGTTAGAAAGCGCCACTTAAAGTGGCGTTTTATACTAAAAGCGCCACTTAAAGTGGCGTTTTAGAGTAAAGGCGCCACTTAAAGTGACGTTTTATAGTAAAAACTATGTATATGATACCATGTAATAATTATAAATTGATTTATAAAATGATGACACACCATGTGAATGCATTCTAATCCAAATGTAAAATGATGTTGTTAAATACATGTTTTTATACTTTTTAGAACATCAAATTTATTTGATAAAATGATGACACACCATATATTAATATATGAAAAATCCTTAAAAATATAAATGTAAAATAATACAAAAAAGTTAGAGAATTATTGCATATTATTTATTCTTTAAGATATTACTATCAACTACATGTTATTTTTTCATTGTTAAATTATCTATATTTTACAACATGTCTTGAATCTTAATCCCTAATATCTCACTTATTTATATATTTTATTTTTTAGTAGATTCACTATCCAGTCAGACTTCTATATACAATTTTATATATATGTTGCTTCTCGAAATTACACATATTATTTTTATTATAATGCAAGGAATAACGTATATGCTATTTTATTTATTTTCATCATTAGATAGAAATGGCTATATTTATAATTCAATAATTAATACAATTTTCATAACATGTATATTACTTTAGATAAAAATTATGAGTAAGTTAATGTCATTATATAATAAATTTAAGATAAATAATATATGCATAATGACATTAACTTACTCATAATTTTTATCTAAAGTAAATAATATATGCATGTTATGATAAATTTTTATATATGCATAATGACATTAACTTTATTATATAAATTTTCATCATTAGATAGAAATGGCAATATTTATAATTCAATAATTAATACAATTTTCATAACATGTATTTTACTTTAGATAAAAATTATGAGTAAGTTAATGTCATTATGCATATATTATTTATCTTAAATTTATTATATAATAATATAATAAATTTAAGACAAATAATATATGCATAATGACATTAACTTACTCATAATTTTTATCTAAAGTAAAATACATGTTATGAAAATTGTATTAATTATTGAATTATAAATATAGCCATTTCTATCTAATGATGAAAATAAATAAAATAGCATATACGTTATTCCTTGCATTATAATAAAAATAATATGTGTAATTTCGAAAAGCAACATATATATATAATTGTATATAGAAGTCTGACTGGATAGTGAATCTACTAAAAAATAAAATATATAAATAAGTGAGATATTAGCGATTAAGATTCAAGACATGTTGTAAAATATAGGTAATGTAACAATGAAAAAATAACATGTAGTTGATAGTAATATCTTAAAGAATAAATAATATGTAATAATTCTCTATTTTTTTGTATTATTTTACATTTATATTTTTAAGGATTTTTCATATAGTAATATATGGTGTGTCATCATTTTATCAAATAAATTTGATGTTCCAAAAAGTATAAAAACATGTATTTAACAACATCATTTTACATTTGGATTAGAATGCATTCACACGGTGTGTCATCATTTTATAATTCAGTTTATAATTATTACATGGTATCATATATATATATAGCTTTTACTATAAAACGCCACTTTAAGTGGCGCCTTTACTCTAAAACGCCACTTTAAGTGGCGCTTTTAGTATAAAACGCCACTTTAAGTGGCGCTTTCTAACCCCGCAACAGTAAAACGCCAAATAAAGTGGCGTTTTAGGCTGAAAGTGTGCTAGTTTGGGAAATAAGTTGGAAAGGGTGCTATTTCGGTAATTTTTTTTCCCAAAGTGTGCTATATGGGTTTTTTTTCCATATAAATTTGCAACCAACAAATAAAATTCTATTTCATAATCGACTGCCTCGACAAAGGTCCCAAGACTAATTTATATAAGACTCTGCGACTTGACGTGCAAATCAACAAAATTTAAAACTAAAATCCTATTGCAAGCAAATAAAATAAGGAATTAAAATCCTAATAAAGAAATTCAGAATTTATAACATAAATTTGCTAAATGCATAAAGAACTAAATAAAAACCTAACTTGAGCCCAATATACTCTAATTAAGATTGTTTTAGATCTGAACTTGCTTCCTATGCAAATTAATCCCCTTTCACAGATTGCATATTATAGACAAATATACGTGAAATTATCCGTTGGCGCCCCACCTAAAAACACCCCTCGTGTTCTTACAATTGAGTGTGCCCCCTTAGACTGGGATTTCTGGCTAGGCCACTGAGTGTATGATGTATTTAGCTCCCTGCATAAGCTTGCTTCCGGTAAGCATTATGTTAGGCAAACTATCCTATATGGCGATAACCACCTACCTACCCCTACAAGGGTACTTCCCGGACATGCGATGCACTCCCTTATCATGAACTATTATTATAAAAAAGTACTTCTTCAAGGTATTATTATTGATCTGTGTGCAGTGAGACGGGTAGCATTATTGTCCTCGACCTAAGGACTGGAGCTTGCAGCAGCGCCAGGCTGACATGCACTACACCGGCAGGTAGCAATACCGACCCGGCCCAGCATCTCTCCATTGTCGATGGGTCTCGCTCTTCGGCTGTGATCTTTAGTCTGTAGTCTGCAGCTGCAGCTAGCAACAGCAGCATCGTTTTCGACCCTCATGGAGCGGAGCGTGGGTGAGTGAAGAAAGAGATGGTGGTCTCGGATTCTCGGCGCCCTATGGCTGAGGTGAACTCTCCCACCTCGCCCATAGATGCACAGCACCAGTAGTAAGCAGGTGATGGACAGCAGGTGGAAGAAAGGGGATCGGTACAGTGTAAGGATGGACATACGAGCGGCGGGTGGGGCGGGAGATTTGCTGAAGCTCCATCAATTGGGAGCTTGCTAGCGTATATGTACGTGACAAAGCTGACGCAGATGGCCCCGTCCAATCGTACCCGTCGGTCGGTTTTCGGTCCAGAGGAGTGGTGTCGTAGTTGTTGTTGGTACTGCAACAAGTAGTAGTGGAACCGTGGTGGTGGCGATCGCCGTTGCTTTATGGAGGAGATATTTCATGCTTGGACCACCGGCAGAGAAGCAGGAGTCAGGAAAGCAGATCAATCAGTAAGAGGGAGGAAGTGAAGAATAAGCAAGCCAGCAGGGTTGGGCAGTAGAAGTTTGTTTAGCACTAAATGGCGCCCAAGATTTTTAAGCAACTCAATCAGATTTGATTTTAAGCAGCTCAATCAGATCTGATTTTTATGTATTCATTTTATGATTCACATGTTTACAATACTATACTACAAAACATAACTGTAAAAATTAAATTTGATGTATACGCATCGGATTTAATCTATGTTAAAAAACAATTCTCATTCGGACATTTTTAATCCATCCATTGGGAACATATGTAAATTCTCATTAAGTTGAAAACCGTTCCATTTTTGAAGTTATAGCTTATGAAATATTGTGGTTTCCTAAATATGATTGTTTTTTTCTCAATCTGTATCGTGGACTTTGGTCCATAAATTAACTATGTGCTACTTAGATTGCGGCTACGGCTCCGATTGATTTGTTGTAACTGGTCTGAAAAATTTATGAACTGGAGTTTCTAAAGTAATTTTTCATGATTGGTTTAAAATAAGTGCTGGAAGTCGAGTTCCATGACTTCCGGTGAGTTACAAAGTTATATACAAAATAGAGTTCCCGAGTTCCCACTTAAAAAGAGAAGAAAACGAGTTCCAGAACAATTGACAACATTTCTTATATAATTATATTTTTCATTCTTCATAAATGACACATATAAAATATTTATGACTAAGAATGTTAGTGTGTGGATATGATTTATTGTGAAAATACTAAAATAATATGACAAAATATTGTACCCTATAAGCAACACCATATAACATATTTTACACTACAACTACCATTATCACAGTGTCTACAAAATAAAAAATATAAAAACTACTACGAAAAATAATCAGACCATACCATGTGACAAAAATAATTTATCTAGCATTTTTTATATTCATGTTTAAATAATGTGATGTGAAAATGATAATAAACTATAACAGTATGCGAAAAATTTAGTAAAAATTAATGTTGTACATATTGTTAAATAATGTAAAACCAAAACTTATATTTACATACGTATAAAATGTACATCTCATTACAATAGTTTGTACATACAAAGTGAAATAAAAATATTATAATGTAATTTGAACCACAATATACCATATTAAAACATTTTTAAAGGAGCAACATCCACATCATAACCGCTTGTTGAGATTATTATGTTAAAATTATATTAATTAGTAGTTAGAGATATGATTCTTTTTTTGCTTTTTTCGTCCTCTATTTTTAATAGAGCAACATACACATTATGATCGCTTCTTGAGATTATTATGTTAAAAATATATTAATTAGTAGTCATAGATATGATTCTTTTTTATTTCTTTGTCGTCCTTATTTTTTATATATCATACAGTAAAACTAACAAATTTTTAATTGATTTCCATATTTATACTAACAACAAACTAATTACATGGAAGTGAATGGAACTTAAGTTCCAGAGACGGAACTAGAGTTTCCAGAAAATGAGTTCCACAAAATTTATGACTTCCACCAAACCAATCGGAGCCTACACATAATTACATACGTACTTGCTATACATAATGGTTGTCTATATTTTAAGGAAAAAGTAATACAAAAAATATACACCTAGTTAAAAATTGGTTAAGAAGATAAATGAGATTGATATCTAAAGGAAATTTCGAAGATGTTTGTGGAGGTCACGTATTTTTCAACGTATGCAATTGTCATATCAATGTTTTTGAGAATTTGTTGTTAGTGCATTCTAGAACATAATAATGCCCATACTCCTTTTCTTGGGAAATGTATTAGACCTTTTATTAAACCTACTCATAATGTGTAGATATCAAAAGTTTACATGGTACATCATGAGCTTTAAACCCTAAACAGAGTAAAAAAGGGTTATAAATCTAATAAACCCACTGCATTATTACATGAGAAACATGGATCGCTGTAAACATCACGTAAAATACTCAGCGTCGGCTTCAAAAGAAGCTACAAAATCATTCTTCATCAATCTTCCGTACATGAATCCTTCTAGAAGTTAGTTTCTAGATGTACTTCTGCAAACCTCATTGCTTGACTCCAAGTATAATAAAGACCAAACTTAAGCTTTCCATTGCTTCCACTTACCTCCCAGCGATAAGTCATGGATATTGGAGTTGGAGGGAGGTTTTGATTGTGTTTGTATGTGGTCACTTGGTTCTGGTGCAATCATTTCTCCTCATAAGCGTGGAAAATAACCTCATCCCCTATAGAGTCAGCTACTGAATGGTTGTGATCATATTCAAAATATATAGCAGTTACAATGTGATCCACTTTGCTAATATCATCTATGACTTTGGTTTGTGAATTTGTATCAACTCCTCCAATTATTACCTCACCCCAGTTAGAGTCAATAACTATGTGGCTTTCTTCCTCGATAGCATTCTTAGATTGTAGTTTCCTCTTTCTCCAAATCTTGGTTGCTGACGTTGTGTATAAAAATAGAGCATCATCAATAGTATATGAGTATGAACTTTAGAATCCATCACATCATCCTCAATGAACATTGCATATTTGTTGTTACTATGAGGTGCCGAGTCCTTCAAATTTTGTGTAGACTTTATGGCGTGAAAAATTCTTATAGTGTGAATGTTTTTCCCGTAGTATATCTTCCATTGATCTTGTCCCTCGATTCACTATACTCTAGATTTTGGGAATCTATTCTTGTGGCTCTGTGCTTTTGGATGGTGTACATGTTGTACAACCAGACTAATCATGTCCTTGTCCCATTTTTCCAAAGACATGACAAATTGGTGGAAGCGATTCATATTCTAGACAATAGTCCATTCAACTAATGAGAACCACTGGATGAACTCAAATAAATGTGTCTATTACAATGGCAAGCCTAGAAAACCTACTATGGGTACAACCTAGGTATAATATCAGCCCTAATCAGCTCCCCTAAAGCTGATCAAATCTTGTCATATATAACATGATTGTGTAAATGCAACGTAGATTGATCACCCTTGCCCAAGTGATAATTCGTGATGGAATACCAGTGGAGAGGATGAAATCAACCTCCCATTTCCACACCATCATGCATGAACCAAGGATGGACAAGGTCCACTAGTAAGAACATTTAAGTAATTTCTACACATGATAATTGAATTGCGTAGTAGTTTAGGATAACTACGTGTACCTTCCATTCACCAATTGACTTCCACATCAGTTGTAGATTATAAAAAGTGTTAAGTAGCCTACGATCTTGTCTATCAGTTCCACTGGCATTGTAAAATGACATGGTTTCCACATGATTGTGTAGGCTTCTGGCGCGATGAGGATTTCAAAAAATCATCAATCTTGAACAAGGATACATCACCGGGATTGACAGGTTCGGGTGCTTCATTTGTGAAGAGTGCAAGAGATGTTGAAGCACAACAACATACCATCATGTCTCAAAATGACTTAGGGAGTTCAGTAACTGCCAATGTCATTTCATGTTTTACTATAATTACATGCTATCAATGATGATAGATGGGATATCATTAAAATGAAGCCCAAGGAAATGAGTGTCCCTGTTTGTATTTGAGTTTAGTCTTCTTCCTTTGAGAGTACCTTCTGTAAATGATTGTACATGAGTTCTTTCCACGTGATGACAACTTCTATGTGAATACCAATCACTACTCTGCATATTGCCGTAGATTAGATTGAACCTTTCTCTTATCGAATTGAATGGAATATTGATCCTTATGTAACTAATTGTTAATATATGTGTATATTCTTCGCTTCTAACTACAATAATATTTGATAATGTCTGCCATTAATCATCAATGTGCTTTTGATATGTATCGTCTGGGTCAGACATAACTCTATAATACTCCATGGAGTATCCTTCATTGGTTCCTTGGTGCCGTGATTCCATGGTGTCTCCACATGCTGACATCTTTATCGATATTGGCCAACAACAATTTTTTGCTAGTATCCATTATACAAATAACATCACAAATGTCTGGAGGATCTATCAGTTATCAAACATTTCCTTCTTCACATTTCTTCCCATTCAATCCTCTACTATTTAAGGATCGAAGCCTGTACCATCTTTGTCCCCTAGATACATTGAACCCCCTCTGCCATGCCTTCTTCTAATGTGAGCGCGACATCACCTCATGTAGGAAGTCGATAGCCACCACACTCACACAAAGAGTTTTGTCTCACATCTTCGCTCGATCTTCTCTATTCTCATTCATATGTGGTAACAGTCATACTCTTTATATACTATAACAAACAAATTGTAAATAGTGCTATGTAAATTTTATTATCAAATACTCATAAAACATGAGAAAATGGCATACTAGTTTAAATTATAGTATGAAAGTATTTCATAGCACTGTTTAAGAAAAAATATTTTCATTAATAATTACCATTTGCATGCCACACTAACAATAGTGGGATTATCACTAGGAGAAATAGTTGGCCGTTACAGTCATCACATGAAATAATACTTTTTCCATAAAATAAAAGGCACATCCAAGTATTAGGGTGCTGCTATATATCATAGTTGATTGAGTAAATGTCGATGAGGGATGTTGTAGGTGGCCATGACTGAGCTTCCAAAGGAAGGGATTCAAATATGGACGTCATGATTAGCCTCCTTGGCTTACTTCCCCATTGCTTGTTTGTCCTCTGTGTAGTTTTTTGATCAGCAAGTGGAAGTCCCTTCTATTAGTCCAATATTTAGATGAAGAAGTTTTAGTCAATCCATTGTATTCATATAACTGTTGTTCCAGTTTTCATGTATAATAATAGTGGTTTCTGCTAGATTACTGTCAATCTACAACATGATAAGAAGGCTACCATTTTCTTATAACAATTATTTTTTTAGAGCCTGGGCCCACTATCCAGATCTCTAGCATAGTTTTAGGAATGAATATTGGCCCCAAAGACCACCACTAACTTGAACTATGCATCCTCACTCATGCACAAGTAAGGATAAACTTCCCAACTGATCACCATCCTAGCGTTATTCTGGACTGAGCACACTTAACCACAAAATTCTTTAGTGATGGGCCCTATGAAAAGGAGGTGCACCTTGGTGATATGAGTAGTCCAATCATTTCTTTTAAGACCATTTTATTCGAGGCCTCAAATTTTGGGATGTATTATCTCCCCACTAAGACTCTTGATGCCCCCATCAAGGCCCAACTAAATGGCCTCATTATATTTCTCCATTTTAGTGCACACTCAGAATGACCCATGGACACCCAACTCCATATCACGGAATACCAACACAAAATGTGGCTACATCACCATGGACTACCTTTTCTAACATGATTGGACTATATAACTCAAGACTAGCATGCCACATGTCCATGTGAGCCCCACATACTAGATAGGAAGTGGCTTTGATAACACTTGTAAAGCTTGGACGTACTGCCCAAAGTTCTAGCACATTTTCAAGAATGAAGATTGGTCCCACATACCACCACTAGCCTTCACTGCTGGCTTTGTCCTCACACACACACACAAGTCATGATAAACTTCCTGACTGGTTGCCAATCCTAGTAATACTCTGTATTGAGCACGCTTAATCACAAAGTTCTTTACTGATGGGCTCCCTAAAAAGGAAGTACACCTTGGTGATACGAGTAGTTCAATCATTCCTTTTAAGATCATTTTATCCGAGGCCTCCAATCCTGTGATGTTACATGGGCAAATGCAAAATTTTAAAATGCATACTTTTTGTTGTTCCTTTCTTCATCGATCTCATGTTTTAGCTAACCCTATTCTTCTTACATGACAGACTCCTATATAGAAGAATCATAGCATGCATACAACTATTGTGGTACTTATTTTTCCCTACTTGTATGATGGATGCAAAAAGATGTAGAAGATCAAGTCCAACTTCATATGTACTTTTTTTGGACAAATTTGGGTGAGGTATGTGGCTCAAGCTTCTGCCTAGTGGCTTTGCCACTATTTTCCATACGATCAACATCAAAACCCACTATTACCGCACATGGAATTACCTAGAAACTGACCTACCACATTGCTTACACTTATGAACATGAATATGATGATCGTGGTTAACCTATACAGAAATATATACATTTTTTTAATGAAATATCATAGCACACTTTTCAACATAAAATATTTAAGAAATAAGGGCACTCCAGAATCTCTATCTTGCAAACATCCTTAGGATAGGTTCGATGGACAGGGATACATGTTCTAAAATAGATTTAGAACTTAGTCATAAATATATAACAAAATAATTTGTAATGTACTATTTTTTATATTTTGGAACATTGTATATAAATTATAAAGAACAATAGTCAGTACTGATTGTACCACTTTGTCTTTCTTGATTAAAAAAATAGATGAATCTAATTGCTTCTCCATTCAAACAAAAATAAGGAGAACACATTTGTTTTTGTAACGTGCATATTACATGGTCTTTGTAAAAGTACTCTACTAAAATTGGTCAAATAAATGAATATTCAAACTCACAAGAAAAGAAATCATTTTGGCACACTTTGATAAAAATGATATCCCTTTTAAGTACATATAGAAAAATATTTTCAAAAAGATCACATTTTACCAATAGAAAGCTTTTGTTTTTGAGAGACCTTCACTTAACCATATACATTTTTCTTTCTTAATTCATTGAACGAGTTAATAAAATGAAACATAATGAGAAACTATACTTAGAATGGTGGCCTTTTTCCACATTTTGAATGAAACAACCACTTGAAATGAGGTTTTTCTCTTTGATTCATTTAAATTAAAATATTTCATCATTTATATAAGAATTGTAACATACCAAAACTTTGACATATTCTCTATTGGCCCTTTCCCAATATTTTCCTATCAAGTCTATCCTTTTTGGCATTGATGCTTAAATTGTGGAATATATAGCGGTTTGGTGAACAATCGTTCAATAATTATACTAATGAAAGAGTTTATGTAAAAATACCTCAATGAAATTTTATTTAAGGATCTAAAATGTAAAATCACCACTTAAGTGGAACAATGGTAAATAAATCAATGTTAAAAGTGTAAGGCCGCAAACCTTAATATATTGAACAAGCTTAAATACCATAATTAAGTACTCTAAACCTTAATATAACCTTTTGGTGTGTTTTTAAATTATGAGACAAGATTAAGTTTCAAGTTTGGTCCAATTTGGATGTTGTTTGTGCAAGTTATGCAATTATATGCATATTTTGGACTTTTATGCAATTTATCCAATTGGTAGGTTTTCTTTGAAAATTATCACGTGCATTATAATCCTTAGATATTCCCTTACCATTCTCAAGCTTTTAAATCATGGGGCACCTGGTTTCACCTTGGTTTGAAGGTGTTTCTCTCCAAGGGCATTATAGGGATTACCCTCTTTATAAATGAGCTTATCTTTAAAAGCCATCAACCAATGTGGTTATTTCTTTGTTTGAAGGACGGTCGGGATGGTTTATAAGTCTCCAGGGGCTTTTAAGACTGAACTTTGATATACAAGAAGAGTCTATGAGCTGTCCTCTTGCATGGCCATGAAGCCCTAGCCTAAGGACACATGGAAAGTCCCATAGACACCTCATACTTGCCCCCTTCTTTATAAAGCCATGCCTACCCCTTCCCACCTCCCAATACAAGAAGAAATCCTCTCCTTCTCTTTCCCCCATCTTAGATCATTTTTCCTACTCTGTTTGTCCATGAAGGTGCTGTCCCAAGGTAAAAGAGAGTGCCTACCTTGGTGAAGAAGGCTCCTAGGGTTCCTAATTTCTCTATTTAGAATTTCTTAAGCTCCTCCTTGGTGATTTTGACCAAAACTAGTAAGTATCCTCCTTTCCTTCCCTATTTTCATGCTGTTAGTCTTCCTTCCACCTTCCTCCAGGTCAGAACCCTGGTCTTCTATGGTGAAACCCCACTTAGAGCCCTTAAACATCTCATCTCCATGCTCTTTTGCTAGGGTTTGCACCTCTAAAGTGGACTCTCCATGCTCTTTTGCTAGGGTTTGCACCTCTAAAGTGGAGAAGGTGATCTTTGCTCAAGAAAAGAGCTTGGCTTGCAGCAACCGGGACTACTAATCTCAGGATCCTTTCTGTTTGGATCTTCTTACCTTCCTAGAGGTGAGTTTTGTTAACTCCCTTCTCATATACTGCTTACTACATACTTAAAACTCATGCTTCTATGTTTAAAATAGGTGATATCCATCTCTATTCACCATGTTCTTCTAGGGTTTTGGTTTCTTTCTATTTTACCTTCTCTAGAAGATCTAGTTTGGTTACCTATGCAACTCCAATCCCTGATCTTGGGTCAAATAGTGTTTTCTCCCTCTCCCTCTCTCTTCAATTATCTCATTCGGTTTGATGATGTGTCGATTTCTGATTGGCCGAATTTCAAAAATTCATAACTTTTGATTCGTTTGTCAAAAAATTAAATTAAAATATGTTATGACCTCGGAAAATATGTTATTTTTAATAAAAATATTTTCAAGTATTGGTTTTGAGTTTTGTTGAAGGTGGTTTTCTAGAAAATGATTTAATCACTTAAAAATCACCAAAAACACACTCTAAACGTCATAACTTCAAAATATACAAAATTATATGTTTTCTTAATTAGGAGAACATAATAAGATCAATGGTGATATTTTTAGAGTCTAAATTGAGGCTTTTCTCAAATAGTCAAAACTAAGGGTTTTCTTTATATTAATGCATATAACCTACACTAATACATGGTTATACATTGGAAATAGGAAAAGTTGATCTTGGACTCAATAAAGTGATGAAAGTTGGTAGTTGAAATCTTATGAGAGGTGTTTGCATTCCTTACACCCTATGTTGGGATAATTGCAACAAAACCCTATATTTCCCTAATGAGGCTT
This sequence comes from Alisma plantago-aquatica, assembly GCA_963693085.1. Lineage (NCBI taxonomy): Eukaryota > Viridiplantae > Streptophyta > Magnoliopsida > Alismatales > Alismataceae > Alisma > Alisma plantago-aquatica. Next base: position 1,978,322,543 of record OY856409.1, read on the forward strand.
AAATGAACCCTAAATCTTCTATTCTGGAATCCTTGGTTATATATGCCTCTAAAACAATATTGTTTATCTATTGTTTGGGTCTTGTACCCCACTACCATGTTGTAATTGATATGATGCTTTTACTTGCAATGATTTCTTTTCTAGTATGTTGATTTTATGGACTATTTAGCTATAATAGTGGTACTTATGTACAACCACCCATAGATATGGCATGTATTAATTCACACTGAGGAATGCCTTATTCTCCCCAATAAAAATATGTGTAGGTGACTGGGAATGTATTAATTCTCCCCCCACCTATAGGTTGAAGGTCCGGTAGGTGCCTCAACCCTACTTAGTTAAAGTAGTCAATATTAATCATGCATGAAACCTTTTATTATAATTTGTTTATGGCAAACATCTATTCGATATTGCCTCATTCTCTTGGCCTTCTCATATTATGATGATTCGATATCTTTATGTTTCATGTTATTTACTTATCTCTTATACTTGTTCATAATGTGACACATACTTTGTTTTCCTTTCCCTTTTGCTGGGTGCTCTCCCAACCACCCAGGTTAGGACAAGCTGTTGAGTTGAATCAGGAGAACATAGCTTTGGGCATGGACCTAGCACTTAGAGATGTTGCTATGGAGACAAGATTTGAAGTAGTTTAGACTTTCCTCTATCTAGATCTTTTTTTTGTATCTTGTTGTAAACCCTAATGGGATATTTTGATGTACTTGTGTAATCTTTTATGAAAGTTGAACATAGTCAGTTATTTTTATTCCACGGATACACTTTGGTTTTTTGCATACCATTATAATAAATTTGGACAATTTATACCTATTCCAACATACCTTTGAGTGTGTTAGGAATGGATGTTAATTCTTCAAAATTTTTAGTAGTAAGGGGGTGATACCACCTCCTTACAACATGGTATCAGAGCCCATGGTAGTCAGAATCTGACTATTTCAAATTTATCTCCCTAGTTAGAATACTTGCCTTACCTTTAAGTGACATGTTTTCCCTAGAGTTGATCAATAGATGATGAAGGGTTGATTTAGGATCCTATAATTTCACATTATAATAATGATGAATAGATCCCTAAAATACTTGCAACTAAAAGATGCATAAGTAACCATAGTAACTTGAGGTTGTTTAGCTTCGCCTTTAGAAAGCTACTGAAGTTGAAAGCAAAGGTGTTTAGAAAGGATCAGGGTTCGGGGGCTAGCAAGATTTTCCTTCGCACCACTAGCTTGGTTTATGAAGACTCCCGAATCCATATGATACTGATCTGGCTTGAGCTGCTATGAATTGTTCAAAATAACATCCTTTTAGGCAATAGTAGCCGTCATCTATATTATTTATCTTTACGGACCCTAATATGTTGAACTAGTCTCCCATGTGTAATGACTTGTTTGAGGATGGATACCCAATATAGTTCCCTTATGACCCATAGAACCACATGTTTGGATAGTTATCCCTAAGACCTAGACTTTGAAGTTTGGTGTTTAGTAAGCAATTAGAGTGTGTAGTGAAGCATGGTGGATCTTGTATATTATCTAGTTAGACTCACCCTTTTACCTCTAGATTAGTTTGGCTTGGTAGGTCAAACCTTTTAAGGGGTGGAGAGTAGTTGGTTTGATGATATTTGGGTAGTTCGATTTTGAGGATGAAGTCCTTTACAAGGGGATGGAGTCATGTAACATACTGAAATCTAGCTACTCTGACTTTAGAAACCCTAACTCTCTAATTAGGAAGTTAGTGTGCTTGAATCCTTAGTTTTAACCAAACAAGTTATAGTTGTAACCACATGTTTCTTGGTATCCAAAAGAACATATAACGATCACCTAATGAATAGTTCATATGTTTGAACGCTAATGAATATCTAATGCACATAATAAGAGTAACTCACATTTTAATACTAATAGTGGATAAGCATGATGTTGACCATGTCATAAACCAATAAACTCTAATGATACGATGGACAAGATAATTGTAATCTAACCTTGGACTTAATGCATCCTAATAAGGTATATGTGAAGAATAATGATCATGTTAACCTAAACCCTAAGTTGTAATCATCTAACATTAACCTATACATCCTTAATGACATTCATGATACATTAGTGTCACTAGGTGTCATAATCAAATAACATACTTTAATACACATAAATCATTGATTAATCAGGTCATCAATATGAAATGTATATCACCTTGTTCTCTAATACACACCTACTTAATCACCTAATAATTACTTGGTATGTGAATCAAATCATTAATATGTAATATGTCCCACCTTGATCACTAGAATACATATAATGACTTCAATATGGATAATAAGAAATTGGATTCACATAAATGCGCATAATCAATAACTAGAAGTGAATAAATATGAGAAAATGACTAATGATGACATCAATGAAAAAAGGTAACATGAAAATGTTTAATATAGCTATAAGTAATTAATGTAACATTATTTGGATTAATTGTAATGAATTGGATAAAATGTCTTATTTCATGCAAAGTAATATGTTATAATTCAATATGTTGATAACGAAGACTAAACCAAATGATTAAGGATGATAATCAAGTATATGGAGATAATTGAGTAAACCATAATTTTTCTAAAACTCTTAATGAGATAAATAAAAAATATATAGGACTTTGTATATAATAATAAAATATAACTATTTTGGCAATAAAGTAAATATAACATGATAAGATTAAAAGAATAATAAGGATGATGTAATGTCGTAATGAATATAATGCTAATAATCCAAAATTGTTAAAAATAAATCCTAAAAGTGGAACCTTTAGGTGATCCATGAGAACCTAACCTATGTGGAGTTGCTTGAGAAGATTCTGAACTCCCAAGTTAAGCAGTTGAAAAACAAGGAGTTTAAGTTAGTAAAAGTTTTGGTGGAAGTTTAATGGAAACAACATGGGAGTTTAGTGGTGAGATGTTGGATACTCACCCTTATCACTTTGCTTTAGATTTTGAGGACAAAATCCTCTTTAAGGGGCAGAATGTTGTAACATACCGAAACGTTGACATATTCTCTTTTGACCCTTTCTCAATATTTTCCTATCATTTCTATCCTTTTTGGTATTGATGCTTAAATTGTGGAATTTATAGCGGTTTGGTGAACATTTGTTTAATAATTATACCAATGAAAGGGTTTATACACAAATACATCAGTGAAATTTTATTGAAGGATCTAAAATGTAAAATCACCACTTCAATGGTACAATGGTAAATAAATCCATGTTAGAAGTGTAAGGCCCCAAACCTTACTTAATATATTGAACAAGATTAACTACCATAATTAAATACTCTAAAACTTAATATAATCTTTTGAGGTGTTTTGAAATCATGAGACAAGATTAAGTTTCAAGTTTGGTCCAATTTGGATGCTGGTTGTGCAAGTTATGCAATTATATGCATATTTTGGACTTTTATGAAATTTACCCAATTGGTAGGTTTTCTTTGCAAATTATCATGTGCATTATAATACTTAGATATTACCTTACCATTCTCAATCTTTTAAACTATGGGGCACCTGGTTGCACCTTGGTTTGAAGGTGTTTCTCTCCAAGGGCATTATAGGGATTACCCTCTTTATAAACGAGCTTATCTTTAAAAGCTATCAACCAATGGGGTTATTTCTTTGTTTGAAGGATGGTGGGGATGGCCTAGAAGTCTCCAGGTGCTTTTAGGACCGACATTTGATATACACGAAGAGTCTATAAGCTGTCCTCTTGCATGGCCATGAAGCCCTAGCCTAAGGACACATGGAAAGTCCCATAGACACCTCATACTTGCCCCCTTCTTTACAAAGCCATGCCTAGCCCTTACCACCTCCCAATCCAGGAAGCAATCCTATTCTTCTCTTTCTCCAAGATTAGAGAATCATTCCTACTCTATATGGCCATGAAGGTTCTGTCCCAAGGTAAAAGAGAGTGCCTACCTTGGTGAAGAAGCCTCCTAGGGTTCCAAATTTCTCTATTTAGGATTTCTTAAGCTCCTCCTTGGTGATTTCGACCAAAACTAGTAAGTATCCTCCTTTCCTTCCCTATTTTTATGCTGTTAGTCTTCCTTCCACCTTCCTCCAGGTCAGAACCCTGGTCTTCTATGGTGAAACCCCACTTAGAGCCCTTAAACATCTCATCTCCATGCTCTTTTGCTAGGGTTTGCACCTGTAAAGTGGAGAAGGTGATCTTTGCTCAAGAAATGATCTTGGCTTGGAGCAAACAGACCTATTAATCTCAAGATCCTTTATGTTTGGACCTTCTTACCTTCCTAGAGGCGAATTTTGTTAACCCGCTTCTCATATATTGCTTACTACATGCTTAAAACTCATGCTTCTATGTTTAAAATCGTTGATATCCATCTCTATTCACCATGTTCTTCTAGGGTTTTGGTTTCTTTCTATTTTACATTCTCTAGAAGATCTAGTTTGGTTACCTATGCAACTCCAATCCCTGATCTTGGGTCAAATGGTGTTTTCTCCCTCTCCCTCTCTCTCTCTTCAATTATCTCATTAGGTTTGATGATGTGTCGATTTCTGATTGGCCAAATTTCAATAATTCATAACTTTTGATTCGTTTGTCCAAAAATTAAAGAAAAAAATGTTATGAACTCGGGAGAATATGCTATTTTCAAGTATTAGTTTTGAGTTTTTTCGAAGGTGGTTTTCTATAAAATGATTTAATCACTTAAAAATCACCAAAAATACACTCTAAACATCATAACTTCAAAATATACAAATTATATGTTTTCTGAATTAGGAGAACATAATAAAATCAATGGTGATATTTTTAGAGTCTAGATTGAGGCTTTTCTCAAAAAGTCAAAAATAAGGGTTTTCTTTACATTAATGCATATAACCTACACTAATACATGGTTATACATTGAAAATAGGAAAAGATGATATTGGACTCAATAAAGTGATGAAAGTTGGTAGTTGAAATCTTATGAGAGGTGTATGCATTCCTTACACCCTATGTTGGGATAATTACAACCAAACCCTATATTTCCCTAATGAGGCTTAAATGAACCCTAAATCTTCTATTCTTGAATCCTTTGTTATATATGCCTCTAAATCAGTATTGTTTATCTTTTATTTGGGTCTTGTACCCCACTGCCATGTTGTAATAGATATGATGCTTTTACTTGACATGATTTATTTTCTAACATGTTGATTTTATGGACTATTTAGCTATAGTAGGGGTACTTATGTACAACCACCCATAGATAGGACATGTATTAATTCTCCCTGGGGAATGTTTTATTCTCCCCCATAAAAATATGTGTAGGTGACTGGGAATGTATAAATTCTCCCCTCACCTATAGGTTGAAGGTCCGATAGGTGCCTCAACCCTACTTAGTTAAAGAAGTCAATATTAATCATGCATGCAACCTTTTATTATAATTTTTTTATGACAAGCATCTATTTGATTATGCCTCATTCTCTTGGCCTTCTCATCTTATGATGATTCAATATATTTATGTTTCATGTTATTTACTTATCTCTTGTACTTGTTCATAATGTGACACATACTTTGTTTTCCTTTCCCTTTTGCTGGGTGCTCTCCCAACCACCCAGGTTAGGACAAGCTATTGAGTTGAATAAGGAGAACATAGCTTTGGGCATGGACCTAGCACTTGGAGATGTTGCTCTGGAGACAAGATTTGAAGTAGTTTAGACTTCCTTCTATCTAGATCCTTTTTATTGTATCTTGTTGTAAATCCTAATGGGAGATTTTGATGTACTTGTGTAATCTTTTATGAAAGTTGAATATAGTAAGTTATTTTTATTCCGCTGCTACACTTTGGTTTTTTGCATACCATTATAATAAGTTTGGAAACTTTATACCTATTCCAACATACCTTTGAGTGTGTTATAAATGGATGTTAATTCTTCAATTTTTTTTAGTAGTAAGGGGGTGATCCCGCCTCCTTACAGGAATCCTATAAGTTAAGTGGTGATTTTTGACAAAATATATATAACTATCACTTTTAAGTGGCGTTTGGAGTGTCTTATATCCATAAATATTTTTTTGATCTATAGATGTACATTCCCATGCATAGTTATTTCAATATTTATACAATAATGATCATCATAAAAATGTAATGTCAACAGATACAAATTTAGTGTTAGTTTTAACAAAAGAAGATAATGATCACTAATGCAACTTGCATTTTGTTTGTGATGGTCATTTCAATGTGGTGTTGGTAAGGTATGCTCGTAGAGCCAATCATATGATGATTGACATAGCATAATTACGTAAAAGGATTTGATTAATACATATCAAGGTAAGCTTCCAATTTATTCTGTTTCATTCAATTATGAGGTAATGAGGAAACATTATGAATGTATAGAGAATAATATTACGCAATGACGTATGTCTTCAAGTATTAGCATTGTCGAAATGAGATCATACATATGTTAAAAGTACATATACATATTATCATATGTCCCTAGTCAATTGTTACTGTGGAAGGCAGATAGACACCAGTAACACAAAAGACTAGAGTGTGAGTCAGTTGATGACTGAATCTCACTAAGTCATGATATGGCAATATCAAACCAAGCACACAGATACATGTTAGGGAACAATGTATCAGATAGATCCACCTTGAGAATGACACATGGTTGTGATGGTCATAGTCATCTCTCATAGTGAAGGTGGTAATTATGATTCTTAGACCTAAAATCACTTCTCTAGTCACATGTCGTTGGGTACAATTTGACATCAGCAAACACAATCCTGAAACATGGGTTGTTATAACGGTAATGATTGAGTGACTTTGACACATGGGTATAGACTACGAGTGATTGATTTGGGATTTTCCCCTCCTACTAGAGTATGATATCCTAGCCACTTGATAAACTAGACTGAGAAACGCATGCACATGCACATGTGAATAAATATATAATATTGAGATCACATTATCTCAAACAGTCTATTATTGGTTCAAGGAACATAGGTTGAATGTTGAGAGGATGACCTTCCATGACTTGAGTTCATCCTGGATATCATAGATAAAGGAATTATACAATCACTGCAACACCTTACACATAATGTAGTTTGAAGCTATTCTCCAACTTTCATTCACTTGGGTAGCACTGATGTGGGACTAGACACCTCTCTTTTCTTATGATGTCATAAGCTAGTTATGGACATTCACTTCTAATGTGATATGGGACCTATAGGGTCACACACATAGGAACTCATCTAGAAGAGGAGTTTGATGTTGAATGACAATTGGATTAGTTACTAAAGTGTTTAGGTATTCAATTCATGCAACAAATTGATTAATTGGATAGCTGGTGTGCCAAATGACCATCTCACTGAGTAAGATAGCCATTTGGGCATGCCACATAGGTGTCTCAAGTGTTGAGATGGATGTTTGGGTTTTCAAGCTAATCAAAGTTCGAATTGGCTAAATTCTGCCCTTGAACCGACCTGTTCGATATGATTGAACTGACCGACTCATCTCGACTCACCAGATGGGCATCTGAGTGAGCAAGACGAGCATCTCACTTGGGTAAGATGGATCGGTTGGGCCGAACAAAGGTTTGAGTTGTTTCCCAAATAGTTTTGATTCCACAAACTTGGAGTGTAAGTAAATTAATATGTGATAATAATTGGAATCAAAATTGCCAAATTTGTATACGATTGGGAAACTTCCAAATGACCATTTCCAGAGTGAGATGACCGTCTCGCACACCATAAGACCATATGGGTGTGCCAGAAGACTATTTAGCATCTCACAGGTTGTAAAAATTCAAGATCTTCCGGTCCCTTCCACTCCCACACAATCCCGTATAGATTGGGAACCCTGGCCCAAACCCCACCTATAAAAGGAGGGGTACTGGGAGATTCCCATAGTAAAATACACAACACAGAAAACTAAGAATCAGTTCCTTTGACAACTATTGTCCTCTTTGGTTGTGGTAAGAAAGAGAGCCCTGACAAGTCTTACCCGATAGGGAGGGATAGACAACATGAGAGAACAATTGAGAAGTTGTCATTGTGGGAGAGTAGGTTGGTGACTAGTACACCAACAGAAGGGACAACTCCTTCCTGTCTGTTCTTGGTGAAGGATATGAGTTCTAGTTGGTCTATGTGGACTACTCTAGAGGTAGGAGTCCTTTGGATGCTGCTCGGAGAGCAAAGTCAACCTGCATTATGTGATGATACCACCGGGGTCACTACAGAGGTTGAGAAGACAACTGTTCTTGGTGAAGACCAGGAGCTACACAACCACCATCCAAGAGCAACTTGTCAACTGTTGCAAAGAAGCGAGTTTTATTGCTGGACCTGCTCCAGGACCAAGTATAACTTGCTAAAACCATCCTTCCTATTTCATAGTAGTCGAGCTATCTTACTGTTATGGAAATACATATAGATAAAATTTTATCTCCACTACTATACTCTATGCCCATATTTCCCAATAGTGGTGTTAGCACCACATCAATTTACTATATTTTAGGATAATTGATATGATTGATTTTTTGGTTTTACCATTTATTTATTACATATGATGCGAATATTTAAACTGCTCTCATATGCGTATCCGATCAAAGACCACATCGTCCCAAAGTTATATATATATATATATATATATATATATATATATATATATATATATATATATATATATGACTAAAAGAATTGTGTACCTGAGTACATGTAGCTTTCATGTACCCATTTTTATTTGTAATGAATACAAAAGCATAAAATGCAATCTAACCTTATGGATGTGATGTATACCCCTTAGATAACATGTGTATCCAAAATCAATCCAAGCTGACATTCCTAGATCAACAAATGAAAGAATATACATATTTTCTAATCAATGGTAAGATGTAGAAATTGCAGAAACTGTTGAATGATATGCTGTTATATCTCATGATACATATGAGGTATGATTGTGATTTTTTGAGCACATATAATCTATTGAATTTTGATTCCATCCATAAGGTTGGATTAAATAAATGTATTCTACATATGTCATTTTCATGGACGATACATATAAGTTGCATGCACCAGCCGGTACACACTTCCTGACCACTCTCTCTCTTATCTCTCTCTCTCTTATATATATATATATATATATATATATATATATATATATATATATATATATATATATATATATATATATATATATATATATATATATATATATATATATAGTCAGGCTAGAATACACTCGAGTGTATTCAGAGCAGAATACACTCAAGTAGTTTTTCATGATGCAATGTTTTTTTCAAAAATCTAATATGTTGATCTTCTTAAACATCTTGTGAATATCTCATACACAAAACAAATTTGGACATTTATAGGTCATGTTATAAAGACCGCAAAAATTATGCATTTCAAAATAGTTTCGCGTGTCGATTTTTTTACCCTTGGATGAGTGACTTACACTCATCCAAATAGGCTAAAAATTTGTGTGTAGACTAGTTATAGTATGAGATTAAGATCAATGGTTTACATTTTTCAAAAAATAGTTTTGATATGCAAACACACTTGAATGTATTCGTGCAATATGTACACTCGAGTGTATTCTAGCCTGACTCTCTCTCTCTCTCTCTCTCTATATATATATATATATATATATATATATATATATATATATATATATATATATATATATATACACATACATATACATATACATATGAAATTTACATGCCACCCTAGAAGTGGTTTTGATGGTGGATGTGTAGCATGGTTATGGCCAATTCCCTTTATCTGTATGTGGTTGGATGGTTTGGTTCCTCTTTATCTTGGTCTGTGTATCGAGCCTCTACCTCCCTCTTCCCAATGTAAAGTTAATGCTTTCCTACCTTTTCTCCCCTCGAATGTAACTCGACATTTCTCTTAATCAATGTAATAAAGTAGCAATAGGATAGTTTTCTTTCTTGCATCGATGAGGGTTATGATTATCTCCGGTTGAGACGAACAGTTCATGGGATGAGACAAATGTTAGGAGAACCTTGGAGGATAGTTCAATGGAATTTGATGACTGCCTGGTGGACCCAACATACCGTTTGGAAGAAGTACAAACAACTTTTGGATGGGAGGTCAGGAGACCGTCCCAGAATGCCAAACCGACCATCCGGAAGGTGTCCAGACATTGGTTGGACAGAAGGACCACCCAACCAGCCAAGAGGCGAGACGACCGGTTCAAGGGTTGAACCAATCTACCTAGATTGGAAAGTACATGTCTACACCGATAATATGTTCATACATATGATGTGATGATTGACCTAGGTGGTATGAATTCCTTGTGACTCCAAGGAATTACATGTAGACATGACCATCACCATCACTTTTTGTTTTATATTGCATGTTTAGGTTGTGGAATATAGCATGTATATGATGCATAATATATATGTGGTGATTAGATACAGTAAATGTATATATCTATATATCTATATATATATATACATATATATAATCTCAATCAAACATATTAAGTCTTAGATGCTTTCCAATAGCAATACACATGAAAAAATTGTTCGACTGAGCATACGTTACGCCTCCGTGTGGTGATATATATATATATATATATATATATATATATATATATATATATATATATATATATATATATATATATACAGAGAGAGAGAGTTAGGCTAGAATACACTCGAGTGTACAGATCACGTCGTACACCCCAATGGTGTTTGCCTATCTAGACCATGTTTTTCAAAAATCTAATCCATTGATCTTCATGGTTACAATAATAATAGGTTACATACAAAATTTGAACTCATTTGGATGAGTGTAAGTCAGTCATCCAAGGAAAACAAAATCGGTGCACAAAACTAATTTAAAAGACATGAATTTTTCCTCCATTAGATGCACGAACTATAAGTGTCCAAATGAGCTAAAATTTATTATATAATATGTTCTTATGATAATTAATAAGATCAATGGTTTAGATTTTTCAAAAATTTATTGCATCTTAAAAAATGACTGAGGTGTACGGTGCCTCCGATACACTCGAGTGTACACTAGCCTGACTCTCTCTCTCTCTCTCTCTCTATATATATATATATATATATATATATATATACATATATATTGTGTGTGAATAATACTTGCATGTTTCCTTAGGTTTAATAACCAAGGGAATCTTGATCAACATCAATATGTACTCTAGGCATGCAATTCTCATATTCACATAAGATGACTAATGCTAATGATAGTCTTGAGTTTTCAATCATATTCCTTTTGGTATAAACATTATAAACATTCATCTTTGATCATTTCGCATAAATATCACAAGATGTTTCAGGACAATGCCATACAAGATCATATCTTTTGAAATAGAAGCATGAAAAAATCTTTATTGGTAATCATCCTTGTCCATACAAGTTGCATAAAAAAATGTTTCTATTCTGATGGCATAATGAAATAGTAGTTCTAGTAACTCTATTATATGTCCATTGGCCTAAGATAAATTTAAATGTAGACTATGAATTCCTCAAAACTTGCTCCGCCTTGTCCAGCTTTGTCCTTCTATGAGGGCTTTTACTTCTTATCCTGCACATCAGTATGTCAGATCTCTATCTAGTATCATATACCAAAATTTAAAAAGTGATCAAATTTATCTTATATTGTTTATACCTGAAGTGGAGGCCTCAGTACCATCCTTCTTATTATTTAGTTCCTCTAACCAGAGTGGGAAATTTCTCTTCCATTGTCCAGGCTAATGACAATTGTGACAATCACCTCTTTTCTTTACTCCACCTTTTGCCTAGATATGAAGACTTGAGCTTCTGGCGAGCTTTAGAACACTTCTTAGCTTTGACTTTGCCTTCAGACTTCCCCTTTGTCTTGTTGATCACCATCACATACTTGGGCTTGTATTTCTTCATTTGTGCCTTAGCTGCCCTCCACATGCCCAACAACTATGTCAATGGTTTGTGAAATTTGTTCATGTTGTAGTTCATGACAAATTGACTATATGACTCTGGCAAGGACTGCAAAATCATGTCAGTGGCAAACTCTTGGCCTAAGGGGAATCCTAGTCTAGCTAGTTTTTTCCACATACCCAATGAGTTTGAGTACATGAGGACCTACTGGATCTCCTTTTGCCATGCTGCACTTAAACATCACCTTGGATACATTGTATCTCTCTTGTCTTGCCTGATCTTGGTGCATGTTCTTGAAATGTGTGACCATCTCAATCACCCCCATGTTCACATGATCCCTTTGCAACTCAACATTCATGGAGCATATAACATCAGACACGAGACATCCATGGTGTCTTCAGTATGCTTCTTATAAACATCCTTGTCAGCCCTTGGAGGATTCTGAGGTAGTTCCTCTGGTTCTGGCATTTCCAGGACATAGAGGTTGAGCTCCTACATGAGAAAAATTCTTAGCATCTTGAACCAGTTGTGGAAGTTGTTCCCAGTAAGTTTGTCCTTCTCAAGGACCAATCACAGAGAAAAGTGATTGTTTGTTGTTGCCATTTGGTTCTACAAAAGAATTTACAATTTTGTCAAAAACTCATTTTTAATTTGATTTGATTAAAATTTGGGTGATAAGAAGTAGGCCTTTAATTCATTATCGTTCTCATTATTTTGTTCAAATTGATAACCTACAAGTATCAATTTGGAAAATTGCAGCGAACAATTTTCTAAAGAGTCAGATCCAAAGATAATTCAACTGTGGCCTGATCAACACCGCAAACACACTCAATCATCAATGTAGGCAACTCTTGCCAATTGCATCATATGCAATTATGAATAGATGATATGTACAACTCCTTGCCATAATCACACAATCATGTATAGAATGGGAACCCTGGCCCAAACCCCACCTATAAAAGGAGGGGTACTGGGAGATTCCCATAGTACAACACACAACACAAAAAACTGAGAATTAGTTCCTTTGACAACTATTGTCCTCTTTGGTTGTGGTAATAAAGAGAGCCCTGACAAGTCTTACCTGACAGGGAGGGATAGACAACGTGAGAGAACAAATGAGAAGTTGTCATTGTGGGAGAGTAGGTTGGTGACTGGTACACCAACAAAAGGGACAACTCCTTCCTATCTGTTCTTGGTGAAGGACATGAGTTCTAGTTGGTCTGTGTGGACTACTCTAGAGGTAGGAGTCGTTTGGATGCTGCTCGGAGAGCAAAGTCAACTTGCATTATGTGATGAGACCACCGGAGTCACTACAGAGGTTGAGTAGACAAATGTTCGTGGTGAAGACCAGGAGCTACACAACCACCATCCAAGAGCAACTTGTCAACTGTTGCAAAGAAGCAAGTTTTATTGCTGGACCTGCTCCAGGACCAAGTATAACTTGCTAAAACCATCCTTCCTATTTCATAGTAGTTGAGCTATCTTTCTGTTATGGGAATACATATAGATAAAATTTTATCTCCACTGCTATACTCTATGCCCATATTTCCCAATAGTGGTATTAGCGCCACATCAATTTACTATATTTTAGGATAATTTATATGATTGAATTTTTGGTTTTACCGTTTATTTATTACATATGATGTGAATATTTAAACTACTCTCATATGTGTATCCGATCAAAGACCACATCGTCCCAAAGTTTTTTTTATATATGTATATATATGTATATGTATATATATATATATATATATATATATATATATATATATATATATATATATATATATATATATACGGCTAAAAGAATTGTGTACCTGAGTACATGTAGCTTTCATGTACCCATCTTTATTTGTAATGAATACAAAAGCATAAAATACAATCTAACCTTATGGATGTGATGTATACCCCTTAGATAACATGTGTATCCAAAGTCAATCCAACCTGACATTCCTAGATCAGCAAATGAAAGAATATACATATTTTCTAATCAACGGTAAGATGTAGAAATTGCAGAAACCGTTGAATGATATGTTGTTATATCTCATGATACACATGAGGTATGATTGTGATTTTTTGAGAACATATAATCTATTGAATTTTGATTCCATCCATAAGGTTGGATTGAATAAATGTATTCTACATATGTCATTTTCATGGCCGATACATATAAGTTGCATGTACCAGCCGGTACACACTTCCTGACCACTCTCTCTCACTCTCTCTCTCTCTCTCTCTCTCTCTCTCTCTATATATATATATATATATATATATATATATATATATATATATATATATATATATATATATATATATAGTCAGGCTAGAATACACTCGAGTGTATTCGGAGCAGAATACACTCAAGTAGTTTTTCATGATGCAATGTTTTTTTCAAAAATCTAATCTGTTGATCTTCTTAAACATCTTGTGAATAGCTCATACGCAAAATTTGAGCACATTTGGACATTTATAGGTCATGTTATAAAGACCACAAAAATTATGCATTTCAAATTAGTTTCGCGTGTCGATTTTGTTACCCTTGGATGAGTGACTTACACTCATCCAAACGGGCTCAAAATTTGTGTGTAGACTAGTTATAGTATGACGATTAAGATCAATGGTTTACATTTTGCAAAAAATAGTTTTGATATGCAAACACACTTGAATGTATTCGTGCAATTTGTACACTCGAGTGTATTCTAGCCTGACTCTCTCTCTCTCTCTCTCTCTATATATATATATATATATATATATATATATATATATATATATATACATATACATGTGAAATTTACACGCCACCCTAGAAGCGGTTTTGATGGTGGATGTGTAGCATGGTTATGGCCAATACCCTTTATCTGTATGCGGTTAGATGGTTTGGTCCCTCTTTATCTCGGTCTGTGTATCGAGCCTTTACCTCCCTCTTCCCATTGTAAAGTTAATGTTTTCCTACCTTTTCTCCCCTTGAATGTAACTCAACATTTCTCTTATTCAATGTAATAAAGTAGTAGTAGGATAGTTTTCTTTCTTGCAATGACGAGGGTTATGATTATCTCCGGTTGAGACGACCAGCTCGTGGGATGAGACGAACGTCAGGAGAACCTTGGAGGATAGTTCAATGGAATTAGACGACCGCCTGGTGGACCCAACAGACCATTTGGAAGAAGTACAAACATCTTTTGGATAGGAGGTTAGGCGACCATCCCAGAATTCCAAATCGACCGTCTAGAAGGTTTTCAAACATTGGTTGGATAGAAGGACCACCCAACCAGCCAAGAGGCGAGACGACCAGTTCAAGGGTTGAACCAATCTACCTAGATTGGAAAGCACATGTCTACACTGACAATAGGTTCATACATATGTTGTGATGATTGACCTAGGTGGTATGAATTCCTTGTGGCTCCAAGGAATTACAAGTAGACATGACCATTACCATCACTTTTTGTTTTATATTGCATGTTTAGGTTGTGGAATATAGCATATATATGATACATACTATATATGTGGTGATTGGATACAATAAATATATATATATATATATATATATATATATATATATATATATATAAATCTCAATCAAACATGTTAAGTCTTAGATACTTTCCAATAGCAATACACATGATAAACTTGTTCGACTGAGCATACGTTACGCCTCCGTGTGGTATGATATATATATATATATATATATATATATATATATATACAGAGAGAGAGAGAGAGTCAGACTAGAATATATTCAAGTGTACAAATCACGTCATACACCCCAATGGTGTTTGCCTATCTAGACCATGTTTTCCAAAAAGCTAATCCATTGATCTTCATGGTTACAATAATAATAGGTCACATACAAAATTTGAACTCATTTGGATGAGTGTAAGTCACTCATCTAAGGATAAGAAAACCGACGTACAAAACTAATTTAAAAGATATGATTTTTGCCTCCTTTAGATGCACGAACTATAAGTGTCCAAATGAGCTAAAATTTATTATATAGTATGTTCTTATGATAATTAAGAAGATCAATGGTTTATATTTTTCAAAAATTTATTGCATCTTAAAAAATGACTGAGGTGTACGGTGCCTCCGGTACACTCGAGTGTATACTAGCCTGACTCTCTCTCTCCCTCTCTCTCTCTCTATATATGTATATATATATATACATATTGTGTGTGAATAAGACTTGCATGTTTCCTTAGGTTTAATAACCAAGGGAATCTTGATCAACATCAATATGTACTCTACGCATGCAATTCTCATATTCACACAAGATGACTAATGCTAATGATAGTCTTGAGTTTTCAATCATATTCCTTTTGGTATAAACATTATAAACATTCATCTTTAATCATTTCACATAAATATCACAAGATGTTTCAGGACAATGCCATACAAGATCATATCTTTTGAAATAGAAGCATGAACAAATCTTTATTGGTAATCATCCTTGTCCATACAAGTTGCATAAAGAAAATGTTTCTATTCTGATGGCATAATGAAATAGCAGTTCTAGTAACTCTATTATATGCCCATTGGCCTAAGATAAATTTAAATGTAGACTATGAATTCCTCAAAACTTGCTCCGCCTTGTCCATCTTTGTCCTTCTATGAGGGCTTTTACTTCTTATCCCGCACATCAATATGTCAGATCTCTATCTAGTATCATATACCAAAATTTAAAAAGTGATCAAATTTATCTTATATTGTTTATACCTGAAGTGGAGGCCTCAGTACCATCCTTCTTATTCTTTAGTTCCTCTAACCAGAGTGGGAAATTTCTCTTCCATTGTCTAGGCTAGTGACAATTGTAACAATCGCCTCTTTTGTTTACTCCACCTTTTGCCTAGATATGAAGACTTGAGCTACAGTCGAGGAACGAATCGACCTTCAGGGAGAGGGTTAAGCGCTAAACTTTTTCCTCTCCCATACGGTCGAGCTGCTTTCTAGCTTTAGAACACTTCTTAGCTTTGACTTTTCCTTTCAACTTCCCCTTTGTCTTGTTGATCACCATCACATACTTGGGCTCGTCTTTCTTCATTTGTGCCTCAGTTGCCCTCAACATGCCCAACAACTCTGTCAATGGTTTGTGAAATTCGTTCATGTTGTAGTTCATGACAAATTGACTATATGACTCTGGCAAGGATTGCAGAATCATGTCAGTTGCAAACTCTTGGCCTAAGGGTAATCCTACTCTATCTAGTATTTTCCACATACCCAATGAGTTTGAGAACATGAGGACCTACTGGATCTCCTTTTTCCATGCTGCACTTGAACAACGCCTTGGATACATTGTATCTCTCTTGTCTTGTCTGATCTTGGTGCATGTTCTTGAGATGTGTGACCATCTCAATCATCCCCATGTTCTTAACATCAGAAATGAGACATCCATGGTGTCTTCAGTATGCTTCTTATAAACATCCTTGTCAGCCCTTGGAGCATTCTGAGGTAGTTCCTCTGGTTCTGGCATTTCCAGGACATAGAGGTTGAGCACCTACGTGATAAAAATTCTTAGCATCTTGAACCAGTTGTGGAAGTTGTTCCCAGTAAGTTTGTCCTTCTCAAGGACCAATCACAAAGAAAAGTGATTGTTTGTTGTTGCCATTTGGTTCTACAAAAGAATTTGCAATTTTCTCAAAAACTCATTTTTAATTTGATTTGATTAAAATTTGGGCGATAAGAAGTAGGCCTTTAATTCATTATCGTTCTCATTATTTTGTTCAAATTGATAACCTACAAGTATCAATTTGGAAAATTGTAGCGAACAATTTTCTAAAGAGTCAGATCCAAAGATAATTCAACTGTGGCCTGATCAACACTGCAAACACAGTCAATCATCAATGTAGGCAACTCTTGCCAATTGCATCATATGCAATTATGGATAGATGATATGCACAACTCCTTGCCATAATCATCTACATGCTTCTGGGCCCATACGCTCTAAGAATCACCAGTTGAGCCTGACCCAATAGCCAATATGATAATAATGCACCCCATTGAGGCGGAACCTACATTATTACCATCACATTTCCACAAGGTAGATGACACACCACACAGAAGCATAACCTATGCTTAGTCAAACAAGTTTTTCATGTTTATTTCTAGGAATGCATATAAGACTTAATATGTTTGATTGAGGGATATTTATCCTTCACTAAATGTAGTGGGAGGATAAATTATCCACTAGACCTCATACATATGATGCATGAAGATCTTATGGATTGAATGCTAAAGATAATTAGTCATACTTTGTTTTTCTTTATGGTAATATGATGATATGTACTCAGTGAAATAAAAAAACAAATCTCTTGAAATGTTCAAGGAGATTATAAATGAAGTATAACTTTGATGAAAGTATTAAGAAACTTTGATAAGATCAAATGTTGAAATACTTTACATCAATAACTTGAGAACATTCAAGAAAGAAGTGTGATAATGTATCACAAGTCGAATCCATCTGAACATGATGATGTGTCAGAATGAAGGAATTATTCCATGATGAGTCATGATATGATTATAAATTAATCTAATCTTCTTATCCTCATAAATATTAAGCGATCACAAAATAATGTACCATATGAATGGTTTATAAGACATCATAAATGGGATGATTTGGCAATGTCCCAATACTTCTAAAGGATTGAAACCTATATTGAGAAAGTAGTTTCCTGAAGAAGGTTTATCCACAAACCATAATTGTTGAATATTACTATTAGTCCCAATCCAATAACAAAAGTGTGTTGTTGATAGGATAAATGAGTTTCTAAAGAATTAGTGGGAGTAAAAGTAGAATTGGCAATGTTTAAGGTCAACAAAAGGTACAATGAGAACCATGAGAATGAAAAGTTGTTGTGGAATTTTACGGTCATCATGTAATATAGAAGAAAAGTTCTAGTACAACACATCTGATGTTGGTATATTGTGAATCCAACAATTCAGATGGATTGGTCATAATAGATGAGCCAACTAGTCAACTACAAGCTATTTGTGAGTAATATGGGATCCATATAAGATAACAAGGTAGGACCTTGATAGAGCCACTGAAAGGGGTAATACCTAAAGGGTGCAATAAGGTCTTGTGGTAAAGAACTATATGGATAACATAAAATAAAAATTGGTTGAATATGTAAAGACCAACATTAATCACATTAATTAGATTAATCCCTACTTAGTCATAATGTAGGGATCATGTTCTCTTGGTGTCAAGTTGTCATTAGAGTCATGTTTTGATACCTCTATTCCCATGTTCATTGATCTAATGACTGAAGAACCCTAATTCATATTAGGTGTAGCCATGATTATCATATCTACCTTGTTATTGCATCATAAACATTTATATCAGATTAGTTGCATTAAGGTTATAGCAGGCTACATCATTGATGTTCAAGATACTAATTACACCTGTCGAGGATCATCCATCCTAGTTTCTCATCATTAACAACATAGCAAAATATGATCTTTAACCTTAACTGTCCATATGCATGGTTATCCACATAAGAAACCCCAACTACTCATCTTTATTATCATTATCATCTTCATTTCTCATATTGTTCAACAATATCATATAACATATCAAAATAACCAAATTTACTATTTTAAGCACCATAATCACCAAATCTAGGGTTTATATGTATATTTTGCATTTGGATAAGGAAGCATAATTAGATATCACTGATATTTTATTTGCATTTCTCTCATTCTCTTGATCATTTTTCATATATTACTTGTCCAATTCCAATCTACCTATATTTAGTTATGATTTATTTAAGATTATCAAATCTCGACCAATCACGAAGCAACACGTCATGAACTTATTATTTTATCAAGTTGGTGGCCTGGCTGGGAATTAGGGTAGAAAGACCCATTTACCTTGTCCGTTGAACATTATACGAAGGGCAGTAGTGTCTTTTGACTCTTTCCCTTCTTCCTCCTCAATCTTGGGCGTGCCCGCCGCTCTGAAACCGTAGAAGATCCACCTACTGATGACCAGCTACACAACCCTAGGGTGCTAGAGATTTGGGGTGATATCTCATCTCCTCTGTCAGGTCCTCATGGACTCAAGGCACCCTTTCTCTTAGTCGATCACCTCCATAGGTGGTTGAAAGATGCTCTGCTCTGATTCAGTGGCGAATAGACTGGAGCCACCATTGTTGCCTGGGCACATTCCCTCATTTATTGGGAAGATTGGGGATATCTTAGGGGGTTATGATAGACTCAAGGCACCCTTTCACTTAGTCAAGCACCTCCATAGGTGGTTGAAGGACGCTCTTCTCCGATTCAGTGGTGAATAGACTGGGGCCACCATTGTTGCTTGGGCACATTCCCTCATTTATCGAGAAGATTGGGGAAATCTTTGGGGGTTATCATAGATTGGAAACACCAACTTTGGGTGTCAAACACCCCTATTCATGGCCTATGATCTGTCTAATCTCTTCCTTGAACTGCTGGTGACAACAAGGGATCACCGACTAACTTGCCCTACTCACAAGCCGTCAAACACTAAGGGGCACCGTCCAACTTGGCTCGTAGGCATCCATGTCCAACCGAGGCTAGAGCTCAAAGCCTCCACCTTTTAGTCAGCTACTTCTGGAATGTCAAGGGTAGAAGAGAAGGAGTGCAGGACAGATGGGGGAAAGTGTCATGGCCATGCCTTCTCATGGCTTAAAAAGGACATGAACTACACTGAGGGATCATGCAATCTTTTGTATAGGTTCTAAACGAAACCCTAGAGACTCCAAGGAGAGTGAAGATGGAGAAAGAAGGAGAGGGGAAAAACCAAAGAGAAGGTTGTAGATCAACACCCACATATATATACTAACCTTACAGACTCTCCCCTTGGTACTTGCCTTATCGAGGATAATTCCCATAAAGACTTGATGATTCTTCCTTCTTTTACCTATTCTATTATCAACGATAATTTTTTAGTTACTATGAGAGATAAAGAGAGTCAAACCATTACTTCCTCTCTCTCTCTCTATATATATATTCATAAATTGATTTAACATTAACTAAATTATGGAAAAAGGCAAGACATAACTCCATATTCCTCTTACCTTCCTCTTACTTTTCCATTTATTCAAACTTTTGACATTTATTCTGATAAAATCAAAAGTTACAAAAAGTCACTACCATAATCTTATTAGGACTTGGTTTTGGCAACAAAAAGCCACAAAGAAAAGCACTTAACTATCTGGTACATATTGGTCTTATTTAGGAACCAATTTATCTCTCTCTTTATTATATCCTTTAAATCAATTATCCTCACTTTAAGGAAACTCATAAGGTCTTTTCCAATGTTTTAGTTTTATTGGGTAGTCCATTGTACATAAAACTATCTTTCTAAAGATTCCATTAAAAGAATACCAATGTCTCATGGTGTATCATTTTCCTTCTAATCTCAAGAATCCCTTTTCTTTTCTTATTATTGCCAAGTATACAAAATAATACCAACTGATGTCGCACAACATGTGTTGCCAAACTGGCTAGATAGGCACCATGTATTTTATTTTCCTTAGGAACTTGCATATTATCTTTTAATTCTATTATCCAATAATTCATAAGGCCATTACTATTTCTTTATGCATGAAAACTCTCTTTTCTAGAGTATGCCTCATAATTGCATATTTAAAATACTAATTTTCCATTTCTTTTAGAAACCTCTTTATTATTTATTTAACTTGTGCCACAAGCACTCATGCCACAAAGGTTATTAACCTTATTATTCCATGAATAACAACATTGGATACATTGCAAATCAATTTACTTATATCAAAATTGAGGATATAACATTCACCCATCCTTAAAAGGAATTTTGCCCCCAAAATTCGAACTTAGTGAGCCTAAGGTGAAATGATGACTCATCTTAGTTTCAAACCTTAGGGTTAGATACCCTACTTAGATATCCTTAATATCTTCTATGGAAATACAATTTTCTCACGTCATTATGTGAATTCAATCCAAGGTATATCCACATTCTTGGAATTTACATGATATCATTTCTTGGTGATTACATTTTCATGTTTGGTTTCAATTGGTGATTACCTTTTCACCTAGGTTTCCAACCTGTTATTCATTTATGTTCACATAAGGGTGAGGTAATGCCTCCAACCCTAGATCATGCCATTAAGTTCAACTTGAAGTATTTATTCTCATATGCAATTTTAATCATAACATATGTCTACCCAATCTCTCTCCCTCATAATGAGATGAAATAAGCATTTGACTGCAGCTTAGAAAAAGCTCATCCCATTCTACGAGCAGAGATGGTGTACATAGACATTATCCTAAAATTTCACATTATAGGTTGAATCATTCTCAACATGACTCTAAGCATACTTTCTTTTAATTCCACAATATTCTTACATTTCATGAAGTCAATGCTTTTTTCACACTTGAGTTTGTACACAAATCCTCTTATAATTTCATTATTACATGAAAGCTTTGTATCTTTTACATTTACACCTCGTGTATTATGAGCCTTAACCAATTCCTTGAGGTCTCTAGGGGTATAGGTACTTTTTGTAATAATCTCATCCTTATGCATCTAGGGAGTGCCACTCACATTCATCCCTTGGGCCACATGAACATCATGAAGGTGGTCAACCTCATGAGACATGGGCCTCAGAAAGATGTTGCTATTACCTCCCAACCACATGGTCTTATGCATTCAAGTCACAATCAACTCATAATCCCATCGGTCACATGTATCTTTAATACACCAAATTTGACCTTTGGATTGACTTAGGACTCTACCCTTCCCAAGGGTTTCTTGGAGATGTCACAACTTTAACCATTTTCAAGCACATTATTTTCATATGCAATTCTTTAAACCAGATTTCCTCCATCTCTTATAATGATCATTATTCACTTTTGTCCCCTCATTGGACTCATGGCATCATTTCATGGCAACATTTCTTTTCTGGGCTTGGTCTCATACGGCCAACCACTTCCATAGTGACTTTTCCTCATTTCCCTCAAAGATGGCATACACGGGTTCAAAGAATCATACTTAATACATGTGCTTTCAATTCATTACACTTTAGGTGACATTTAAGGTTACCTTAATCCTTAAATTGATTAGGTGAACTTACCTTTCTATGGAAGGTCCTAACCTAGGGTGCCTTCATGGATCATAGGAGGAAGTTAGGCTCTCTAGCCACAACCTGACCCCAAGGTCTAAAGTTTTTCCTCCCCCATATGTCATCTTCCCACTCTTGTGTGGACCCACCCCAGGTTGGAACACTATCCCTAAAAGTTGAACTATAGGTTTCACATTATCATCTTTTTATGCATTGTTTTTATTATAACTTCTCAACCCTTTTTTTCTCAATCTCTGGGATAACCTCTCATGGGGTTTGTCCAAGCAGTGGAATTGGGCCACCTTCCCCTCCAGGAGCTTGGTGCCTATGTCGGCCTTCCCCTCCAGGGGTTTGACCTTCTATGATCTTCCCCTCTAGGGGCTTGATTGTTCATGAACTTCCCCTCTAGTGGCTTGATCATAGTCATCTCACTAACTTTCCTTCCATAATCGAACTTCCAGAGATAGCATGAGGGGTTCGAGTAAGTTATATTTGGATTTTCATTTTCATACATATAGCCATTGGCTTCTTATGTTTCACAAAACGTTTTACATGAATGTCATGCTCCACATACACGCATGCGTGGGAGACTTCATCAGCTAAACTCAATTTTTAAAGTAACCATAATATGTTGAACACACTTTTTCAATGATTTACCCACTCTCTAGTGGTGATCTTCATTCATACCTCCCACTAAGATATTCTTTATACATTCATTCCTCTAGAGATAACATCAGGGCAATGAGCAAGTTATATTCATTTTCCTGTATAACCCTTGGTTATTTATGTTTCTCATGCATATTCAAATCTTTTCACATGCATCATAAGTTTTCCCACATTCATGCATGGAAGTCTAGGTCACATAGACTTATTTACAAGTATTTTCTTAATTCTCTTTACTCTTACCCTAATTTGGGTTCATATGGGTAGGGTACTATATCACCACACTATTCTCATTTCTCATGATTAGGGTTTGGGTTAGGGTTAGAGACTACACCCTACTCTTAGGATTTCTATATCCCTTGCCCCTCTAGAGTTTTCATAACTCAACCCTGATTCCATCTAGAGTTTACCCTTGCAATCCATTAAATCATTATTCCCATATTTCATGTAAATTATTATCTCCATATTATATGTACATTATTATTTCCACATTAGATGTACATTTTATTTCCACATGTTCTTTATTATTCTCACATTACACGTTCATTATAAATTCCACATTTTTAGGTGCATTAATTGGTGGAGGATGCCTTAATCCTACATCTTCTCAAAATCCTAACTTTATATGAGGAGGGAAGTCCCTTTTAGAATTTATTAAGAAAAAGGATGATAAGTGGATGAATCAAGATGAGAAAAAAACCCAAAGGTATTTTACTTGAGGCAAAATCATCCAACTTTGTCCATGAAGGATGCACATGTGCGGAAGTCCTTGTATGATGACTAGCGGTGCGAAGGAATATATTTCCAGCCCCCAGGTCGTGGTCCATTCTAGACACCATCATCTTCAAAAAATGGCCTAATAATTCCCTCAAATTACTACAAATTACTTGAAATTATAAACTATTAATATTATCTAAAAAAATTTGGCACTCTGATACAAAATGTAACGACCTCACTTTTCAATAGCTCCCAATTAGGGAAGGACAAAAAGATGAGAGCCATTACTTACAAATTTTCCCAAGAATCCAAATTTAGCAAATAATAAATAATAGAAAACACTTTCATAAATTCACAAATTAAGGTTTACAAAATGCTTACATGAACTTTCACCATGAATACTACATCACATTAGAAGAAGTGTCTAGCTAATTCTCATTTTAAATCTTTAATACCATCACACTTTTCATCTGTCCATCATATCTTGATATCTTCTTGTATCCTTTATCATTTATATCATTTTATTCCAAAAATAGCATGAAACAAATACATTATCAATATGTTGTCATACTGGTACGCGGAGTGTATCCAAAATCTTTAAGTAAATAATAACATATATTCCAACAATTACTTGAAAAATATAAACTGTCATTTTCTTCATATAATCTTTCTTTAAGTGATACTCATAGTGGAGTTATGATTGAACAAAATGTAAATAAACAACAACATTTTAATTGTTCAATCCATGAGAAAATCCCAAAAATTCTAAAAAACTAATAAGTTTAGTACGAGACCACTAACAGTGACATCTCATGTCATACTGCAAAAAGAGCATGCCAGGGTATAGTGGCATCTTTGCTCAGAGCTACAGCCGCAACATGCACCCTCTTAGGGGAACACAGACCAACAACCTTCCCCATTTATAAAATTATTGAGTCATGGCATATAGCCATAATCTGAGCCACGGGCTAGTTCACCGTGCTCATTAATGAGTCTATGACCACTGTCGTATTCCTACCAGGATATGGCATATAGCCAATCCCCAAGATTGTGGACGTAAGGGGATTGGCTCACATATGGCCGTCCAAGCTCACACCCCCACATATTCAAAAATATGCACTCCAGGTTATCCCGTGGGAAAAACCCGTTTCACCATTTCAGCAAATTCTGACACTGATGGATCTATGGTCAGGATGGTTTCTAATGATATATTAAGTGCATTACAATATTCTTTTAGCATCAAACAAGTTATAAGCATTAATCATAAACAAATGCTACAAAGAAAGGTGTAATACATCTATCAAGTACTTTTCTAATCTTTGAATACATTTAGATACATAACACTCGAGATCTCAGTCCCTTACCACATTACTAGGAGTTCTCATTCCTTAACATCATCATAATCATCATCATGATTACTGGATCTGAGTATTCAAACCCTTAGATCACCACATACCTATTGGTCCCCAGACCAAGGTATTCATCTCACTTGTTGTACAAGTATTCCACATAGCTTACATGGTTCATAAAACATCTTGTCACCTCTTACTAAGAAACAACTTATCTTTTAAGACATCAAATTGTATAATCATTAAAATTGTTATACAAGTATTTCACACATCTTGCAAGACTTATTTAAATCTGTGTTATATAGCACATCATTGCTCATATCTGTCTATGCTCATCATTTCATGATTCTTGAATAGTGTGCACTTTATGATGAAAACTCTTAATAGTATATGGCATCACTATATAATTCAAGAGAAATGCATCCTTCCCATGATTAGGGTTAGGATTTTTCAATCTAACCAATTAGGGTTGTAAGAGCATACCATCACTCTTCATTAGGGTCAGGTTTTCCCCTTATTAACAAATTAAGGATTCAAGATCATAATATCTAGAATCAAACTCTACTTCATACTCCACTCATCTTAGGAGTATCAGTGCATGCTTATTAACATGATTATCACTTATGTATAAGTTTCTCTCTTATCCTCATTAATATGTTAATTGCACCATTTATGAAGTTGGCTCAATTCTCCTCTCGAGGTACATTAGATCAACATTGTCAAGTCTCATTATCTTTGATATTGCAATTAGCACAACACACAACATATATCACTCAATCAAATACATATGATTGAGGTATACCCATCATATTGGGCATCAAGATGTGTGTATATTATCATTTATGCTTAAGATACATCCTTTTCTACATATCGCATATCCATATCAGGCATGTGGTATAACCACATTACTATGTCGTGTTTTAGGGTGTATCCCCTGACACTATATAATGTATCCATCTTGGGTTAACTATCACTTAGTTCTTATTGTCTCAAGTTAGCTTCATATCGTGTATGAGCTAGGTGCTTGACCTCATATCTGTTGGCTAAATTGGACATTAGTATAATCCCTTTGTTTTGATGATGAAAAACATTTCATTCTTGTCGATCTAACGTGCTACTTGAGTGTTGTAGGAATAAGGTGGATGACAAAGATTTGGGAGATCTATATGCTAAATTGCTTTAATTTCATGAATGTAATCGATTGTAAAACTTGTACAAATATATAATGTACAAGTACTTAGACATCATGTAAATCAAGCGTTAGATCTTCCTTAGCCAATCACAACACTTAGATAGGTCACCCCCTACAATAGTGTCACTTTTGCACACTCATACACAAACTTAGTACTTAGTTTAAAACATTGAAATAGGGTCAATCTCAGTCGATAATATTCTCGACCGAGACACTCTCAATCGACAAACTCTTCGACCGAGAATGACCCAGGTTGCCGTTAGACACAGCAGACAAGGTAGTTGGTAGTTGGAGATGAACGTTGTATACACTTGCTCAAGACAGTCCCTCAGTCGACAAGTCCTCGACCGAGAAGGACTCTCGGTCGACAATTCTTCGACCGAGATGTATTCTGTCTGCAATTTTCAGAGTTAATTAACTAGCCATTGCTAAAGCAACTAATGTGTACCTAATAACTAGTTAAGAACTTAGACCCCCCTAGAAAGTGTCTAGAACATCCTTAAGCACTTGTAGGTCATTCCTATAAATAGGACAAGCCTTAGGACACTCCAATACACACTTGTGCAATACTTGAGCTTACACTTGCAATTGGCAATCTGTTTTGAGCAATTGAGCAACACTAGCATTGGCTATTCTTTTCCTTGTTCCAAATTCGTGTCCTATAGGATAACATATCCTATCCACTAAACCTACACTTCAATATTCATTGGTTAGGAGATCTATACGCTTGATAAAGGAAAATCAAGCCTTGTGCTTCAAAGTGGTAATTGTAATTTCCATTTCCTTTCTTGTTCTTTCTTATTGCTTGTACTCTCCTTGCTACTCCTAGGGTTGGAGGCTGCGGATTGGAGAGGGTTTAATCTTCTTGGTGAAGAAGGAGGTATTTGGACTACTTCTAGAAGGCTGTTGCAACGGGAAGCTACTTCAAGAGGAAGGCTACTTCAAGGGGGAGCTTGAAGTTACTTCAAGAAGGCTGCTTCAAGGTTGGTGCAACTACTTCAAGGTGAAGGCTGTCCAAAGGGTGTAGAAAGTATTGTAATTTTATGTAAATTCCTTGAGAGGTAATAAAATTTAATACTTTCAAAATCCCGGTTGGGTAAGCAACCGGGTAGTAGATTGACTGCCTTAGTATTTGCTAAGGTTGGAACCACTCTAAACATCTTGTCTCCTTATTATTATTTCAATTGTGGTTGTTTGAGTTAAATTACTTTAAAATAATCATGAAACTCTATTCACCCCCTTCTAATGGTTTTTCAATTGGTATCAAAGCGGGCTTCAAGGAGCTCTAATCGAGTCTTGAAGAATGGGTGACGGGTTGCTCAACAACCTCAAATTGGAAGGAACACTTGTGGCTAGGACTCCAGCTTTTGATGGCACTAACTATACCTACTAGAAGAGGAGGATGCAATTTTACTTCCAAGGGATCAGTTGGGACTTATGGAGAATGGTATCAACTCCTTATGAACTCCCTCAAACGGAGTATGTAGTTTGGGATACTAATACGGTAAAGTCTGCCCAAATGAATGCAAAGGCTGTAAGTATACTTTATTGTTCAATTTCTGTTGGTGAGTTTAATAGAATATCAAATTGTGAAAAGTCTTATGAAATATGGCATAGACTTTCTATAACATATGAAGGAACTGTTCAAGTTAAGAACTCTAAAATCGGAATGCTTAAACAGAAATTTGAAAAATTTTGTATGGATCAAAATGAATCTATTAGTGAAATGTATGCAAAATTCTCTTCTATTGTAAATGGTTTGAATGCTTTAGGTAAAGTAATTAGTGAGGAAGACCAGGTGTCAAAGATTCTTAGATCTCTCCCTTCTAAGTACAAGCCCAAAGTAATGGCCATTGAAGAAGCAAATGACCTCACTCGATTAAGGATGGAGAAACTCATTGGCAATCTAGAAGCACATGAGGCGACCTTGGAGGAAGAGGAATGACGAGAATGTGAACTGCAACAAGGAAGAAAGAAAGATGTGGCTCTAAAAGCTTCAAAGATCATCACGCCGGAAAGTGATGAAACAAGTGAAGAAGAAGGAGAAGAAGCCCTAATTGTCAATGGTAAGAAATATAGAAGATTTAGATCTAACAAAATATCTAGTTCTTCTTCTTCCCCTCCTAGGTGTTTTGAATGTGGAAAGAAAGGACATCTCAAAAATGTATGTCCTAAAGCTAAGAAAGGAAAGAAAAGCTCACACAAAAAGAAGGGAGAAAAAGCGTATAAAGTTGCGTGGGATGAATCAAGTGAAAGTGAAAGAGGAGAAGAGAAGGTGGAGTGTCTCATGGAAAAAGAAGATGATGAAGATTCCCAAGAGGTAAGCCTTCTTGATTTGCCAAAAGAAGATTTAATCGCTAGTCTACAAGAAACTCATGACAAGTATGTTGACTGTAAAAAGAAACTAAAGAAGGTCACCAAAACAAATGAGGAATTATATGCTAGATTAAATGATATTTCTTCTGAAAAGAACAATATTGATCTTGAAAATTTGTCTTTAAAACATCTTTATATGATTGTAACATAAAGTTACTTACTCTAGAAACGAATCATGATCTTTTTTCTCAAGAAAAGGTTGATTTGCTTGCTAAACTAAACAATTTTCAGACCCAACCTATTCTATGTAACCATCTAGATTATGATAATTTTGTTAAGGAAATAAAATATCTATTATCTGATTTAGATCAAGCAAGGAAAGATATAAACAAGAAGATGGATGAGATTGCTAAGCTACAAAGAGAAAGAAATGGCTTAAGAGGAAATGACATCCTTGATAATATTATGAAAATTTCCTCTAGTTACAATGAAAGAAGAGGATTAGGATATGATCCAAAGAGAAATCAACCCAAAAGAGCTAAAGAATCCAAGACTAAGATTATGTTTGTACCTAAGAACACAATTCCTAGAAAGAGAAATGAAATTGACTCTATTACTTGTCATTTTTGTCTACGTCTTGGACATTACTCTTTTTCATGCCCGTATAAGAAGAAGGATTCTAAGTTAGTTTGGGTACCCAAACCTCAAACTTAAATTGAATGTAATTTAGTTGAGATATGATCTAATGCTTATTCTTGAAAATCATAATGTTCTATCTCAACTAAACAAATAGTTTCATGTATTGTGTTAATTTTAGAACTGATATGAATAAATTCCTGAAACAGAGACATATTCGGTCGACAAATAGTTCAACCGAGATACTCTCAGTCGAGCAACACTTCAACTGAGCAAATGGCTGTGAATAATTAAAATCTACAGGAAAAATCTTAGTGAAACAACAATCATTCCGATCGAGAAATGATCGATCGGAGCAAAAATCGATCGAAAAATGGTCGACCGAACAGACTTCTGCTTCTATTTAGTTTTAATCTGTAAAACAACAAATTTCTCGATCGACAAATTGGTCGACCGAAACACATGTCGGTCAAACTTTTGTCTACCGAATGAAGTTCTGATCAACTTTCTTTGTTAAAACATGTTCAGTTTCAAATCAAATGTACCTAACCATAACAAACCATCACATGGGTACCAAAACCTATATTTTAATGCAGGATTGGGTGGTCGATAGTGGATGTTCCAAACATATGACCAGAAACAAGGATGCATTTCAAACTTTTGAAGAAAAGAAGAGTGGAACAGTCACCTTTGGAGACAATGGTAAAGGTAAAATTGTTGGGATAGGTAATATTGGTACAAATCTTGAAATAAAGAATGTTTTACTTGTTGATGGCTTGCACCATAATTTAATAAGTGTTAGCCAACTATGTGATAGTGGATATGATGTTTTATTCAACAAAAATTGCTGCAAGTTACTAATAGAAAATACCACAAATGTTGTTTATAAAGGAAAAAGAGTTGGAAATCTCTATATTCTTAGACCTAACTCCATGTAATATGTAGTTGGAAAGTGCTTACTTGCAAATGAAAATTCTTTAAAACTATGGCATAAAAAATTAGGTCATGCTAGTTCACATGTCATGAAAAAGCTAGTTAAACATGATCTTGTTCGTGGTTTGCCTAATTTATCTTTTGATCAAACTGAAAATTGTGAACCATGTACCTTGGGTAAAAAAACTAAAACCTATTTTAAACCCAAAAATGTACTTAGCACCTGTAGATCCTTAGAACTCATTCGTATGGATTTATTTGGACCTATGCAGACACAATCTATTAGTGGCAAAAGATATTGTTTTTTTATTGTTGATGATTATAGTAGATATACATGGGTACACTTTCTTGCAAACAAAGATGACACTATTCTAGTTTTTATTAAATTTTGTTCCAAGATTGAAAATCTATTACAAAACAAAATATGTACAATTAGGAGTGATCATGGTGGAGAATTTGAGAACCATTTATTTGAAGAATTTTGCACATCTCAAGGCTACACTCACAATTTTCCTACTCCACGCACTCCACAACAAAATGCTATAGTTGAAAGGAAAAATCTATCACTACAAGAAATGGCTAGGACTATGCTGCTCGAACATAATACACCTAAAACATTTTGGGCTGAAGTGGTAAACATAGCTTGCTATGTGTTAAATAGAGTAATTGTTCATTCCTATTTGAAGAAAACACCATATGAAATCATATATAATAAGAAACCTAGGTTTGACTATTTTCATACTTTCGGATCAACATGCTACATTCTTAACACAAAAGAGGATAGAGACAAGTTTGACTCTAAATCACATAAAGCCTTTTTCTTGGGATATTCTACCTCTAGCAAAGAATTTAGAGTTTACAACACTATTTCTACAAAAGTTGAGGAATCAATTCACATCTCTTTTCATGAAGAGCCACAATCTGAAAACCTTGAAGTAATTGATCTTACTCATTAATTAGAAAATTTATCTTTACCTAATGATAATGATAAAAACACTACTAGTGATCACCAAGTTGAAACACAACATGTTCCTAGACTCATTAAGGATCATCCTCAAGAATTAATCATTGGAAATCCAAATGATAAAGTCAAAACTCGTTCTTATTTTAAAGATGTTGCAAATATGGCATTTGTCTCTATAATTGAACCTAAAAAGGTAACTGAAGCTCTCAAAGATGACTATTGGATAATAGAAATGCAAGAAGAATTAAACCAATTCACTAAAAACGACATATGGGACTTAGTTCCTAAACCACAAGATAAAACCATTATTGGAACTAAATGGGTTTTTAGAAATAAGTTAAATGAAGTAGGGGAAGTAGTAAGAAATAAAGCTAGGCTAGTAGCACAAGGATATACTCAACAAGAAGGGACAGACTTTGATGAAACATATGCACCAGGTAGCAAGACTTGAAGCAATTAGAATGCTACTAGCTATAGCTGCACATGAAAACATCAAACCTTTTCAAATGGATGTAAAAAGTGCATTTCTCAATGGGATAATCCAAGAAGAAGTATATGTTGCCCAACCACCTGGTTTTGAAATACCGGAAAAAGGTGACTATGTATACAAACTTAAGAAGGCACTTTATGGTTTAAAACAAGCACCTAGAAATTGGTATGAAAGGATCAAGAACTATTTATTTGATAACGATTTTTCTATTGGAAATTCAGATTCTACTTTATTTTTCAAAACATATGCATATGATTTTCTATTTGTTCAAATATATGTTGATGACATTATCTTTGGTGCTTCAAATGAATCATTATGCAAACAATTCAGTGATATTATGCAACAAGAATTTGAAATGAGCCTCATGGGTGAACTAACTTTCTTTCTTGGTTTTCAAATTAAACAAACGCCTGTCGGAATTTTTATAAGCCAAGAAAAGTACACCAATGAACTCTTAAAACGTTTTGGGATGGACCAATGCAAACATGCTACCACTCCAATGGCTACCTCTACCAAAATTGATAAGGACGAAAATGGGGAACCTATTGATGATTCCTTATATAGAGCCATGATTGGTAGTTTGCTTTACTTAACCGCTTCTAGACCGGACATCATGTTTTCAGTTGGTCTCTGTGCTCGATTTCAATCACAACCTATGCATTCTCACTTTCAAGCCATCAAACAAATTTTCTGATACTTAGTCGGCACGACAAGTTTTGGTTTATGGTATCCTAAAGGAAAAACCTTGGATTTTACAGCTTATACTGATGCCGACTACGCTGGTTGTCGACTTGATCGCAAGAGTACTAGTGGTAGTTGTTTCTTGTTAGGAAGAGCATTAATATCTTGGTTTAGTAAGAATCAAAATATGGTTGCCCTCTCTACAACTGAAGTTGAATATATGGCAGCCAGATCTTGTTGTGCTCAAGTGCTAAATATGCAACAAGTGTTAAAAGATTATGGCTTTACTTTTTCATCCACGCCTATCTTTTGTGACAACACAAGCGCTATAAACTTAGCACATAATCCCATTCTACACAGCTGAGCTAAACATATTGAAATCCGTCATCACTTTTTACGGGATCATATTTCTGAGAATCATGTATCCCTTCATCATGTTGATACAGAAGATCAATTGGATGATATTTTCACAAAACTGCTTCCACTAGACCAATTTAACAAAATAAGGAAGCAACTACTCATCACTCCCTTAGAAGATGTTTTCTTTGATATTTGTGCCTCTTAAAAACAGTTTTTAATCGTGTTATTTTTGGCTTTCAAATGGACATCTTCTTTGAAAGATTTGATGGCTATCTTTTTATGGGGGATATCAAATTAAGGGGGAGTTCTTTCATTTTTTAACAGATATATTTTTGAAATGACAAAGGGGGAGAAATAAATGTAAATCTTAATAAATCTTAAAATGGTAACTTTGAAAAATTCAATCAATGAGTTTCATAAATCTCTTGGATTTACATTAAAAGTTGCTATATTCCCTAAAGAATTGGATCTTATGTTCCATACTTCTTTGGGAATAATAAGCACACATTTCATAAACAAGTGAAGAAATTCACAAAGTAAATCTCAGGTATGAAACTCAACTCATTTTAAAGACTAGTTGATTCATATTTTGGAAATGTTTGTCATCTTCAAAAAAGGGGGAGATTGTTGGCTAAATTGGACATTAGTATAATCCCTTTGTTTTGATGATGAAAAACATTTCATTCTTGTCAATCTAACGTGCTACTTGAGTGTTGCAGGAATAAGGTGGATGACAAAGATTTGGGAGATCTATATGCTAAATTTCTTTAATTTCATGAATGTAATCAATTGTAAAACTTGTACAAATATATAATGTACAAGTACTTAGACATCATGTAAATCAAGCGTTAGATCTTCCTTAGCCAATCACAACACTTAGATAGGTGACCCCTACAATAGTTTCACAATTGCACACTCATACACAAACTTAGTATTTAGTTTAAAACATTGAAACATGGTCAATCTCGGTCGACAATATTCTCGACTGAGACACTCTCGGTCGACAAACTCTTCGACTGAGAATGACCCAAGTAGCCATTAGACACAACAGACAAGGTAGTTGGCAGTTGGAGATGAACGTTGCATATACTTGCTCCAAACAGTCCATCGGTCGACAAGTCCTCGACCGAGAAGGACTCTCGGTCGACAATTTTTCGACTGAGATGTGTTCTGTCTGCAATTTTCAAAGTTAATTAACTAACCGTTGCTAAAGCAACTAATGTGTACCTAATGACTAGTTAAGCACTTAGAACCCCCTAGAAAGTGTCTAGAACGTCTTTAAGCACTTGTAGGTCATTCCTATAAATAGGACAAGCCTTAGGACACTCCAATACACACTTGTGCAATACTTGGGCTTACACTTGCAATTGGCAATCTATTTTGAGAAATTGAGCAACACTACCATTGGCTATTCTTTTCCTTGTTCCAAATTCATGTCCTATAGGCTAGCATCTCCTATCCACTAAACCTACACTTCAATATTCATTGGTTAGGAGATCTATACGCTTGATATAGGCAAAGCAAGCCTTGTGCTTCAAAGTGGTAATTGTAATTTCCATTTCCTTTCTTGTTCTTTCTTATTGCTTGTACTCTCCTTGCTACTCCTAGGGTTGGAGGCTGCGGATTGGAGAGGGTTTAATCTTCTTGGTGAAGAAGGAGGTCTTTGGACTACTTCTAGAAGGATGTTGCAACGAGAAGCTACTTCAAGAGGAAGGCTACTAATAGGGAGCAATTATGGAATGATATTGAATCTATTAATTCTAGTGTGTCTTCTCCTTGGATCATTTTAGGTGATTTTAATGTTGTTAGAAAGGATGAAGAAAAGTTGGGCAGAGATCCTCCTACTAAGAAGTCCATGGATGATTTCAATAATTGTATTCTCAATTGTGGCCTTTTTGAGCTGGGCCTGAATGGACCTTCCTTTTCTTGGGATAACCATCAATCGGGGGATTTTTTTGTTACTTCTCTTATTGACAGGATTCTCCATAATTTTGATTTCATGAGGGAGTTTTATGAGTTCAAAGGTTTTCTTCATTCCAATATTATCAGTGATCATAAGATCCTCACTCTTGACATTGGTGAGAAAGGTAAAATTGTTTCCCCCTTTCATTTCATTAATGCTTGGACTGAAAAAGAAGGCTTCAGGGATATTTTTAGAAAAAGTTGGTCTGGGGATGACATTGGCTTTCCTAGTTTCATTGTCTATAGTAAGTTTAAGAAGCTTAGACACGAGCTGTCTAAGTGGAATAGGAGCACTGTTGGAAATTTCACTGATGTTTCTAAGAGGATTAATTTTTTAGCTTGTGAAGCACAAAGCAACCTTGATAAGGACCCTTCTAATGGTCTGCTGCAAATTGAAGCTGTTGTTATAAGAAAAGAATCCTTTATTGCTAATAAGCATGAAGAATCTTTGCTAAGATAGAAATCTAGAGTCAAGTGGCTTAAAGAGGGGAATTGTAACTCTAAGTTTTTATATTCTTCGATTAAAGTGAGAAGAAATGTTAACCACATCCGAGCCCTTGATATTGGTGGGATCATTAGTACTAACTGTTCTGAGATTAAACAACATATTCTGGGGTACTATGTTTCCTTATTCAATAATGGTCACAGTATTGATGTTGATATTCTGAATATGTTGGTCTTTCCTAAGTTGAATGATGTTCATAAGTTGGCTCTTGATAGATGTTTTTCTATGAAGGAAGTTGTTGATGTAGTCAAGAATCTTAATTCTGAGAAATGCCCAGGACCTGATGGGTTTAGTGGTCACTTTTTCAAGTTCTGTTGGAGTGATATTTGCTCAGATGTTGTTAGGGCTGTCCTTGGCTTCTTTAATTCTGGGATAATGCTTAGAGAAGCTAATCGTACTTTCATAACTCTTATTCTGAAAGTGAAGAATTCCAGTGATCTCAAGAATTTCAGACCCATTGCTCTTTGTAATGTCTTCTATAAAGTTATTTCTAAACTTCTTGCTAACAGATTGCAACTTGTTTTGCCTGCTGTAGTGAGTAGTAACCAGTGTGCTTTCGTGAAGGGTAGGTCTATCAAGGATGCTGTTCTTTTATCCAATGAATTGATAAATGATTTTAACGAGAAGGAGTGTAGGCCTAATATGTGTATCAAGTTAGACATTTCTAAAGCCTATGACTCAGTTGCTTGGGAGGCCATCTTTCTTATTCTTGAGCTTATGAATTTTCCTCACTGTTGGGTTGTGTTGCTTAAGGATATTTTTAACACTATTTCCTATGAGATCCTTATTAATGGAGAAGCTTCTGAATCGTTTCAGCCTAGCAATGGGGTTCGGCAGGGAGATCCCCTAGCTCCCTACATTTTTGTTCTTATTATGCAGGTTATTACTCTTCTTCTTGATAAAGAGGTTAAAGAGGGTAATTTGAAACCTTTGAAGGCCTCGTCCAATTTCTCTGTCTCTCACCTGATTTTTGCTGATGACCTGATGATTTTCTATGAGGCAGATGATCGGAGTGGTTATGCTATTAAAAGAGTGCTTGACCATCTATATGTTGCTACTGGTTTGAAGATTAACACGGATAAAAGTGTTGTTCTCTATAGTCAAAATGCTAATAAAAGTTTGATGGGCAGCATTTTGGGCATTGCTGAAGGGTGTCTTCCACAGAGATATCTTGGTATTCCTTTGGTTATTGGCAAGTTGACTAAGGCTCATTGTAGTCCCCTTCTTGACAGAATTAAGAGTCGCCTTGATGGTTGGAAAGCAAGTCATCTCTCTATGGCAGGTAGAGTTGAGCTTGTCCAGTCTACTCTTACTACTATGACTAATTATTGGGTTGCCAGTTTCCCTATCCCTTGTGCTGTTTGTGATGAAATTGAACAGCTCTATCGGAATTTCATCTAGGGGAAGACTGTTAGTAGAAATCCTATTAATTTGGTCAAGTGGAGTGAGGTTGTTAAACCAAAGCTGCAAGGTGGCTTAGGGATTAAATGTATTAGAGGCATTATTTAGTCATATATTCTCTTGAATGGATGGGACATTGCCAAGAAGAAAGACAGTATATGGATAAAATGGATCCATGAGAAGTACTTAGTTAAGCATTCGTTCTGGTATCTTCCTATTAATGAGAGTTTTTCGTGGCTGTTCAGAAGAATTCTGGGTGAAAGAGACTGTTTAAGAAGATATATCACTTTTGTCATTGGCGATGGTAAAGATGTTAGTATTTGGAAGGATCCCTGGTGCAAGGGGTCGAAGTTTCTTACTGAAGTGCTGGGCAGACAGAGCATTATTCAGCTGGGGTTCCCTTTTAACGCCAAACTCAGTCATCTCATTAGTAACGACTCCTGGGCTGTTGAGAATTCAAGACTTCACAGTAGCCTGATTGAGGTTCTCCACTGTATACCGAGTCCTACTGTTGGGAGTGATAAAATCCTGTTTGATGGAAAGATGGAGGTGAACTGTAAATATATTTGGAGATGTCTCCACCCTGAGAATGGGACGAATTTATTTTTTCAGTGGCTTTGGAGCTTCAGCTGTCCAAGCAATTGGAGAATGATAGGATGGAAAGTTGGTCATAGAAGACTTCCGACTTCTTGCTTTGTGAAACATATTGGGATCAGCCTTGCGTCAATGTGTTTTCTTTGCTGCAGGGAGGAAGAGGATATTGAGCATCTTTTGTTCAGCTGCTCTTACTCATCTGAGATTTGGAGGAGAGCCAGTGTTCTTCTTAATCTTCGGCAACCCAGATCGATAAATGATGTCTATCTTTTCAAGGACAGAAAGGCCTATCTTCTTGGTCTTGGTATTTTCAGCTGGCTGTGGAGGGAGAGGAATGATCATGTTCATTGTGGGATTTCCAAGGAGGTGGATCTTATTTGGAATCTCATTCTTCACGACCTGGACCTTTTGATGGACAGTCTATAGGAGTCTTTTTCTGTATAGTTTCTTTTCCTTTTTCTGTCTTTTAGTTTGTCTTGGGAGGTCCTGCTCCTTAAGACGTTTCTCTTTCTTTTTCTTTGTATATTCTCAAAACTATAAAAAGAAATAGAAGGAGCTGAGTTCACCAACAAAAAAAAGGAAGGCTACTTCAAGGGGGAGCTTGAAGTTACTTCAAGAAGGCTGCTTCAAGGTTGGTGCAACTACTTCAAGGTGAAGGTTGTCCAAAGGGTGTAGAAAGTATTGTAATTTTATGTAAATTCCTTGAGAGGTAATAAAATTTAATACTTTCAAAATCCCGGTTGGGTAAGCAACCTGGTAGTGGATTGACTGCCTTAGTATTTGCTAAGGTTGGAACCACTCTAAACACCTTGTCTCCTTCTTATTATTTAAATTATGGTTGTTTGAGTTAAATTACTTTAAAATAATCATAAAACCCTATTCACCCCCCTCTAGTGGTTTTTCAATATCGGGTATAAGCTGAATACTTGGTGCCATATCGTGCACAAGGGGTGCACCATATTGGGCATAGAGTGTATGCCTCATCATGTATCATTTAAGTGGTAGTATCATGTCTGTTTTTCATGTTGGGTTGTCATATCGTGTTATCAAGTTGGTTGACATATTGAGTTACCAAGTTAAGTAGTCCCTCAAACTCATAACTCTTTATGCCTTCAAAAGAATTAATCCCTACATATATTTGAATGACAAGCTAGATATCAGGTTGGATACTTTCACAACAGTCCTTCACACAAAGGGTAGGATGTATCAAGTTTCATACCATCTCTTAGAGGTTCACCTCTATATAGGTTAGGGTTTTAACTCTATATCATTTAGAGTGTTCAACTAACACTATGTCGTGCATGAGGCATGATTTTAACCTTGTATCATGTATAAGGTGTAAGTAGGTGCTACTCATATCGTTCATGTAGTAACCCTCACCACTATATGGGGTTACCCATTATCTTGGGTTTCATGTTTCCATCTAGGGTTTCCACCCATATCGGGCAGAGTATACCATATTCATGAGGTATCACTCAACTCTATATCAAATTACATAACATCTTGGGTTCATATCATGTTTAAGGTATGTCAACCTATGTCGGGTTGTACCATATGTTTGACTCCATGTCTTATATCGTGGACAAGTATATGCTTAACCACATATCATGCACAAGGTGTGTGCTTCAAGATCATATCATGCAAAAGGTACTTGCTTGTGTCACCCACATCGGGTTACTCAAAATTAGGGTTTAGCATATCAATTTAGAAGTGTGTACTTGACACTATATCATGCATAAGGTCTTTTCTTGACTTCCTATCGTGCAAGAGGTGTGCGGTTAACACCATATCATGTTCAATATGTGAACTTCATCTCCATATCATTCAAAGAGGTACATACTCATAAGCATATCGTGCTAGTGATGTAGGTACATAACCATATTGGGTTAGAGGTACTGGTTTGTGTGCTTGAACCCGATATCACTTTATAAGGTGATACCATATTTTTCAAGCTCTAGACCTTCATTCTAACTATTATAGTACATGGATAGCAGATCTAAGAAACTACTAAAACTCATATATTCATCAAATGTTCAAGAAAATCTCAGAACTGAAAGTAGATCCTCAAGTATAGCAAGATAGGTGAATAATAACATGATTGGGTTAAGGACCAAAAAAGTTATAACATGATTGGGTTCAAGTTATATAACCCACCTTATGAACAACTTCAAAGCTCCAAGATCCAAATATTCACGCTCCTAAGGTTGAAGATGAGCTTATTCAAGGTCCAAGGCTTGTTTCACAACTCCTCCATAGACAAGAAATCACCATAGTTAAGAACTTGGTGAAGAAGGAAAGAGAGGAATATCTATAACCCGAAATCATGATTCAACCAAGGTTGAAGATGACCAAAGCCTTACCTTAAGATTGGTGTTTGATCTTCTCTTGCTCCTTGAGCTACTATTCATGATATCTAAGTGGTTTTCACGATATCTCCAAGAGAGAGATTTGTGGAGTTTGTAAACTTCCATAAGTACGCGGGCCCATGAGATAAGAGTGTATAAGAGGTGTCTGCACCTTATGCTACTAGGTGACACATGGAAATGCATGATTTACACATGTCCATGCATGTAAAAATATATATCTTTCCATGAAAAAGTCTTAAGGATAATCTAGAGGTGATATTTCGGTCATCCTTTATCTTGTTGGATAAGCTATCTCATCTTTATCTCTCCAAAAATGCAAACCGATACACTTTTTGCAAGGAGCTTGCAGCTCATCATGGACCACCCGCTTTAGGTGATTTGCCTGACATGGCCTTTTCCAAGGCTCAAAAAACTAATAGGAGACTCCTACTATGGCTCCTTGGCCGATAAGGCTCCTATATCAAGTCTACAACTCGACACAACACATATAAGGCTTTACCTTCAATTCTTTCTTGGTCTTTTCTTCACCAAGAGTATCATCACTCAAAGATGATTCAAACATACTATCTCCTTATTTATCTCTCCTATAAAATATACATAGAGGGAGTAGGGACACTCTAGAGGTGGTAATTTGCATTTCTACCCTATAATTTGGGTAAATTACAAATTGTACCAAAATTGGTGCACAAAGTGCAAGCATTTGTTCAAACAAGTTATAACTTGGGATTTAGGCTTTCCATAAGCCACAACTTTGCATAATTCTCTCTCTTATGATACTAAAATACTTATAACACATTCAACATGTGACATATTGCAATGTAACCCCTCATCTTGGGAAAATTGAACTTTTCACTCAGACTATCATATAATGAACAAATAGTTTGCAATTAAGCTCAAATTTGAAAATAAACTTCACAAAGAGCCTTAATCACTTTTCAAATGATCAATACTAGTTTGTAATTAACTTACTTAAGCAAAACTTCTAGGGTTAAGCCGTAACCCATGTTAGGGGTGTTACAATTATAAACCCCAAACAAGGATTTCATCCCTGAAATCCCAGATGAAGGAAGATAATTGTTATTCATGCATCATATCATTGAGTCTTCACATAAAGTCTTATTGTCATGGAGATTCCATATAACTTTGATCAATACAAAGTCCTTTCACCTAGGGTCATTATAGAATCTATTATATAGGACATACATTCAACTGCCCTTTTCATTAATGACTGTAGTGTCAATTTTGTATTAGGTAACACTTTTTGAGTCAGAGCAGTACTATTCATACTTTGAATAATTCAGGTGTCAAACCTCACTTAGTTTTAGCATTTCTCTTTCATGGAGAGACTATAGTTACGTTGTTTCACCCTCTTGGGACTACAAGTCTTATCAAATATCTTTTGTGCCACTCTAATTTGTTGACACAATACTAAACTTACTTATGACTTGTAGCAACTTAATCGTTAGCTATTTATTTTCTTTGTCATAAGGAGAGACTACTTATCAAAGAAGAACTTATCTCTGAGGTATCTCTAGATGTTATAAGCTACCTCAATAGATCTAGATAGGGATATTCTAAGGAATTATTTTTAGCTTGATAAGATTCTTCCCCAAAAAGATTCTACAATTCTTCCTTCAATTAATACATACTTAATGATGTTATGCTTATGCGGAGCATAAATCCCTAACATATGGTATCAATACTATAGTTATTTCAAAGTTGGCCCTTCAAGGTAACCGAATTAAGATTCATCTTATCAGGAGTCATGTTCTCATTTTTCATACCATTGAAAGTCCTTAGATACTAGGATTCTTTACCTTGGTATCCATTACATGTGCCCAAAAAGACATCACATCCTCATCCTTTCTAAATCACTATTGTCATTACAAGGCCAACGTATGATAAGATCTTTCTTTTTTCTTGGAACATTACTTATCATATATAACTTTGTCTTGAAACCAAAATTCAAGACTAGCTAATACTTTTCAAAGTACCCTTTTATAGATTATTTCTAATCCATGCACATCAAGTGTCATAAGACTTACTTAATTGTCATGTCCCTAAAAGGAAAGAACACAAGGAAACATATTCCTTTTATCACCCCATCATCATCTAGGGTTGACCATCAAAGAGGAGACATTATTATCTTCTAAGATTATCACATGAACTTTCAACTATTCATGAGTTATTTACTTTTGTTTCATCCTAGGTTCTTTTCCATCAGCATAGGAATTATATGAATGATTACATATCATCATTCCTTTCTTTGTTATTGTCTAACATGTTCATGAACATTTTATGATTTTACCACATTTCTCATTTCCATATTATGGAAAAGATCTTTACTATTCACATAGACTTTATCAAACAGGGATCATCTTCCTTGTTCCCTTTCTCTTATCATGAGGATTATACTTTTTACTTCCTCATGCACACAGATTAATTTGAGATTATCTCAGATTCGATTTTACTGTACTTAGGATGTGATAGAAATATCCATTCCATATTTCTAGTTTCGTTATGATCACTAGATTGTCTCAAAATGACTACTTGATTAGAGTAATAAAAAAGATAACAATCTAAGAGTTCCATACTTACCTTATCTTCAATAGTTGAATACCTGGCCAGGGTATACAAGTACTGAGATTAGGTATTATGCACCTTGTTTAATATCATATTCCTTACTTTTCACATCATCCAAAATATAGGACTTAACATCCCTGTATTTTCTCCAGGCATCACTTCTACACCTCATCCTCTTTCACACAGATAAAAGAAATTATAAAGAATTTAAAGATTACTGGATAGAATGTAAGTTCTCATCTTCCTTATGTCCTCATAGGACTAGTCAAAGAAAGCTCAAAGACAACTATATTTCTTATACTTAACAGATAAAATCATGAAATGACATATCAGAATGATACTAT
Source organism: Alisma plantago-aquatica (assembly GCA_963693085.1). NCBI lineage: Eukaryota > Viridiplantae > Streptophyta > Magnoliopsida > Alismatales > Alismataceae > Alisma > Alisma plantago-aquatica. Next base: position 1,978,365,556 of record OY856409.1, read on the forward strand.
TTCATCTTACCTGTCTCAACTCGTGGATTGATTACTGCCTCAGGTTGATTCTTTACATAGAATCTTGTCGTTGCCTATTTCCAACGTCGTGCTCTATTGTTTGGTGTAGATGGACCTACTCAGGATGCCTGTCCACGTCCTCATGTTCCATTGCTAAACCATTTCCCTTGAGAGTCTTGTTGACTTTGCCTCGATGGTTGGGTCATTCCCTCCTTCCTTTTCAGTTTATGACATATCTTATATGCATTCCCTGGTCTTGTCGGCCTTATGACCGATGTAGAAGCTAAATCAAGAGTTCTAACTGGTGGAACATCAGGCCCTTTTCCCTTTCTTGGTAGCCACTGCCCTGGTGCATTAGACATTGGTTGCATTGGTGGTACCAAAAACTTCCCCTTTTTAGAACTACTAGGCATCTGTTCCCGAGTTTGGATAGATCTTTTCTTAATTCCTACCTCATTATCCTTTTCTGGAGTGTCCTTTATAAAATGTCCTGGTTGCCTACACCTGTAGAAAACTATGATTTTGTGTCATAACCTAATTATTTTGACATTTTCCATTGCTCTAACATAACGATGTGGATCAGGAAACCTGCCAGAGCCCAAAATTTCATCATTGGGGGCTGATAATCTAGGTTGTATTGTTGTATCTGATCCTCGATATGCCTCAATGTTGTCATAACCAGTCCAGTGAGGGAATTAAAAATAAGGCTCTCTATCATGATTGGATCAACCTAGAGATTCTCAGGAAGTCGTTCTTCTCTTGCCCGATCCCTTGCACCTTCTCCTGGTGCAACAACATTGCTTTCAGCAATGTGTTCCTCATATTCTCCAGACATCTTCAAGCTTTACTCTATCTTCTGCATAAGCAAAAGTCACTATAAGATATACTGGAGGACACTAGAATAGACTCAACACCTTAGTCCTATGTCTCTGTAGACTCAGCAAACCTTAAGATCTGATACCAAAACTTTGTGATGACCAGAATCAGATCAAGTCATCACCAGTAATAATTTTCAGAATTACCATAAATAATGGATTAACAAAATTTACTAAAATTTAAAACCATTTTGCAAGGAGATCCTCTTCCAAGAAACTCTTACTGAAAGATCCAAAACTTATACATATCATGATTCATATTGTAAAAACACTATTTCATCTCATCTCGAGGACAACATATAACAATTGCTTTATCAAAAACATATACTGAAGCAACATAAAACCTCGAGGCATACAAGACGAAATCTTGAATCATTCATAAAATCATTATGAACTGACTCCAATGACCTGAGAGTACAGAGATGACACATAGGACTTCTATCTACAAGACACGACAGACAATACACTCAAGTTGAGCTATTACTGTTGCCCCAACTATTGTTCTCCATATGCAGAAAGATCTCTACCTCCTCGTGCACATCTACCTAAAAATTGTGGATCTCACAGGGTGAGACAATTATCCCAGTGAGAGATATAACACTCTGCCGTCCATATTATTATCACAGATAAGCATTATAAAACTGAACAGAGGTTATTTTATATTAACAAACAAGATTAGTCATTGTACGAACATGAAAAAGTAATCTCTTTACTTAAGAAAAATGGTGCATTTATCCATGGTAGAGCAATAAAACATCTATCTACTTTACAAGGAATGTAAAGAAACATAAATAACATCTATCAACTAAGATGTATAATTGAAATGTATATCAACCAATGTTTTCCATATTCGATCCTTAAGCAAATACGCTACACGGCTGATTACATTTTACAATCACACTTATGCACTGAGGAGATGAAGTATACCGTTCATGCTCCAACTGACCACAAACTTCTCACAAGTCGGTACCATACAAGGTCAATGATAGAGCCGGTTGCCAAGACCTCTGCCGTCTCGGTCAGTACGATACCACTGGCAGTGACATCTCGTGTCAAACTACCAAAAGAGATTGCCAGGGTATAGTGGCATCTTTTCTTAGAGCTACAATTGTAGCATGCACTCTCTTGGGGGAATACAGACCAACAACCTTCCCCAGTTATAAAATTACTAGGTCATGGCATATAGCCATACTATGAGCAACATGCCAGTTCACTGTGCTCATTACTGAGTCTACGACCACTGTCACACTCATGCCAGGATATGGCATATAGCCAATCCCCAAGATTGTGGACGTAAGGGGATCGACTCACATATGCCCGTCTAAGATCACACCCCTGCATATTCAAAAATATGCGCTCCAGGTTATCTTATGGGAAAAACACGTTTCACCATTTCAACAAATTCTGACACTGATGGATCTATGTTCAAGGCAACTACATTTTATGGTTTATAATGATATATTAAGTGCATTATAGTATTATTTTAGCATCAAACAAGTTATAATCATTAATCATAAACAAATGCTACAAAGAAAGGCGTAATACATCTATTAAGTACTTTTCTAATCTTTGGAACACATTTAAATAGATAACACTTGGGATCTCAGTCCCATACCACATTACTAGGAGTTCTCATTCCTTAACATCATAATCATCATCATCATCATGATTATTGGATCTGAGTATTCAAACCCTTAGATCACCACATAGAATTGTTACCTCTGTAATAGATAACTATTACCTCTAGGTCCTCAAACTAAGGTATTCATCTCACTTGTTGTACAAGTATTCTAAATTGCTCACAAGGTTCATAAAACATCTTGTCACCTATTAGTAAGCAACAACTTATCTTTTAAGACATCATAATGTATAATCATTATACTTGTTATACAAGTATTTCACACAACTTACAAGACTTATTTAAATCTGTGTTATATAGCACATCACAACTCATATCTGGCTATGCTCATCATTTCATGATTCTTGAATAGTGTGCACTTTAAGATGAAAACTTTTAACAATATATGACATCACTATATAATTCAAGAGAAATGCATCCTTCCTATGATTAGGGTTAGGATTTCTCAATCTAACTGATTAGGGTTGTAAGAGCATACCATCACCCTTCATTAGGGTTAGGTTTTCCCCTTATTAACAAATTAAGGATTCAAGATCATAATATCTAGACTCAAACCTTAATCCATACTCCACTCATCTTAGGAGTATTAGTGCATGCTTATTAACATGATTATCACTTATGTACATGTTTCTCTCTTATCTTCATTAAGATGTTAATTGCAACATTTATCAAGTTGGCTCAATTCTCCTCTCGAAGTACATTATCTCACCATTGTAAAGTCTCATTATCTTTGATATTGCAATTAGCACAACACACAACATATATCACTCAATCAAATACATATGATTGAGGTATACCCATCATGTCGGGTATCAAGATGTGTGTAAATTATCATATTATGCTTAAGATACATCCTTTTCTTCATATCATATATCCATATCGGGCATGTGGTATAACCACATTACTATGTCATGTTTTAGGGCGTATCCCCTGACACTATATTATGTATCCATCTCGGGTTAATTATCACTTAGTTCTTATTGTCTCAAGTTAGCTTCATATCGTGTATGAGCTAGGTGCTTGACCTCATATCGGGTATAAGTTGAATGCTTGGTGCCATATCGTGCACAAGGGGTGCACCATATTGAGCATAGAGTGTAAGCCTCATCATGTATCGTTTAAGTGGTAGTACCATGTCAGTTTTTCATGTTGGGTTGTCATATTTTGTTATCAAGTAGGTTGACATATCAGGTTACCAAATTGAGTAGTCCCTCAAACTCATAACTCTTTATGCCTTCAAAGGAATCAATACCTACATATATTTGAACGACAAGCTATATATTAGGTTGGATAGTTTGAAAACAATCCTTCACACAAAGGGTCGGATGTATCGGGTTTCATACCATCACTTAGAGGTTCACCTCTATGTCGGTTAGGGTTTTATCTTTATATCATTTAGAGTGTTCAACTAACACTATTTCATCCATGAGGCATGATTTTAACCTTGTATTGTGTATAAGGTGTAAGTAGGTGCTACTCATATCGTTCATGTAGTATCCCTCACCACTATATCGGCTTACCCATTATCTTGGGTTTCATGTCTCCATCTAGGGTTTCCACCCATACTGGGTAGAGTATACCATATCGTGCATGAGGTATGAACTTGATCTCATGTCATTTACAAGGATCAATTAGATATCATCCATATCATTCATAAGGTATCCTTTTATCATTTCATGAGGTATCACTCAAGTTGATACCGTGTTTAAGGTATTTCAGCCTATGTTAGGTTGTACCATATGTTTGACTCCATGTCTTATATAGTGCAAAAGTATATGGTTAACCACATATTGTGCACACGGTGTGTGCTTCATGATCATATCATGCAAAAGGTAATTGCTTGTGTCACCCATATCGGGTTACTCAAAATTAGGGTTTAGCATATCAATTTGGAAGTGTGTACTTGACACTGTATCGTGCATAGGGTCTTTGCTTGACTTCCTATTGTGCAAGAGGTGTATGGTTAACACCATATCGTGTTCAAGATGTGAACGTCATATCCATATCATGCAAAGAGGTACAAACTCATAAGCATATCGTGCAAGTGATGTAGGTACATAACCATATCGGGTTAGAGGTACTTGTTTGTGTGCTTGAACCCGATTTCACTTTATAAGGAGATACCATCTTTTTCAAGCTCTAGACCTTCATTCTAACTATTATAGTACATGGAAAGAAGATCTAAGAAACTAATAGAACTCATAGATTCATCAAATATTTAAGAAAATCTCAGAACTGAAAGTAGATCATCAAGTATAGCAAGATAGGTGAATAATAACATGATTGGGTTCAAGTTATATAACCCACCTTTTGAACAACTTCAAAGATCTAAGATCCAAAGCTTCACGTTCCTAAGGTTGAATATGAGCTTATCCAAGGCCCAATGCTTGTTTCACAACTCCTCCATAGACAAGAAATCACCATTGTTAAGAACATGGTGAAGAAGGAAAGAGAGGAATATCTATAACCCGAAATCATGATTCAACCAAGGTTGAAGATGACCAAAGCCTTACCTTAAGCTTGGTTTTCGAGCTTCTCTTGCTCCTTGAGATAATATGCATGATATCTAAGTGGTTTGCATGACATCTCCAAGAGAGAGTTATGAAGTTAATAAACTTCCATAAGTAGGTGGAAGGTGAAGTATTTTTACTTGGGTCCATGAGATATAGTGTATAAGAGGTGTCTTCACCTTATGCTACTAGGTGACATGTGGCCATGCATGATTGACACATGTCCATGCATGCACACATATGTATATTTTCGTGCAAAAGTCTTAAGGATAATGTAGAGGTGATATTTCGGTCATCCTTTATCTTGTTGGATAAGCTATCTCATCTTTATCTCTCCAATAATGCAAACTGATACACTTTTTGCAAGGAGCTTGACGCTCATCATGGACCACCCCCTTGAGGTTCTTTGCCCTACATGGACTTTTCCAAGGATCAACAAACTAATAGGAGACTCCTAATATGGCTCCTTGGCAGATAAGGCTCCTATATCAAGTCTACAATTCTACACAACACATATAAGGCTTTACCTTCAATTCTGTCTTGGTCTTTTCTTCACCAAGAGTATCATCACTCAAAGATGATTCAAACATAGTGTATACTTATTTATATCTCCTATAAAAGATACATAGATGCAGTAGAGACACTCTGGAGGTGGTAATTTGCATTTCTACCCTATATTTTGGGTAAATTACAAATTGTACTAAAATTGGTGCACAAAGTGCTAGCATTTGTTCAAATAAGTTATAATTTGGGATTTATGCTTTCCATAAGACACCACTTAGAACAATTCTCTTTATTATGATATTAAAATACTTATAAAACATTCAAGATGTGACATATTGTAGTGTAACCCCTCATCTTGGGCAAATTGTACTTTTCATTCAAACTATCATATAATGCACAAATAGTTTGCAATTAAGCTCAAATTTGAAAATAAATTTCACAAAGAGCCTTAATCACTTTTCAAATGATAAAAACAAGTTTGTAAGTAACTTACTTAAGCAAAACGTCTAGGGTTAAGCCATAACCCAGGCCAGGGATGTTACAATTATATACCCCTAACAAGGATTTTGTCCGAGAAATCCCAGATGAAGGAAGACAATTGTTCTTCATGCATCATATATTCGAGTCTTCACATAAAGTCTTATTGTCATGGATATTTCATATAACTTTGATCAATGCAAAGTCCTTTCACCTAGGTTCATTATAGAATCTGTTATACAGGACACACATTCAACTGTCCTTTTCATTGATGACTATAGTGTCAATTCTGTATTAGGTAACACTTTTTGAGTCAGAGAAGTACTATTCATACTTTGAATAATTTAGGTGTCAAACCTCACTTAGTTTTATCTTTTCTCTTTCATGGAGAGACTATAGTTACGTTCTGTCACCCTCTCGGGACTACAAGTCTTATCATATATCTTCTGTGCCACTCTAATCTGTTAACACAATACTAAACTTACTTATGACTTGTACCAACTTAACCATTAGCTGTTTATTTTCTTTGTCATAAGGAGAGACTACTTATCAAAGAAGAACTTATCTCAGAGGTATCTCTAGTTGTTATAAGTTGCCTCAACATATCTAGATAGGGATATTCTAAGGAATTATTTTTAGCTTGATAAGCTTCTTCCCCAAAAAGATTCTACAATTGTTCCTTCAATTAATACACCCTTATCGATGTTATGCTTATGCAGAGCATAAACCCCTAACATATGGTATCAATACTATAGTTATTTCAAAGTTGGCCCTTCAAGGTAACTGAATTATGATTCATCTTATCAAGAGTCATGCTCTCATTTTATCATACCATTGAAAGTCCTTGGATACTAGGATTCTTTACCTTGGTATCCATTACATGTGCCCAAAAAGACATCACATCCTCATCATTTCTATTTCTCTATTGTCATTACAAAGCCAACATATGATAAGATCTTTGTTTCATCTTGGAACATTACTTATCATATATAACTTTGTCTTGAAACCAAAATTCAAGACTGGCTAACACTTTTCAAAGTACCCTTCTATAGATTATTTATAATCCATGCACATGAAGGGTCATAAGACTTACTTAATTTCCATGTCCCTAAAAGGAAAGAACACAAGGAAACATATTCCTTTTATCACCCCATCATCATCCTGGGTTGTTCATCAAAGAGGAGACATTATAATCTCCTAAGATTATTGCATGAACCTTCAACTGTTCATGAGTTATTTACTTTTGTTTCATCCTAGGTTCCTTGCCATCAGAATATGAATTATATGGATGATTACATATCATCATTCCTTTTTTGTTATTGTCTAACATGTTCATGAAAATTTTATGATTTTATCACATTTCTCATTTCCATATTATGGAAAAGTTCTTTACTATTCACATAGACTTTATCAAACATGGATCATCTTCCTTGTTCCCTTTCTCTTATCATGAGGATTATACATTTTACTTCCTCACGCACACAGATTGATCTGAGATCATCACAAATTCCATTTTACTATACTTAGGATGTGATAGAAATATCCATGCCATATTTCCAATTTTGTTATGCTCACTATATTGTCTCAAAATGACTATTTGATCAGAGTAATCAGAAAGATAACAATCTAAGAGTTCCATACTTACCTTATCTTCAATAGTTGAATATACTGAGATTAGGTAGTATGTACCTAGTTTAATATAATATTCCTTACTTTTCATATCATGCAAAATATAGGACTTAAGATCCCTAGATTTTCTCCATGCATCACTTCTACACCTCATCTTCTTTCACACAGATAAAAGAAATTATAAAGCATTTTAAAGATTACTGGACAAAATGTAAGTTCTCATATTCCTTATCCTCATAGGTCTAGTCAAAGGAATCTCAAAGACAACTAATTTTCTTATACTTAACAGATAAAATCATGAAATGACATATCAGAATTATACTATTTCATCTGACCTGTCTCAACTCATGGATTGATTACTGCCTCAGGCTGATTCTTTACATAGAATCTTGTCGTCGCCTATTTCCAACATCGTGCTCTATTGTTTGGTGTAGATGGACATGCTTGGGATGCCTATCCATGTCCTCGTGTTCCATTGCTAAACCATTTCCCTTGAGAGTCTTGTTGATTCTGCCTTGGTGGTTGGGTCATTCCCTCCTTCCTTTTCAGACAAAAGGGTCTAATATGCCCAACCTGTCCACATTTACATCATATCTTATATGCATTCCCTGGTCTTGTCGGCTTTATGACTGATGTAGATGCTAAATCAAGAGTTCTAACTGGTGGAACATCAGATCCTTTGCCCTTTCTTGGCAGCCACTACCTTGGTGCATTAGACATTGGTTGCATTGGTGGTACCAAAAACTTCCCCTTTTTAGAACTACTAGGCATCTGTTTCCGAGTTTGGATAGATCTTTTCTTAATTCCTACCTCATTATCCTTTTCTGGACAGTTCTTTATAAAATGTCCTGGTTGCCTTCACCTATAGAAAACTCTGATTTTGTGTCGTAACCTAATTCTTTTGACATTTTCCGTTGCTCCAACATAACAATGTTGATCAGGAAACCTGCTACAGCCCAAAATTTCATCATTGGGGGCTGGTAATCTAGGTTGTATTGTTTGTATCTGATTCTCGATATGCCTCAATGTTGTCATAACCAGTCCAGTGAGGGCATTAAAAGTAGGACTCTCTATCATGGTTGGATCAACCTAGAGATTCTCAAGCAGTCATTCTTCTCTTGCCCGATCCCTCACACCTTCTCCTGGTGTAACAGAATTGCTTTCAACAATGTGTTCCTCGTGTTCTCCAGACATCTTCAAGCTTTACTCTATCTTATGCATAAGAAGAAGTCACTATAATATATACTGGAGGACACTAGAACAGACTCAACACCTTAGTCCTATGTCTCTATAGACTCAAAGAACCTTAAGCTTTGATAGATAAACTTTGTGACAACTAGAAACAAATCAAGTCATCACCAGTAATAATTTGCAGAATTACCATAAATAACGGATTAACAAAAATTACTAAAATTTAAAACCATTTTTCAAGGAGATCCTTTTCTAGGAAACTCTTACTGAAAGATCCAAAACTTATACATATCATGATTCACATTGTACAAACACTGTTTCATCTCATCTTGAGGACAACATATAACATTTGATCTATCAAAACATATACTGAAGCAACATAAAACCTCAAGGCATACAAGACAAAATCTCAAATCATTCATGAAACCATTACAAACTGACTCCAAGGACCTGAAAGTGCAGAGATGACACATAGGACTTCTATCTACAAGACACGACAAAAAATACACTCAACCTGAGCTATTACTATTGCCCCAACTATTGTTCTCCCTCTACAGAAAGGTCTCCACCACCTCATTCACGTCTACCTAAAAATTGTGGATCCCACAGGGTGAGACAATAGTCTTAATGAGAGATATAACTCTCCACCGTCCATATTATTACAGATAAACTGTTACAACCCCAATCTTTGGGTTCTTTTGGTGAGAAATGTAATTTATCATATTAAAGATTTTAGAACAAATAATGATATAATATGATCCGAATAAAGGGATTTTGTTTACAATAGCCTTGATGTTTGTGTTATGGGCTTTATTGGCTATTGGGCCCAAATAATAAGAAAATTCAATTAGTGAATGAATAATTGAATATTTGAGAAAAGAAAAATGTGGAAACCTCTAGAAGGCAAATAGAAAGAGGGATTTCGTGCCTCTTGGGTTCCTTGGGTTCCAAGGAATCCAAAGTTGCAAAAAGAAAGCAATAAGAAAAGAAAAGATTAATTAAGTATTTCTTTAGTAAGAAAGAAATTGAAAATAATGTTAAAATGTTGGAAATAAGTGGAAAAAGGTATAATTGAGTGATCCTTTGTGGATTTTCATATCCCAAGGATTCCTAATGATAAAATGAATACCAATGAGGAAAATAAAAGAGAAATAAAGAGAAATCCTCAAAAAGAACTATTTTAATAAGAAATAAACAAGATAATGAGAAATAATGAAGAATGATGCATATATATGCATCTAGAAGGATAATAAATATCCTTTGAAAAGAATTTCGAAATAATAGAGTTTCTAGGGGTCCAAGGAGCCCCAATAAAGAGGAAAGAAAGAGAAAATACCAAATTTGCAAAATAAAAGGATAATGTGAAACATTATTAATGAATTATGAGGTATTGTTAAAAAGAAAGTAATTTCTATTAAAGGAAATAGAATTTCGTGCCTATGGGTTAGAAGGCAAGTATAAAAAGGATTAATTAAGAGGATTTTCGAATCCCTATTGTCCAAGAGATATGGTTTATTAAAAGGATGTTGAAGAGAGAGAAGTTTACTTCTTATTTAAAGGAAATTGCTTCCTATTAGGAAAGGGGCTTGTTTCCCCTTGTATGAACGTCTTGGGGGCATGGATACCTCCCCTATATAAGGGGTAGAGATCGGGGTCATGTTGGAAGGGAGTTCCACACAACCATCCCTCTCTTCTTCTTCCTCCTCTTCATCTTCTTTGTCAAAACCCTAACCGGGAGAAGGTAGAAGGATCCTAGAGCGAACCAGGGAACATGGAGCGGTCTTGGTGGAAGCACGATACTCCCACACTTCCAGAGTAATGCTAGGCGGTCATCCCTTTGTCCTCACCCCGACATAATAGCAGCAAGGCAGCTGCAAGCAGGCCGCGAAGTACAGGTCTTGCCCGCATGGATCCGCCATCATGGACACGAGATGAGGAGCGATCTGAGCGTGGGAAGGGGCGTCACAGGTGTGGGCATCATCCCAGATGGTTGCTGATCCCTGGAGGAGAGAGGGTACGCTCATGTTTGCTGCAGATCTGCAGCTGGTGCAGCAGCAACCATGGGCCGATCCTGCTGGTAAACAACCATATTGGCCGCGACCTAGGGGCGCCATGTGTGCACCCAGGGTGCAGCAAGGAAGGGCGGCCATCTCCGGCCACCCACAGACCTGGAGTAGAGGGGATAACCCCCCCAACCTAGACGACGGGCAGTGCAAGGGTAGTGTGAGGTTGAAGAAGCTTGGCGTTGGACAATTTGCCCCTCTACGGGCTGAAGAGGGTGCAAATTATATAAGGGCAATTACGTCTTTGCATTATGTTTCCAACAAAACCGAGCAACGTCGCATGGAGGAAGCTACGTGGCGGCTTCTGATTGGCCAAGAATTATGTGATTATTGAATTGCTTGCTTGGATTGCATTCTGGGTTGGATTTGCTTAATGCTTGTGAAATCATCAAATCAGGTATGTGGTTACGCTTATGATTATCCCGACTAGTTTTCCGAGGATTTTATCGATGTTTCCCTTATGGCTTGAAATAACTGTTGGATGCTTTTATTTCATGCAACTATAGAGTGATTATGACTATCACTATGAATATACATGTATAACTGTCTAGATCCGGGTCCACCTCTGTGGCTTGTAAAGGCTAAAAGGGGTAACCTAGAGTAAGGTCTTGGTTATTGTGGGTTAGAAATTGGGCTACCAAGTGTAGTGCCATGAGACCCATTAGCCTTCCATGGGTTAAGGAGTGGGCTACTTACGAGTAGTGCCATGTGACTCAACCCTAGAAACTGGTTCACCTATAGGTGGGACCATGAGGGGTTTAATGGGGATCTACCATAAGGAAGGCAGTATCCTGGTCAACTGTAGGGATAGCATAGAGGATAGGGTACTCATGGATCGTGGAGTTATATTTAAAACGTAATTTTGGTTGTTAAATGATTAATTGAATGATTACGTTGTTATCATAGTTGCACGTTTATTGTTTCCCCCACATACCAGCTTCGGCTGAACGACATTTTGTTTGTCGGTGTTTTAGGTACAAGCCAAAAGGACAAATAGTAAATCGTCATATTGTGAAATACATGAAATAAAATACAAGGAGGATTAGTTAGAATAGAATCCATAAGTGGATAGAAGTTTAGAGATCCAAGTTTTCAAAAAGGTATGCAAAAGTTTATTTTCTTACAGTTTTCCTATTTAGTATGTTAAAATTTGATAATTGTTCTTGGTTAATTGTCGAACCTTTGATTCGGAAGTTATGGGTGCGGATTCGACCTCTTGTTCTCCCTTAATTGGGGGTTATCGGGAGGTGGGGTCGTAACATAAACATTATAAAATTGAGTAGAGGTTCTTTTATATTAACAAGTAGGATTAATCAATGTATGAACATGACAAAGTAATCTCTTTACTTAAGAAAAATGTTGCATTTATTCATGGTAGAGCAATAAACCATCTATCCACTTTACAAGGAATGTAAAGAAACATAAATAACATCTATCAACTAAGATGTATAACTGAAGTGTATAACAACCAATGTTTTCCTTATTCGATCTTAAAACAAATATGCTACACGGCTGATTACATTTTACAATAACACTTATGCCCTGAGGAGATGAAGTATACCATTCATGCTCCAACTGACCACAAACTTCTCACAAGTCGGTACCATACAAGGTCAATGACAGAGCCGGCTGCCAAGACCTCTTCCATCTCGGTCAGTACAAGATCACTGGCAGTGACATCTCATGTCAAACTACAAAAAGAGAATGTCAGGGTATAGTGGCATCTTTTCTCAGAGCTACAACCACAACATGCACTCTCTTAGGGGAATACAGACCAACAACCTTCCCCAGTTATAAAATTACTGAGTCATGGCATATAGCCATACTCTGATCCACAGGCCAATTCACCATGCTCATTATTGAGTCTACGACCACTGTCGTACTCATGCTAGGATATGGCATATAGTCAATCCCCAAGATTGTGGATGTAAGGGGATCAACTCACATATGGGCGTCTATTACAACCCCAAAATTTTGGGTTCTTTGGGTGAGAAATGTAATTTCTCCTATGAAAGATATTTGAGAAAATAATGATATAATTTGTTTTGGAAAAATGAATTTCATTTACAATAGCCTTGTTTGTTATTTTGTGGGCTTTATTGGCTATTGGGCCCAATAACAAGGAAATCCAATTAGTCAATGAATAATTGAGATTTGGAAGAAAGGAAAATGTAGAAACCTCTAGAAGCCAAGAGAATATAATCCAACGGTGGATTTCATGCCTCTTGGGTTCCTTGGGTTCCAAGGAGTCCAAAGGTTCAAAGATAATGCAACAAGAAAAGAAAAGATCAATTAAATATTTCTTTATTAAGAAAGAAATTGAAAACAATGATAAAATGTGGAAAATAAGTGGAAAGAGGTATAATTGAGTTATCCTTGGTGGATTTTCGTATCCAAAGGATTCCTAATGTTAAAAGGAATGCCAATGAGGAGAATAAAAATAAAGATAAAGAGAAATCCTTGAAAAGAGACATTTTAATAAAGAAATAGTAAGATAATGAGAAATAATGGGATATAGATGCATCTAGAAAGATAATTATGAGTTTCTTGGGGTCCAAGGAGCCCCAATGGATAAAAAGAAAGAGAAAATATCAATAATAAAAAATATGATGCATAATGAATGAATTTTGTGGTATTGTTAAAGAGGTGGTATTTTCTACTAAAAGAAAACATAATTTCGTGCCAATGGATTAAAGGGCAAGTACTAAGAGAATAATAGAGGAGATTTTCAAAATCCTAATATCTAAAGAATAAAGAATATCAAAGAGTTTTCTTTTTAGAGAGAGAAGATTTCTTCTTCATGAAGGAATATGGTTTCCTAGTAGGAAAGAGGCTTAGATCTAGGGGATAGCCATCCTAGGGCTTCGTTACCCTCCCCTATATAAGGGGTAGCATCATTGGCCGAATCCAAGAGGATCCTATGAACCCTTCTCTATCCTTCTTCATCGTTTTCATTCAAAACCATAACAATGGGGGTAGTGCGACCCTGGGGCAATGAGGAGCCCTAGACTGGAGTACGATGGAAGCCCAATGCTCCCACAAAACCACAGACGAATGAGGACATCATCCCCGTGCCCGAGAACTTGCGCGACACCTACAAGAGGGCACCCAGCCGTCCGCGTGTTACATACCTGGAGAGTTTGAACCAACCCTCATGGCCATGACCCTGAGGCATCCTCACATGCGTAGGGACACAACAGAGGTGGAGGAATGCCCCCTGGTGATCGACTATTTTCCCCTTGTTCCCAGCCTCGTGCAAAACGCCAGCAAGCCTACAAGGTTTGCCGCGGTGGGCGCAACTGTAGGCCCAACTCCAGCCACCTCGGCCGCAGCTTGAGACCTCCATAGGTGCGGCGGAGGACGGAAGAGGTAATGGGGTGGTCTCTGGTGCCCCTAGGGACCAAGGAGGTAGAGGAGGAAGCTTCCCCGAGCCGCTACAGGCGGCAGCGCTAGGTTAGCGTAAGGAAGAAGAAGCGCGGGTGGCCGTTGGGCAGAAATGCCCCTCTGCGGGGTGAAGCACCAACAACTTAAACAAAGGGAAAAATTGTAAATCCGTTATGTTTCCAAATTGGTGTGTTGCATGGGTATGCTGACGTGTCAGCATGCCATTGGCTCAAGTAAGTTATTCTTGCAAAAATTGTATTTAAATATTAGTAGCTCAGATGGATGCGCATAAAATATGAAAGTTGCTCAAAAAATGAAAGGAATCCAATTAAAATAGATTTAGAAGCTAATTCCTCTTGCAATTCGAAAAGTAGTGGGTGTTATCAACTTTATTGCTTTAATAATTAAGAATCCCTATTTTGAGATGATTAATTTGTTTAGTAGGGTTTAATGGATGATTAAAGTTGATATTAACGTGTTAATTGTAAAAATGTACATTAAGAAAAAAAAGGATGAACTTTGCATGTAATTGGTTTAATTTAGAGTTTCATGTACATGAACGAGCTTTAATGGGCCTTGAAACCCTAAAGTTAGTAAATGTGACTTTTAATGACTTTAATTGTTCAATTTCATGGTTAAAGTTGAGATATGATAGTTATAAGATATTTTGAGTATAAAGGTTCCTAATTGTGGATAAATACCCTTAATATGGAAATTAGGGTTTTCTAATGGATAAAGGTGGAATTAATGATAAATAGAGTTCGTATGTGAATTAGATCATAATGAACTATGAGTTGTTAATCTGGAAGGAACCAAAGATGATAATTGGGCCTAATGATCTTGTCATGAACTAAAAGGATAAAAATGACAGTTTTAATGTAAAAGAGCATAATGGACTTAATTGATGATTAATTGTGCCTTTAATACAAAATTAAGGTTATATGTTGTTAAAAGGTAGCCTTAATATCTTTCATGAGGAATAAATGAGATTATTAGGGCTTATTAGTAATTGTATAAAATTAGGGTGTAAAATAGTATAAATGAAGAGAAACCCTAATTGCAATGGAAACCCTAAAAGTGGACTAGAAACCCTAAGAAGCGAGCTAGGTTCAATAGATCTTGATGGCATGACTAATAATAGGAAAATTGTATGCATATTTTAGGATCTCTTTGTGTGCTTGCTTTTCTATTGGATTTCTTGCATTGATTGGATTAGCTCTATCTCAAATCAGCCTGTCAGGTATGTGGTTAATTATGGTTAATCACATTAGTTTCCTGAAGAGCTTCCCAAATAATTCATCACATTGAATGCAACTTAACAGTTTGGATGTTCATACTTGCAAATCATAAAGTCACTATGATTATCACAATAATAATAGAAGTGTGTATTCTCGCACCTACATGCCACCCTGATGGATGATGCCAAAAGGTCAAGCCCAGGAAGGAAGACCCATGGGAACCATGAGTGGTGACCCCAGACACCAAGCTCGTGATTCAGAAGGTGGTCTTTATTGAATGACTAATGGGCACCATGAGTGGTAACCCTAGGCACCAAGCTCGGGAATGAGAAGGAAACCTTAAGTCATTGGCAAAAGAGAAACCCTAAGGAGGGTATGCCAGGGTTTGGGCAAAAGCGGTGGAGAATGTCACATTGAAAGCGTAAATTGGTTTGTTAAATAACTTGATTGTGATATTTAGATTGTTAGCCATATGTGCGAAATTTTGGTTGTCCCCACATACCAACATATTCATTATGCTGACCGGCATTTTGTTTGTCGGCATTTTAGGTACAAGTGAAAAGGGAAAATTGTAAAGTGGCATATGTGGAATCAAATATGAACTAAGGTACAAAGGAGGATTAGTTAGAATAGACTCAAGATGTGGATAGAAGTAGATATCCAAGTTTTTGAAAAAGGTATGCAAGGCTTAATTTTATTACAACCTTCCAGTTTAGTTTGGTAGAATTTCATAATTATTACTGATTAATTGTTGAACCTTTGATCCCGTTAATTGGGATAACGGCTCTGACCTTTGGGTCTCCCTTAATTGGGAGTTACCGGGAGGCGGGGTCATTACATTTGGTATCAGAGCATTGGTTCCTCATTTAATCTTTAGTAATTATTAAATTTTACAAACTCTGTAGAACTCAAGGGAGTTGTTAGAGGATTTTCCTAAAGATAGAGGTGTCTAGAAAAGGATCACGTCTGGGGGCTGGCAAGATTTTCCTCCGCACCACTAGTCAGAATACGAGGACTCCCAGATTAATGTGACTACCTGGCCAATGTCTCAGGATTTGACTCAAAATAAGATACCTTTAGGACTATCTCATCTTGTTCATCCCGTCTCGACTCAAATGCTGTTAAGGACCTTAAGGATTAGGGTTTTCTCTCTTTTCCTCACCCTCTTAAGGTATGGGTAAGGTTGATATGGTCTAAGGAATCCTCCACCAAATTAATGAAAAGCATGTAAATAAGATGTCATGGACATAAGCTTAATAGATTAAGCATAAACTAAAGAATAGATACATGCTTAGGTCGTATGACATGAGTTGTCATTGCCCTCAGGAAAGACCTGAGGCTAGACCTTCTTGTCAGGAGGATGAGTAGAGAGAGTTGGTCATGGAGGCAGAGATCTCCATTAAAAATAGAGACCTGGCACATCCTCTGAGGATGATGCTAACCCTAACCCTAAGTGGTGGTTAGAGAGACATGGCATAATGAGTTAGATGTCATGATAGACCGGGTGGGTGGACATGCTTTTGGATGCCCATGACATTATGAGCCATGTGAGGTTGGATGACCTAGTGCCTTTGGTGACCCAACCTTGGGAAGGGTCATGCATGTTAGAGAGAAGGATAGCTCCTTTAATGATGAGGTTAGAGAAGAACCTATAGAAACCCTATGGGCTTATGCAAGTAGGGCATAACATGCACCAAGAGTACATCAGTGGTGCGAGCAGTAGGCTAAAACCCTGGCAAGGAGAGTATGTTGGATGGATAAGCATAAAGATAAACCTGAGCGAACATAAGTTTGAACATAGGCTTCACCCATGTAGGGGTATGCGTGTGAGCTTGATCCACCTTCTTGGAGGGAGGACCTCTATTAGTAAGGCTGGTGGTGGAGTTAACTCTAGAGAAAGAGGAGGACCCAAGCAAGAAGGTTGGAAGCTTAGACTCTGAGATATTAGGAACAGTGGGAGTTGAGGATGATGCGACCTAAGTGGATGGTTGTGGTTTCCACATGCATGATCCCTGGAGGCTGAGGATATCTTGGTTGCCTTTAGAGAAACCAAAACCTAGAGAGAAGGTGAGGATGCTGGTACCTATGAGACTATGGTATAGATGTTTGCCTTCTAGGGTTAGGAAGAAGAAGAGGCTTAGTAATAGGTTGTGAGGCCTTACACCTAGTTGGTTGTCCTTGAGGAGGACTCCACTATGAAGTGTTGCTCGAGTAGAAGGATGACAGGAAGTGCATGTCATACCTTGTACATGTCTGATTTGTGGTTAAGAGGTTGAGCATGCAGTTGGACACCCAAAAAGGTGAACCTAGGGTTCCTAAGCCTAAGAGGGGAAGTGGTGTACCTGATGCTCTTGATGAGATTTGAGTTTCTATAGATTCAAGCATGGCACTCCTCATGTTTAGAGGAAAGGGAAACCCCTTTAAGTCAAAGGTATGGTTGATGAATCCCTCACATCCCAGGGTGGTGGCATGAGAAGGTTTGTTCTTGGTCCAACGTTGAGGAATGAGAACAAGTATGACCTAGCATGGTTTAATAGGTGGTCTACTTGTGCCTTAGTATTTTTCTAGGGCTAAGCATGCTCATGTGGATGTAAACCCTGGACATAAGGACATTTGTGACCTTTGTTATCAAGGTGTAGTTTCCTCCCATCCTGGGAGAGGGACCCTTTTGTAGGGTGTATACCCGTTTTTGTGGGTTTTGAGGAAACCTAAAGAGGTCTCATAGGATCTTGAGGAGCTAAGTGAAGAGTACTTAGTATGGGAATGAACATGTAGACCCATAGATAACCATCTCTACGTGCATGTGGATGTGTTACCATGGAGGTAACCGGTTTGGGGCCTGACTGAGGTAGGGAGGTCGCCATGACCCCTATGAAAGGATGAAAGTTAGCCCATGAATGCAGAGAGAGATGATGGGGACTTGGGTAAGGTTCTGAGTTGGACATGTACTATATTAGAATCCTAAATCTATCCTAGGGTCTGGTAGGGATAAGACCGATGGAAGTAGGAGTTTCCTAATTCCCTAGTTTCACGTGACCATAGGGTCGAGAGGTAACAACTATCATTGTCTGAGGGCCATGGGTTAGGAGATTGATCACCTTCATGAACTCATGGGACCCAAAGGGCAGATGAGTAGGGCACTCTCTGGATGCATAAGGGAAGAGGGATGATCCCGAAAGTGCCGACACCCTACAGACCTAGAGGAGATGACCAAGGATTGTGTGGTGACCAAGTAGGTTTGAGACCAGTTTTCCATGGAAGTAACTTTGATATCAAGATGATTGTGATGTAGAGACATAAGTTGCACATTTCAAATTAGATTTGAAGGTGTACTGGCAATGTGGGATGTACCATCTCTACTCTTGGAATGGGAAGAACTCTATATTTGGACTGCAACCAAATGCTTATTTCCTCTTGTTATGGGAGTGAGAGATAGGACAACACGCATGCCATACACCAAGGATAAAGATGATGTGAGTTGGAACATTGCTATGAGGTATGAGGACAGAGATGATAACATACCCTTGTAGAGTGAACAATATGTGGATGGTTTACAAATAGTAAGAGAGATAAGGTAGTCATCTGATGAGGATGTTGTTATCATGATCTATGAGGTTGAGTTCGAAAACCAAGAGGATGAGCTCATAGTTTCTTGATGAAGATAGACTTAGAGTCTGAGATAAGATGATAAGTGGAATACATGGAGGTGTATGTTTTCAACACAGAAGGATGTGAGGTGATAATGGATGCTCTGGTTGAGATGCATCTGCCTAGTTAGCTAGAGGCTAGAAGAGGCTATTAGGTTAACCCTAAGTTTGAAAAAGGAGATATGTTTGGGCTAACACTCGGATGTAACGAGATCTGTTGAACAAGTTAGTAGTTGTTTGGTTAGCCAGACTAGGCCTGATGCAATAAAAGGATGGTTGAAGAACCTCAGATGCATTTCACTGGAAAAGAAGGCAATGAAACCTTGATTAGAGTGGTTTAGGGTTTCTGAGGAATCAATCTTGAGGAATCATGAAATACAAGCGATCATGATTTTAAGTTCATCATACACCATGGTACTATGAATATAGTAAGTGACAATAGTACTTGATATGCTTAAGATGAAGTTGCACGTGGCTTGTCACTGTGCAAGCCAGGAGGTGAAGGACGAACACCGGTAACCTAATGAGTTGATATAGAGGATAAAGAGTCCCCGAGAGGGAATGTGAGTTCACCACTATGGATGTTGTGGTAAGTCTCCCCTAGATCAAGGAAGGTCAAGATGCAATATGGGTTATGGTAGATCGCCTTACCTAGATGACATGAGAAAGAAGGAAACTGTCAAGGGACGAGTCTGGTTGAACTATATATGAGAAAGAGATGGTACAATTACACCATGATGCGAGTTCAAAAGTTCTTGAGTATCAGTGCATACTTATTAACATTATTATCACGCATGTATAGGTTTCTCTCTTATCCTCATTAAGATGTTAATTGCACCATTTATCAAGTTGGCTCAATTCTCCTCTTGAGGTACATTAGCTCACCATTGTCAAGTCTCATTATCTTTGATATTGCAATTAGCACAACACACAACATATGTCACTCAATCAAATACATATGATTGAGGTATACCCATCATATCAGGTATCAAGATGTGTGAATATAATCATATTATGCTTAAGATACATCCTTTTCTTCATATCATATATCTGTATGGGGCATGTGGTATAACCACATTACTATGTCATGTTTTAGGGTGTATCCCCCGACACTATATCGTGTATCCATCTCAGGTTAACTATGACTTAGTTCTTATTATCTCAAGTTAGCTTCATATCATATATAGCTAGGTGCTTGACCTCATATTGGGTATAAGTTGAATGCTTGGTGCCATATCATGCACAAGGGTTGCACAAGATCAGGAATAGAGTGTATGCCTCATCGTGTATCATTTAAGTGGTAGTACCATGTCAGGTTTTCATGTTGGGTTGTCATATCATGTTATCAAGTTGGTTAACATATCGGGTTACCAAGTTGAGTAGTCCCTCAAACTCATAACTCTTTATGACTTCAAAGGAATTAATCCCTACATATATTTGAATGACAAGCTAGATATCAGGTTGGATACTTTCACAACAATCCTTCACACAAAGGGTAGGATGTATCGGGTTTCATACCATCACTTAGAGGTTCACCTCTATATTAGTTAGGGTTTTAACACTATATCGTTTAGAGTGTTTTAACTAACACTATGTCGTGCATGAGGCAAGATTTTAACCTTGTATTGTGTATAAGGTGTAAGTAGGTGCTACTCATATCATTCATGTAGTATCCCTCACCACTATATCAGGTTACCCATTATCTTGGGTTTCATGTCTCCATCTAGGGTTTCAACCCATATCGGGTAGAGTATACCATATCGTGCATGAGGTATGAACTTAACCTTATGTCATTTACAAGATTCAAGTAGATATCATCCATATCATTCATAAGGTATCCTTCTATCATTTCATGAGGTATCACTCAACTCTATATCGAATTACATAACATCTTGGGTTCATATCGTGTTTAAGGTATTTTAAGCCATGTCGGGTTGTACTATATATTTGACCCCATGTCTTATATCGTGCACTAGTATATGCTTAACCACATATCATTCACAAGGTGTGTGCTTCATGATCATATCATTCAAAAGGTACTTTCTAGTTTCACCCATATCGGGTTACTCAAAATTAGGGTTTATGATATCAATTTAGAAGTGTGTACTTGACACTATATCGTGCATAGGGTCTTTGCTTGATTTCCTATCATGCAAGAGGTGTATGGTTAACACCATATAGTGTTCAAGATGTGAAATTGATCTCCATATCATGCAAAGAGGTACAAACTCATATGCATATTGTGCTACTGATGTAGGTACATAACCATATCGGGTTAGAGGTACTTGTTTGTGTGCTTGAACCCGATATCACTTTATAAGGTGATACCATCTTTTTCAAACTCTAGACCTTCATTCTAACTATTATAGTACATGGACAGAAGGTCTAAGAAACTACTAGATCTCATAGATTCATCAAATATTCAAGAAAGCTCAGAACTAAAAGTAGATCATCAAGTATAGCAAGATAGGTGAATAATAACATGATTGGGTTCAAGTTATATAACCCGCCTTATGAACAACATAAAAGCTCCAAGCTCCATAGCTTCACATTCCTAAGGTTGAAGATGAGCTTATACAAGGTCCAAGGCTCGTTTCACAACTCCTCCACAGACAGGAAATCACCATAGTTAAGAACTTGGTGAAGATGGAAAGAGAGGAATATCTATAACCCAAAATCATGATTCAACCAAGGTTGAAGATGACCAAAGCCTTACCTTAAGCTTGGTGTTCAATATTCTCTTTCTCCTTGAGCTACTATGCACGATATCTAAGTGGTTTGCATGATATCTCCAAGAGAGAGAGAGTTGTGGGGTTCGTAAAATTCCATAGGTAGGTGGAAGGTGAAGTATTTATACTTGGGTCTATGAGATAGAGTGTATAAGAGGTGTCTTCACCTTATGCTACTAGGTGACACGTGGACATGCATGATTGACACATATTCATGCATGCAAACATATATATATTTCCATGCAAAAGTCTTAAGGATAATCTAGAGGTGATATTTCGGTCATCGTTTATCTTGTTGGATAAGCTATCTCATCTTTATCTCTCCAATAATGCAAACTGATACACTTTTTGAAAGGAGCTTACAGCTCATCATGGACCACCCCCTTGAGGTTCTTTACTGACATGGCCTTTTCCAAGGCTCAACAAACTGATAGGAGACTCCTACAATGGCTCCTTGGCCAATATGGCTCCTATATCAAGTCTACAACTCGACACAACACATATAAGGCTTTACCTTCAATTATTTCTTGGTCTTTTCTTCACAAAGAGTATCATCACTCAAAGATGATTCAAACATAGTTTCTACTTATTTATCTATCCTTAAAAGATACATAGAGGGAGTAGGGACACTCTAGAGGTGGTAATTTGCATTTCTACCATATATTTTGGGTAAATTACAAATTGTACCAAAATTGGTGCACAAAGTGCTAGCATTTGTTCAAACAAGTTATAACTTGAGATTTAGTATTTCCATAAGCCATCACTTAGCATAATTCTCTATCTTATGATACTAAAATACCTATAACACATTCAACATGTGACATATTGCAATGTAACCCCTCATCTTGGCCAAATTGCACTTTTCACTCAGACTATCATATAATGCACAAATAGTTTACAATTAAGCTCAAATTTGAAAATAAACTTCACAAAGATCTTTAATAACTTTTCAAATGATCAAAACAAATTTGTAAGTAACTTACTTAAGAAAAATTTCTTGGGTTAAGCCATAACCCAGGTCAGTGGTGTTATAATTATAAACCCCTAACAAGGATTTTGTCCCCAAAATCCCAGATGAAGGAAGACAATTGTTATTCATGAATCATATCATCGAGTCTTCACATAAAGTCTTATTATAATGGATATTCCATATAAATTTGATCAATACAAAGTCCTTTCACCTAGGGTCATTATAGAATCTGTTATACAAGACATACATTCAACTGTCCTTTTCATTAATGACTGTAGTGGCAATTCTGTATTAGGTAACACTTTTTGAGTCAGAACAATACTATTTATACTTCAAATAATTTAGGTGTCAAACCTCACTTAGTTTTAGCATTTCTCTTTCATGGAGAGATTATAGTTATGTTCTGTCACCCTCTTGGGACTACAAGTCTTATCATATATCTTCTGTGCCACTCTAATCTGTTGACATGATACTAAACTTACTTATGACTTGTACCAACTTAATTGTTAGATATTTATTTTCTTTGTCAAAAGGAGAGACTACTTATCAAAGAAGAACTTATCTCATAAGTGTCTTAAGCAGAGATGTCTGAGGAGCCTGCGGAGGCGACAATGGGGGCGATTGCGGGAGCGCTGGCTTCATCGTCAAATCCTCCAGATCTAGGAGCCTCTAGGACGTGAATCCCTACTGGTAGCATCTCAGTAGAGAATGAAGCTAAGTCATGGCTGGATATGTTCAAGGAGAGAAAGAGCAATGGACCAGTAAGCCTGAAGAAGACGAACATCCAGGTGACGGATGGAAAACTGATTTATCCGAAGGACATTGCAGAGAGGAATCTTGATACATGGAAGAGAACTGCTGCAGGATATGTAGTAGGCTTAAAACCTCATTGGCCTGTGCTGGCTCGTCACCTAGCCCAAATTTGGAATGCAAAAGGCTCTATCGAAGTTCGGTCGAGAGGGCGTGGTTACTTGATAGTGTTATTCTCCAATGATGAGGACATGATGACAACTATTGATGGAGGTCCCTGGTTCATCGCTGGGAGACATTTAGTCATTAAGAGATGGGAAAGAGGAGAACCTCTAGAGAAAATGAAGTTAAATGAAGTTCCGATATGGCTGAAGATTTTCAACCTCCCGCTGGAGCTCTAGAATACTGAGATGTTCAATAAGATTGGTTCGTTTCTTGGGGTTCCTCTACAGCTAGATAGGTTTACTAGTGAATTTTTGAGGCTGGAGTATGCTAGATTGCAAGTATTGATCCCAATGGACTTCTCTTTTCCCAAAGATTTGCAGATTGTTAGTGACGATGGGCAACTGGACACCATCTCATTCGAGTATGAATGGGAGCCGAGTAGGTGTTTGATCTGTGGTCTCTTTGGCCACGGATCAACTCTCTGTAGCTCTGTTCCGCGGGAGGGTAACACTCAAAGGAAGGTGGTTAATGGTCCTGCTAAGAAGAAGACCTGGGTACCTAAAGCACCAGAGGCAAACAAAGGAGATGAGGGAGAAGTATTCATAGACGTAGTTGAGATGATCCAAGAAGTGATTATGGAAGTGCCGAGTACCTCATATGTTCCTATTATTGAGCCAGTCAACGTCATTCAAGCGAATACTGTCATTGAGAGTGTTGCGATACAAGCCGGAGGTGTTATTACTGGAGGAGAAGAAGTTAAGATGGTGGCCTCAGATTCTTTCACTCCAAATACATCCCCTGAAGTGGGCTGGGAAACAAAGGGCAGAAAATCAAAATCCCCCCTAGAATTGTTTCAAAGCTTACTGTGAATAAGAGCATTCCGCCCTCTCTGAATAGGTTTTCTCTAGTGTCGAATTTTGAAGAGAAGGATGTTCCAATCAACTTACCTCCAAACGGTTAGTCCCTTTACGATAATGTCTTAGAATGTGAGGGGAGGGGCAAATAAGATCCCTCACATTCGGAAGGAGATTAGAGAGAGTAAAGTAGATATATACATTATCCTTGAATCTCGTATCAGTAAGGAGTTAAATGGTTTTGTCAATATGATTTGGAATGGATCTAATTACTTGGATAACTCTAATTTCCACTTGTATACTATAATTATCATTCTTTGGATGGATCCCGATATTGTTATAGACAAAAATATTAGCAGTGATCAGGTGCTTCATTGTGATGTCAATAAATAAAACCTATCTTTTGAGCTTTCTACTATTTACGGGCTTAATGATGATGGGGATAGGGCAGGGCTTTGGAGATGTCTTGGCTCTATTTTTCTCCTTAATCCTATTAACTGGTGTATTTTGGGTGACTTTAACGCTGTAAGGCTAAGTCATGAAAGGTTGGGTAAGCACCCCCCCTTCCAGTAGAAGTATGTGTGAGTTTAATGAGGCAGTTAGATTGGCTGGTCTGTTGGAGATCTCTCCCAAAGGCCAGTTCTTCACATGGGATAGACGTAGCAAGAAAGGTAAAAGCACTTTATCCAAGATTGACCGTATTTTTTGTAATGACAACTTTCTGTCTAGCTTTCCCTTCTGCTGGGGTGAGGTTATCTCTTCTGTTGTTAGTGATCATAGGATCATTGCTTTGAGATTTGATAGAGGGAAACATGGGTCTACTCCCTTCCATTTTATTAACTCATGGACTAATGACCCCTCCTATAGGAAGGTGGTTGAAGATGCTTGGAACAATACTATTTGTATAGGAACGCCCATGTTTAGAGTGTATAAAAAGCTCCATGCCATGAAAGATGCTTTGAGGAAATGGAACAAAAACTGTGTGGGTAACTATCTTTCTTTGGCTAAGGAGCTGGAAGCTCAGGTGAAGGAGTTGTAGTCTGCTGTGGATGAAGATCCACAAAATGAAGAAAAACATAAATGCTTAGCTGTTGTTAGAGATAAAGCTTTGAAAGCTGTGAATGATGAAGAAAGTTTCCTCAAACAAAAAAGTTGGGCGCAATGGCTTAAGCTCGGAGATAGAAACTCTTCCTTTTTCTATGTGTCTATTAAAGCTCACAGGCTGAGGAATAATATTACTGTGTTGAATGATCTGAATGGAAATTGCATCTATGATTCAAATGTTATTAAAGATTCCATTAGAAGCTTGTATGATCATTTGTTTAATGGTTTTGCCAAGGACCTGGTTAGGTGGAATGATGACTGGAAGCTGCCTAAAATCACTAATGCTCAATTTGATGATTTAAGAAGGACTGTTACTAGAGAAGAGATTGAAGATGTCATGAAAAAAATGAAAGATGAGAAAGCTCCTAGACCGGATGGCTTTAACGTTGTTTTCTTTAAGTCTGTTTGGGATTTTATTGGTGATGATATTACTAGAGCAGTCCAAAGTTTTTTTAGCTCTGGGAAACTTCTTAAGGAATGCAACAATACTATGATTACTCTCATCCCTAAGAAATTGGGAGCTACTAATTTGAAGGATTTTAGGCCTATATCTCTATGTAATGTCATTTATAAAGTGATCACTAAGATCATGGAGAACATGGTCAAGCTCATCTTGCCAACTATTGTTGATGACAATCAATTTGCTTTTGTCCATGGCAGGAAAACTGGGGAAGCTATTTTGTTGGCGAATGATATCTTAAGCTTTTTCATGAATACCTGAAAAGTTATGTGCATTAAAGCTGATTTAGCTAAGGCCTATGACACTGTTCGAAGAGACTACATCCTTTTTCTTCTAGAAAGAATGGGTTTCCCTATCTATTGGCTCAATTGGATTAATGAAACCTTTTCCACTGCTTCATTTAGAGTTTTGGTTAATGGTTCTCCTACCGATCAATTTAATGCTTCTAATGGGGTTCGTCAGGGGGACCCCCTAGCCCCCTTTTTGTTTGTCATTTCCATGCAGGGTCTCTCCTCTATTATTAAAGCCGAACTTGATAAAGGAAGCTTTAGGCCTGTGGGTGATACAGGTTCCACAACCATTTCTCATATTATCTTTGCAGATGACCTTCTGTTGTTCTCTAGAGCGGATCATAAGGATGCTTTGTGTCTCAAATCTATTTTGGAAACTTTTGGTAGGGTTTCAGGCCTTAAGTTGAATAATGAGAAAAGCCAGGTTTTCCTTAGTAAATTGGCAGAGGAAGGCAATATTTCTAATATCTTGGATATTAAGATTTGTTCATTTCCTGTTAGATATCTTGGCCTTCTTGTTTTCACTGGAAGACTAACCAGATCCTTATGCAATCCTATGCTGGATAGAATCAATCTAAAGCTTGACTCTTGAAAAGCTAATTTTCTGTCTCAAGCAAGGAGGATTGAGTTGGTTGTTTCGACTCTTTCTACGTACAACATCTTCTGGACTGCTGCCTTCCCTCTTCCTAAGTCAGTAGTTTATGATATTGAAAAATTATTCAGGGACTTCATTTGGAACGATTCGAAGGATAAGAAGCATATACATACTGTTTCTTGGAAGCTTATATGTAAACCCAAATCTGAAGGGGGTCTTGGCATTAGGTCCATTGTGGACTGGTCAAATGGAGGGCTGCTAAAAAATCTATGAAGTGTTGCTTCAAAGAAGGATGGGCTTTGGATTAAATGGGTTCACGAAAAGTACATTAGAACTGAATCTGTTTGGACTATTGACGCCAAACCTAGTGCTTCTTGGGTTTGGAAGAAGATGCTCGATCAAAGAGTTACTCTTTTAAATCATATTAACTTTCATTTGGGGAATGGTGATTCCTTTCTGTTCTAGATGGATCCATGGGTTAATGATGGTGATAGACTTATTGACCTGGTGGATCACCAGTTAATGGTAAGAATGGGTAAAGGGAAATTATGTAGAGTTTCTAGCTGTATTGTTGATGGTGTTGGTCGATCCCAAGCTTTAGGGGTTCAAATAATCTGCTGGAGATCTTGAGAAAACAAGCGATCTCCCCTGATGTCAGTGACGCTATTCTATTTAGGGGAGGTAAAGAGTTCTTGTTGAAAGATGGTTGGAATATTTTGAGGGATAAATTACAACCTGTATGCTGGGCTAAGTGGGCTTGGTCTGAAAACATTCCAAGAAGATGGTCTGTGTTCTTGTGGAAGATGTTCCTTGGGAAATTGCCCACTATAGATTACTTGAAGAGAATTGGGTTTCATTTTGTTTCCAGATGTTACCTTTGTGAGGAAGATGAAGAAACTACTGATCACTTGTTCTTTGATTGCCAGTTTACAAAGACTGTTTGGGAAAGTTTCTATTTGAAGCATCATCCCAGAGTTGACTTAATGTCTGACCTCTTGGGTCTGAGTAAAGAGGTAAAGGTTCAAGCTGTTTGCGTGGTCTATATGATTTGGTTGGAGAGGAATAGAAGGATCTTCAATGATGCACGTATGGAGGTGGACAAATTTTGGTCTAGATGTGATAAAGATAGTTACTTCTTACTTAGATCTTATGTAGACCCTTCTGTTTAGATAGATAGATAGCTGTAGTAGTTGTACAACTTTCTTTCTTCCTTTTCTCGATGGGTTGTGCTTTACAACCTCTCTTTCTTTCTTTCTCTTTTTCTCCTTTGGTGGTACACTCTGTATCTACCATTTTTTTCATCTAGTAAAGAAGGCACCCCACCCTATTTTCACCCAAAAAAAACTTATCTCAGAGGTATCTCTAGATGTTATAAGCTGCCTCAACAAATCTAGATAGGGATATTCTAAGGAATTATTTTTAGCTTGATAAGCTTCTTCCCCCAAAAGGATTCTACAATTGTTCCTTTAATTAATGCATCCTTATCAATGTTATGTTTTTGTAGATAATAAACCCCTAACATATGGTATCCATACTATAGTTATTTCAAAGTTGGCCCTTCAAGGCAACCAAATTATGATTCATCTTATCAGGTTTCATGTTCTCATTTTCTCATACCATTGAAAGTCCTTGGATACTAGGATTCTTTTCCTTGGTATCCATTACATGTGCCTAAAAAGACATCACATCCTCATCCTTTCTATTTCTCTATTTTCATTAAAAAGACAACATATGATAAGATCTTTCTTTTGTCTTGGAACATTACTTATCATATATAACTTTGTCTTGAAACTAAAATTCAAGACTGGCTAATACTTTTCAAAGTACCCTTGTATAGTTTATTTCTAATCCATGCACATCAAGTGTCATAAGACTTACTTAATTTCAATGTCCCTAAAAGGAAAGAATACAAGGAAACATATTCCTTTTATCACCCCATCATCATCCAGGGTTGTTCATCAAAGAGGAGACATTATTATCTCCTAATATTATTGCATGAACTTTCAACTGTTCATGAGTTATTTACTTTTGTTTCATCCTAGGTTCCTTGGCATCAACATATGCATTATATGGAATATTACATATCATAATTCCTTTCTTTGTTATTGTCTAACATGTTCATGAGCATTTTATGATTTTATCACATTTCTCATTTCCATATTATGGAAAAGATCTTTACTATTCACATAGACTTTATCAAACATGTATCATCTTCCTTGTTCCCTTTCTCTTATCATGAGGATTATACTTTTTACTTCCTCATGCATACAAATTGATCTGAGATCATCTCAGATTCCATTTTACTGTACTTAGGATGTGATAGAAATATCCATGCCATATTTCCAGTTTTGTTATGCTCGATTATCTCAAAATGACTACTTGATCAGAGTAATCAGAAAGATAACAATCTAAGAGTTCCATACTTACCTTATCTTCAATAGTTGAATACCTAGCCAGGGTATACAAGTACTGAGATTAGGTAGTATGCACCTTGTTTATTATCATATTCCTTACTTTTCACATCATCCAAAATATAGGACTTAACATCCCTGGATTTTGTCCAGGCATCACTTCTACACCTCATCCTCTTTCACACAGATAAAAGAAATTATAAAGCATTTTAAATATTACTGGACAAAATGTAAGTTAAATATTGGTCATTTCACTTTATAATCCTTTAATTATATGATAATTAAGTTAAATCACCAATATAGAAATTGTGTTTAAAAGATATCACAAACTCAGATTTTATTGTCTGCGAAGGATCTAGACTACCTAATTAACGTGTGGTCCAAATTTGATATCCTTTAGAATTTTTTTGACCACTCAAATAATTTTAAACATAATGTCAATTCATTATACACATGTGAAACCAAAATAATGTGAAATCAGTTAACATGAAAATCATATATTTAACATGGTAGAATGGAAGTTGAAGGAGAGATTGATTATTTTTGTTTTAATGTTCCAAAGTTTGAATTATTGAATATAATGTTATCAAATGTATAAGAGCACTATATTAATTGGAGACTATAGAGAAGTGTGGGTTTTGACCCGTCACCTTCCCGACACAACTAGGAGGCATGCTATCGAAAAGAGATGTAATTGTGGATTTCAAGTTGTTATGCAAGTCGGAAATAAAATTGATACAATTAATATGGAATATTAAAAATGGTTTTTGTGTTTCATAATCATAACATCATTTCAAACAAATATGAATTATATGGGAGTGAGTAATGACATTCGATAATTTTTAAATAACACATTGAAATCACATTCTATATTCTTTCTGTATACTTAATTCAAGTAGTTGCAAACTAAAGTTCTTTTTCTCTTTCTTTCCTTTTGTGATTTAAAAAATAAAATAAAATTATGTCTCTTGATCTTAGTTACATGGAAACAAGATATTATGTAATTGTGAAAAGAATGGTGCAACTCTTTGACTCTTCTCTCTCTTTCTTTCTGATTACAAATGAGATATAATGGTAATTTTTAATGTTATACTTTTAATAAACAAATAGAAAGCAAACAATAATACATTCTCTCTTCTTTTATCCTCTTAAACATCTCATACAAAAGATACTGGCAGATAATAAAGGAAAGTAATTAAAAAGAGATAAATAGCTTGACCACGAAGTTGAACTTTAGTAATTAACTAAGGAAAAGAAGTTTCATCTATTGTTATCATTCAATATGTTTAAATTAAGATAATGGGTAATGTTAAATTCAAGCACAAAAGATATTCAAGATTTTACTCAATTGTACGAGAAGATTCTAGACCCATAAAACCTACAAAAGAGACTTTTCTCAGATCCTAGCATATCAAGAAAAAGAAAACTAATCTATTTTCTTTCAAATCACATCCAGGAGCTATCTCAATACTTGATCCTCAGGGATTTTTGCCAACCTTCATTCCGGGTGATTAGATCTTTTTCGACCTAGGAAGAGAAATATGATTTCCTATAAGAGAAAGGTAAGTGGTCCATTCTAGCCGAGCATAAGTATGGTTTGATTTTATGTATGTATATATGAAATAAAATGAATGATATGAAAGTTTAGTTATTATTTCAATTGATTAAAGTCAATGAAATTATAATAAATTGAATGCTATGTTTTATGGAGAATAGTCATTATCTTATATATCATGCACATTAAGAGTAAATGATAAGATTTAAGAAAGTGTGTTTAAGAGAAATGAAATGATAAAAACAACTTATATTAGATCCTCACTAATAGGCTCCTGGGAGCAAAATTAAGAGACACTTTGGTGCATAAGACAAGAGGCACTTCAGTGTATAAGAGTAGAGGAATTTTGGTGTATAATAGAAGAGACACTTATGTGCAAACCTGAGGATCCTTATATAGGTCAATATAATAAAAAGTGGTTCAAAATCAATGGTGTATCTTCTTTTTAATATTTAATGATCAAAGTTTATTTTCAAATTTATATGTTTTATTTAAGTTGTAACATGTTCAGTTCCACTTACCATTGGTTTGATGCATGGCTAGGGGTGCAATGACCATAGGTAAGGAGCAAGCTTAGGAGGAAGAAGCTATCTAATGTTCAAGGACTAGATCAAGGAATCTTCAGGAAGAAAAGACTTGGTGGGATGTAATCTACCAACCTGATCCATTTTTTTATAAGTCTTTGACATCATGCCTTAGTTATGTTAACCAAGTTTGTCTCAGTAGATCTAGATTTCAAGATGAACAGTTGTAGTATTCCTATGCATGAATCAACTCAATATAACGCATGATGATTCATTTACTCTATTTTGAAATGATTAGGATTTTGTGACATACCCCTTGAGAATAATGCTTCCACTCAGTAGTGTGTATGTTTTAAAAAGTGGGATGTTAAATTATGGTATCATAATATGTAGGTAGATGGGCCCTAGGCAAATATAATTCACATAGAACCCTATAAGGAAAATCTTGGAATTTCCTCTTGAGAAAAGATATCGGTCCCTAAGATGACATGTAAAGAATAGAGGTTTACCTAGTTAGATCTCAAGTATGAATCTAATCCTAGTTGTGGTCATGGCCAACCAATTGAGAGTTGAAGAGGATGTCATAAACATGACACTTTTGATGAATTTCTCATTTCCTACTAGTCAGGTGATATGGGACACATGAATTTGTAAGTTAGTAAGAGGTGGCATTACAAGATCCCACATCTCTGGGTATGTGTCTAATCAACACATATCAAGAAATGTAGGAGGACCTAATGGACTAAGGTTAGATAGTCATTTGTGCCTAATGTTAGAAAGTCACGACAAGGTTGAGGTACATTCCCTAAGTATAGTGATAAGTTGGTTTCATAAACCCTAAGAATAAGTAGAGAAGAAGACCAAAGTAATGATTAATACATGTTCACATATTTTTTTAAATTTAGATGCCATATGTTACATATTTATTTTCATAAAAAATTTGAACACAAATGAACCTTGAAATATCAACTATCATTAAATGTAAGAAAAAACCTAATGTGGGTTATAGCCTAAAATTTATTTAGGACGAAATTTATTTTAAGATGGGTAGAATTGTCACACCCCAATTTTCACAATTAATTTAAAACTTAGAAACTAATTTTATTAAATAAAAATAGTCGAATGGCTTATGTAAAAGACCATGAAATTATACTTCTTATAGAAAAACAAAAGAAAACTAAAAATACACTTTCTCTTATAAGTATACCATTATGTGTTGTAATTAACTTAAAATATTGAATAAATGCTTTCCCTTCTCTTTTTCTTTGACTCATCCTTGAAAATATTTAAAAGAAATAAAATAGGAAGATAAAAGGAGTAGAATTCGAAATTATAGAACAAATATCTCAAACAATAATTCTTCTTTCTTTTATATCTTTTAACATAAAAGGTAAACAACATTAGTCACTATTTCTCTCTCCTCCTCTTTAGAATACTCAAAAGACATAAAGAAAAATGCAATGCACTTAATGGCCTAATTTTGAATGCATGGAAAAGAATATCCATTCAATCACAAGATGTTGATATTACTTTCTTTCTACTATTGAATACATGTAACATTATCTTTTCCTCTCTCTTTAAGGAATTCCTCCAAAAGGCATAAAAAGGCATATATATTATATCTTGAGTGGACATTCATTGCTAATTTCGTTTTTGCACTCAAAGAAACAATTAAGGAAAGTTTGTTTACATTATCATCCTTTAAATACATAAGAATTAAGTTAAAATACCAATATAAAAACTATGTATAAAAGATATCCCAAACTCAGAATTTACTATCTACAAAGGATCTAGACTAACTAATTAACTTGTGGTCAAAATTTGGTTTCCTTTCAAAAAAAATTTGTCACTCAAATAAATGTAAACATAATGTCAATTCATTTAACGCATGCGAAACCAAAAGAATGTGAACATTAATTAATCATTGATCAAAATTAGTCAACATGAAAATCATATATTTGAAATAGTAGAATTGAAGCTGGAAGGAGAGTTTGATTATTTTATTTTTAACGTTCTTTGGTTTGAATAACTAAATACAATGTGATCAAATGTACAAGAGTAATATATTAATTGGAGACTATAGTGAAGTGTGGGTTTTGACCCATCACCTTCCCAACAAAACTAGGAGGCTTGCTATGGAAAATAGATGTAAGTATGGATGACAAGATGTTGTGTAACTCAGCAAAAATTGATATATTTAATATGGACAATTAAAAATAATTTTTTGTTCCATAATCACAACATCATTTCAAAAAATTTGAATTATATGAGTGTGAGTAATGACATTTAAAATTGTTTAAATAACACATTGAAATCACGTTCTATATTATTTTCATATATTTAGTTCATGTATATGTAAAGTAAAGTTCTTTTTCTCTTTCTTCCCTTTTGTGATTTTTGAAAATAAAATAATGTATCTTGATCTTAGTTACATGGAAATAAGATGTTATGTAATAGTGAAAGGAATGGTACAACTCTATCTCTCTTTATTCATGATTACAAATAAAATGTAATGGTAATTTAGTAAATGTCATACTTTTGATAAACATATAGAAAGTAAACAATAATACATTCTCTCTTCTTTTCTCCTCTTAATTATCTCATACAAATATATTGAAGGATAATAAAAGAAAGTCATTACAAAGAGACAAATAGCTTGACCATGAAGTTGGACTTTAGTAATAACAAGGAAAATAAGTTTCACCTATATTTATCATTTTAATAAATTTAAATTAAGATAATGGGAAATGTTAAATTCAAGGATAAAAGATATTCAAAATTTAATTTGGTTATACGAGAAGAATCTAGACACATAAAACCTATAAAGAGAATTTACACTCATCCTAGCATACCAAGAAAAAGAACACTATCCTATGTTATTGCAAATCACATCCAGGCACTGCCTCAATACTTAATTGACATGGATTTCTGTTAGGGTGATTAGGTCTTCTTTGACCTAGGAAGAGAAGTAGGATCTTCTATAAGAGAAAGGTAAGTGGTCCATGATAATTGAGCATACATATTATTTGCTTTTATTTATGTATGTATGAACTACAATGAATTCTATAAAAGTTTACTTATTATTGATTAAATCAATGAATCTATAATGAATTGAATTCTATGTCTAAATGGACAATAGTCACCATCTTATATATCACGTAGAGTTTTAAGAAAGTATTTTTAAGAGAAAGAAAATGATAAAAGAGAATTTATACTAGATCTCCACTTAGAGGATCCCTATAGCAAAACTAAGACGCACTTTGGTGCATAAGAGAAGAGGCACTTATGTGCAAACCTAAGGATCCTTATAAGGTCATGATAAAAGAAACTAATTTAAAATCAATTGTGTATCTTGTGTATAATGGTTATTGATTAAATTCTATTTTCAATTTACATGTTTTATTTAAGTTGTAACATGTTCAATTCCACTTACCATTGGTTTGATGCATGGCTTGTGTGTGATGTCTGTAGGTAAGGAATAAGATTTATAGGAAGAAGCTATCAAACATGCAAGGACTAGCTCAAGGAATGTTCAGGAAGAGAAGACCTAGTTGGGTTCCATCTACCGAGCCGATCTAATATTTTAGAAATCTTTGACATCATGAGTTAGTTATGTTAACCAAGTTTGTCTCAGTAGATCTATATTTTGAGATGAACAAGTTGTAGTATTCCTATGTATGAATCAATTCAAAATAATCCCCTTCAGAATAATGCTTCATCTCAACATTGTGTATATTTTAAAAAGTGAGATGTTACATTATGGTATTAGAGCAGATAGGTAGATGGCCACTAGGAAAATATGATTAATAGAGTCAACCAAGAATGAAAATCTAGGAATGGCCTCTTGATAAAAGATATCAGTACCTAGGACGACATGAAAAAATAGAGGCTTACCTATTTAGTTCATAGTATGAAATCTAATCCTAGCTAATGAGATATCATCTCCATTGTCAATGGTCATGACCATCCAATTGAGAGTTGAAGAAGGATGTCATAAGTGTGATACTTTTAATGCATTTCTCATTTTCAACTAGTCCATGTGGTATGGGACTCGTGATTAGTTGGTTAGTGAGAGATTGTTTTGCTCCTGTATGCTCCCGTCCACTTTGGGAGATCCATAGGGCGGCTAGGGCTCAAGGTTCCCTGGCTTGGGGGAGGGGTCTTGGGTGCCTTTGGTGGCGGCCAGTGCCACCCCGCTCCCCCCAGGCTCTGTTTCTCGTCGGGGTCGCATGGATCGTAAGCAAGGAGGCATTCACTGCCAGGATCTGCTCTCCCCGTATCTCTGTCGAGCGGTGCCGACATTCGATCCTTAGGATTTGATTACCGACGGCGTTCACGGTGGGTGGAGTGACTACGGTGCAGAGATCTCTCGGGCATTCCTCAACTTGCTCTTGCAACATATGTCGATGGATTTTTATAGACTCTCCTCCTTCCTTGTTCCTCGTGGCTCAAGCTTGCAACCCTCTTTTCCCGTTGTCCGTCTTTCTCAATTTGTTTGTTTCTCTGTTTTAGTTGGTGTAGTGTGTAGTGGCTGCTACTCTGCCTTTTTTAGTCGCTGTTTGTCAGCATTTTTTTGCTCGCTGCTTGTCAGCGTTTGTTTGCTCGTTGCTTGTCAACATTTGTTTGTCCATACTTGCTCTTTTGTTACTTGGTTATATGGCTTGTTTTGAGGTGTTGATTCATCAGAGCACCACATAGATCCTGACTCTCTATCACTACTACATGCTCAAGTCAAAGGAATTCTTCGAGGAAAGCTGCTTAAGACAACATCAAGGAAGAAGAATCAATGCAGAAGCGCTCTACTTTCTTTCCGATATGGGTTGCAGTGATATTAACTTGATCTTTGTTTGCTCTTGTTGTATTTTTATCTCACATTGTAGATGTCGTATGGCTTACTTTTCCTCTCTCTTCAAGAAAATTCCTCCAAAAGGCATAAAAAGGCATATAAATTAAATCTTGAGAGAACATTAATTGCTCATTTCGTTTTTGGACTCATAGAATAAATTAAGGAAAGTTGTTTCACATATGATCCTTTTAATATATAAGAATTAAATTAAATGTCCAGTATATAAATTGTGTATAAAAGATATCCCAAACTCAAATTTTATTGTCTAGGAAGGATATAGACTACCTAATTAACGTGTGGCCTAAATTTGGTTTCCTTTTGAATTTGTTTGACCACTCAAATAAATGTAAATATAATGTCAATGCATTTAACACATGTAAAACCAAAATAATGTGAACGTTGATTAACTGTTGGTCATTAGTCAACATGAAAACCATATATTTAAAATAGTAGAATGGAAGCTGAAAGGAGAGTTTAATTATTTTCTTTTTAACATTTCAAAGTTTTAATAATTGACACAATGTGATCAAATGCACATGAACAATATGCTAATTGGAGACTATAGAGAAGTGTAGGTTTTGACCCATCACCGTTCCAACACAACTAGGAGGCGTTCTATGGAAAAGAGATGTAGATGACAAGATTTTATGTAATTCAGAAATAAAATTGATGTATTTAATATGGTCAATTAAAAATGGTTTTGTTGTTTCATAATCATAACATCATTTCAAACAATATGAATTATATGGGAGTGAGTAATGGCATTCAACAATTTATAAATAACACATTGAAATCATGTTCTATGTTCTTTATATATATTTGGTTCATGTAGATGTAAATTAATGTTCTTTTTCCCTTTCTTCCCTTTTGTGATTTAAAAAATAAAATAATTTCTTTTGATTTTTGTTACATGGAAATAAAATATTATGTAATTGTGAAAGGAATGGTACAACTCTTTCACACTTCTCACTCTTTCTTTGTAATTACAAATAAAATGTAACAGTGATTTAATTAATATCATACTTTTAAT
Organism: Alisma plantago-aquatica; assembly: GCA_963693085.1. Taxonomy (NCBI): domain Eukaryota; kingdom Viridiplantae; phylum Streptophyta; class Magnoliopsida; order Alismatales; family Alismataceae; genus Alisma; species Alisma plantago-aquatica. The sequence goes on from OY856409.1 coordinate 1,978,402,996, forward strand.
AAACAAATAGAAAGTAAATGTAATACATTCTCTCTTCTTTTCTCCTCTTAAATATCTCATTCAAAAGATATTGAAAGATAATAAAGGAAAGTCATTAAAAAAGATAAATACCTTGGCCATGAAGTTGGGACTTTAGTAATTAATAAAGGAAAAGAAGTTTTACCTATCTTTGTCATTTAATACATTTAAATTAAGATAATGGGAAATGTTAAATTCATGGACAAAAGATATTCAAAATTTATTTTGGTTGTACGAGAAGATTCTAGACCCCTAAAACCATAAAATAGACTTTGTCCTGATCCTAGTATACCAAGGAAAAGAACACTAGCTTATGTTCTTGCAAATGACATCCAGGTCTTCCTCAATACTTGATTGACATGGATTTCTTCCAACCTTCAGTTAGGATGATTAGATCTTCTTTGACGTAGGAAGAGAAGTAGGATATCCTACTAGAGAATAAGTATTTCTTGCTTTTATGTATGTATGTATGAAATACAATGAGTGTTGATAATGTTTAATTATTAATTCAATTGATTAAAATCAATGAATCTATAATGAATTAAATGGTATGCTTTATGGACAATAGTCATCATTTTATATATCATGCACATTAGGAGTGAATGATAAAATTTAAGAAAGAGTTTCTAATAGAAAGAAGATGATAAAGAGCACCAAAAAAAAGAAATAAAATGATAAAAATAGCTTATATAAGATCCTCACTAAAAGGATCCTTGGAGCAAAACTAAGAGACACTTCGATGCATAAGAGAAGAGGCAGATCGGTGCATAAGAGAAGAGGCACTTATGTGCAAAACTGAGGATCCTTATATAAGTTAAGATAACAGAAATTGATTTAAAATAAATTGTGTATCATCTTTTTAATGTTTTATGATTTAAGTCTATATTCAATTTACATGTTACATTATTAGCTATAACGTGTTTAGTTCTACTTACCATTGGTTTGATGCATGGCTATGGGTACGATGCCCGTAGGTAAGGAGCAAGCTTAGGAGGAAGAAGCTATCTGACATGCAAGGACTAGCTCAAGGAATCTTTAGGAAGAAAGGACCTGGTGGGGTGCCATCTACCAAGTCGATCCAATCTTTTAGAAATCTTTGACATCATGCCTTAGTTATGTTAATCAAGTTTGTCTCAGTAGATCTAGATTTCAAGAGTAACAAGTGTAGTATTCATATGTATGTGTCAATTCTAAATTACACATGGTGATTCATTTACTCTATTTTGCAATTATTAGCATTTTATGACATCCCCCTTGAGAATAATGCTTCTGCTCAACAATGTCTATGCTTTTAAAAGTGGGATGTTACATTAGCAAAACTAGGTCCCACAAATCTCAATTTTAGTTATTGTTAGTGTGCTTGTCAAAGACACTACTAGATTTATAAAAGACACCTCATGAAATCGGGAGATGCATACTAAATAAATTGAATCTTTTACATTAAGTAAAAGTTGAATCTTAACACTAATTATCTAATTGAGATTAAAAGAGAAAGACTCCTCATGTCAAAATTCGTGGTAGAGGATAGATTCCTGAGAGGGTGGTAAATCAAGAAATGTTTGCTCATATGGTTCAAACCCAAGTCTTCTCATTGGAGACAATCAGAGTTTATGAATCGAATAATTCGTCGTTGGTGCTAAAATATTAGTTGCTTAATTTGATATATGGTAACCACCAAACATATTTGCATCATAAATCCACTAGGCATGTCCTTATATTTTATAAATACTGAATGGAAACTTAAAAGGATGATAATTGTTTTTTTACCTTCCTATACTACAATAACTGGAAGTCACACAGAAGTTAACTCTAGACACCTACCAGGAGAAAACTTTAGAGCATGCAAAAAGACCACCTTTACTACTACCATTAACCATGCATTTTACCATAATTTGCATTAGATTATCTATTTGAGTATGCATAAATGGAACATCATTGATTGACCAAAAACAAAGTTAAACTCTATTTAATGTTGTCAATTATTAAGTATTCATCATTCTCACAAGCCATCATTTTTCTTTGTTTCATGTGTAAAAATATGCTTTAGTTATTTAGTTTGATTGGTGGAATGGAAACCCACTAGATTACATAGTGCTACCATCCATACTTGTGAATCAGATCTAGACTATTTGTGATTTTCAAAAAAAGAAAGGTGATTGCAAAAAATGTTGCAATTTTTACTTATCAAGTTGATACTTGTCAATAGCTATATTCTAAACATATAATTTTGAATCACTTATCTATTTAGACTTAAAGAATTGAGTTTTCTTCTCTCAAGAAACTAGAAGTTATATCTTTATTCATATGGCACTCTAATGCAAGGAAAAACAAGTTCATAACAAGAGTGATACTATGTGGTATCCAGTGGGCTAGACAACATTGAAGAAAAAATAGATCATTTGGTAGCTAAAGCTGATTTTCTCAAGGAATCATCATTAGATTTAACTCTTATGGGACAAAGACTAGATTACGAGAAAAAGGGGTGGATGAGGTGTTTGTAATGTTTACAAGATGGGTATAGGTGGCCGTAGGACTTTACCCCATGGTTGAGAAGGGATACTACTTGTTTGCAATTCAAGAAGATGGTGCAATGTAGCCAACCCTTACTATTACAGAGTAGTGCATCATCGATGATTGCTTTTGTTTCTACATCCCATAAGTAGGTATAAGTTGTGTTGGATATCTTCTGAAGTATGAAATATTCTTGTTGGTCGATGCCATGAATGGAAATACCTGTCTTTGAGGTATTCGGTCTAAAAGAAACATTAGTGAATATGTAGATGAAAAATTTATCTGAATTTCCTTCATGGGAAGATGGTTGCTTCCCATGTGCATTGGATGAGGGTTATTTGAATTTAGGATGGTCATTGTGTGTCGATATCCTATTCCTATACTTTGACAGAAGGAGAAGGGGGTTGGTTGAAAGTGTAGAACTCGATTTTCGGTTTAAAAAAAAATGGGTTCTACTCAAAGTCAGCTCCCTAAAACTTCCAGAGAAGGCAAGAAAGGGAGGAAGAAAGAAGACTGGGATCGCTCGCCATCCCAGCCCTATAGAATCAAGTTGGAGCCACATTGTATGAGAAAGACCAAACTGAGAGTTAGCAGCATAGACAAGGATGAATTAGTGCTTAATAAAATGGTAGATGGAGTGGATGAAAGTCATCTAGTTGAGTTGTATAAAATCATTCCACACCTTCCATAAGTGTCTACATGTGAAAATTGGGGTAATGGCTTCCACATTGAGGCATTCAACCACTAATAATGCTTGAGTGCCATTCATCGATGTTCATTGTAACGAACCCCTCCTCCTGTTATTCCCAGTAAGGTCAATCGAGAAGGCAAGGCCCATTACTATAATACATGCTTAATGGTTTAACAATTAACTAAATGGGAAAGAGTTTGTACGATATAAAAGGTTAACTTTCCACTACATTGGAAAGGAAAACAACTGCTTGTAATTGGAAATAAAACTAACTATCTATATGCTCCTAGATTACATTAAATCATTTCTTTTGGTGCCTTCTTATCTGGATGTCCATTTCTCATCATACTTGTAGAATAATAGCATATTATCCTAAAACTCCATGAAACATAACATGGTCAGTATAACAAGTTATATCGATATGTGGGGGAAATAAAATACTTACATATAGGTGTAACACCATACTCAACCATAGCAACAAATATGATTATAAATTTGAACATGCATTTTCTTTTTAACTTCTCAACTTAATCTTTGTGAGACACTCCCTATCTAGAGTATTCATGTAGGGAACCCTCTCTTTAGGGGTTTTTCCCCGTAGTGGACATCTCATGACCCCCATTCTAGGACTTGGACTATTATATCCTTCCTTTCCTGGCTAGGCCTCACCATGACCATCCTATCTCGACTTGGTCTCATAATGACCATCCTATCCCTTCTTGTCTTGTTGGTGACCATCCTATCCCATCTTGATCACACGTCACCATAGTACATCACACATGTATCTCTTACATCCAGAGATAGTTGTGCAAGTTATTCTTATATAAGGTGATAATCATAGTCACTTTAAAGATTGCTGGAATTAAATAAACAACCAACAATTTATTAGCAATCAATGCGGAAAATTTTGAAAATGTTTGGGAATTGAGTAAGTTGAGTAGTCATAGGTGTAACCACATACCTTTTCTAAAAAGTACTTGATGTCCAAGAAAAAATCAACAAAGTAACTAATCAAGCAACTACCCTGAAAATAAAGAATAACACATAAGTATTACTAACTTGTCCATAATCCATTATTAAGACGGACTTGAGTCTCAAGTTAGGATTTTGGATTCATCTTAGGGTTTCATTATGGTTTTGGCTTCCACAATTCCAATTACCACTTTCTATGTCCTTTTCACAAACCCTAATTTTATCCTCGTATGCACTTTAATCTCAAGAGAACCTTAATTCATTAATTTATGAAATATTATTCTCACTAGATCCAAGTTACCCATTTCATCCAAAAAGGTCAACTTTTGATTATTAATATACATTAAACATATTAAGATCATCAAAACCTAGAAATTAAGGTTTTTATGCATTAAACACATTAAATTTAACATCATTAAGCACTTTTATAATTGGAGACATAACTAGGTCTAGATTATAGTTTTATTGTATTCCTCACATTTTTACAATCAAGATTCATATAAAACATACTATCATTGGACCATCTTACAATTTACTACAAATTTGGTAATTTAATTCATTTCAACTAATCACTAGCTGCCACCTAGGTAGCGTGCCCTGATCCCAGCCTTTCCAACTAGGCTAGGATGACCAGTGGGATTGTGCCACCTAGGTTGGGTGAGCTTGCGTGGCTTCTTGCTATGTGTGAAAAATAGGGGGAAATAACCAATATGCCCTTACCATATTTGAAGAGGAGACAAGTGTATTTTGGTCTTTTCACCACTAGTATTCTTCTTCCCTAGTTCTTCCTTCTTTCATGAATAGTCAAGAAACGTACCAGTTGATTTTGAGGATTCGATCCTTTGAGCATTAAATGAAGGTGCTATCACCTTCGCCTGTCCATGAAGGGTCGAAAGAGCATCTCTATTTCTTTTGTAGTGATCAGAGTCACAAGGACGATGGGGGGGTTCTTTGACAAGGAACCAATAAGGGGTAGGGGCAAAGGAAGGGATTAGTAGAGCAATTGAGGCCAAAGAAATAAGTGCAAGGTTTTCCCAATTCTTAGAAATGAGTTGGTGATCTCACATGGAGTCCATAGCCTCCTATTTATACCCACCCAATGGCGGTAGAGTGATTCGTAGTATCGTGAATTGGAGAGAGTTTCTAGATCCCTCTAATGTAGAAGAAACATAAGGTAGGTGAGTTCGTCTAGACCTCATGAAACTGATTGAGAGATTTCCCTATTTGCTCATGCATTGAATTACGAGGTAATCATTTCGGAAAACTTTGATCACCTGCTCCCCTTTCCTAATCTGTTGTGAGCTAGGTGGTGATTGAATCACCATTGCATAAAGATAAATTTCTTTCGATCTGCTTGACAAATTAAGTTATCAGGATAAAGTTCTAGTATTAAAAGGATTCGTGACATTTTAATGCACATTTCCCATAATTCTCTCACTTTGAGGATTTTTGTAAAATCCACATATCTCACATCTTTAATCCTTTTTATCCCAAATTTTACGGGTAAGTCTCTATTGACTTATCTATATGTGGAAAAAGTTTGAGGCCAAAACTCGAAAATAAAAGATACTTTTCTTAATATCCAAGTATTCTCCTTATTTCATGTATTTATGGCATCAAAACAAGCCCTTTTCTCTTTCTATATTCTTTATTCTGATGACTTTTCTTGTTAGGAATTATTTGAATAGGTATTAAGTCATTAGTGTCCATCCATACTACTTTCTAGAGATTTCTTCACAATTCACAAAAGTACATTATTTATTTCCCATTATCTTTTGCATTGTTCTTAATATTGAATTTCTTTTCTTCCATTTTCCTTATATCCATTATTGGACTAATAAAACAATAATTACCACAAAATTCACAACAAACGGAAATTTTCAAGGAAAGCCATACTTTCAAAACAAGGCACACCGAATTTGTAATATGTTCTTTTATTCAAATAACTGCATTATAACTAAGTAAAATACAAGTAAAAACCAGGTTATAACATGCATTCTTTGAAAAGAGTACCATAAGTTGAAGTTCTCTCCTAGATTGGTTTTGCGGATGGAATAATCCCAAAAATAGTGAAATAAGGTGTCCTCAGTGCTTCTGAGAGCTGAGTAGGATGCCGAATCAATGTGTTGCCGGTGTTTCTCATGGTTGGTCGGTAGAGCTTGATGCTATAAGAGCCACATTAAGTCTTTGACCCATTTCAATATTTTGGATCTCTTGATGACCTTCCAATTACTAGTCATGTGTAGTTATTTAGAAATATGGATCCATCTATACGATGATAAAGATGGGAGAGTTCCCTAAACATACCACAATCATGTCCATGGATAAATTCTTGAAAGATTGCTAGGTGGGGGAATGTGAGAAATAGTTTGCCATTTTTGTTCTGGTAGATAGGAGGGCATGACATCCCAATCCCACTCCCATTTTGTATTAGTTTTGGTTCCAACTTGAAGCTTGACCTAGTATGTAGGAATTTAGTAGTCTGGTACAAGGTCTAGGATAGAGTGGCTAGATACCCATCTATATGTCAAAAAATTAGTTCTTAGACAATTATTGATGGACTTATAGCTGAGACTTTTTGAGTTAAGGGATAAACGTCTTGATTAAAGATGAGGCAAATGATAATGGTTATGAGAAACAACATCATTAACAAGTGAATGGAGGGCATCGTGTCATTAGTCGACGGGCTGACTAAAGTCCTCATTGGTCGACGAGGCTCAGAAAAGCCATCGACCGGGTGCTTGCTATTGAGGTAGGAAAGCTCATTGAGTGATGAGGTGATAAGACCTCGTTGAGATCCTTGGTAGTGAATCTCACTGGGCTCCCTATCCATAGGGGCACATCACGACCTTCACGATGGTAGTGTCGACTTTAAGGGGATTCATCTACAAAAAGGGGTATGAAGGTAATCAGGGAAATTATTCACAAAATGCCAAAACAAAGAGGATTTGTAAGGATATAGAATGAAAAGTCAATACGATGAAGGTAAAATAGGTATTTAACATCCATAAAATTGGATGTTATTATTGTGGAAAGGAAAGGTTTGTAAAAAGTAAGAGGGTATCTAATATCTTCCTTTATGTCTAGGACAAGAAAATCACATGGAGCATAAGAATATTTTCCCACCTTCACTGTGACACCTCAATGATTCCCATAGGCACACAAGTTGTATCCACATGCCACTTTATAGTAGTTCTCTAAATCCCAGCCTATTGCACATGATATATGGCATAACAAAGATGTTGATCCTGGCTAATCCTTTCTTACATGTAATGTTGCATGAAATCCCAAAAGATCCTAGATCCTTCACTTCTTTGTAATTTTATTTTGGATTATATCAAATGTTGTTCTGGTAAGGTTAACTATCTCATATTCCTCAGTAGTGTATTTTTCTATACAGAGCATCTTCAAATGCTTTGAAAATGTGAGTATCTCTTCTAGGGCATATAAGAAAAGGATATCGACATGAAGCTTTTTCATTACCTCTTTGAGCTTTAGAAAGTGAGTGTCAAATCATGTCTTCCATAAGTAGGTTTGGAATGGAGGACAAGTCATAAATACTGATATAGTTGGTTTGGATGCAATATTCTCTATGATGACTGGTTCTTTTGAATTGGCTTTTTCTATGTTGTCAACGTCTACAATATCTTGTACTTCTTCATTTTGTGTCACTACTTCTTATGACAATGAACAAGTTACTTGTGAGTCTTGAATGATTAAAAAATCATTCTCATATGTGTCAATCATAGGAATATTGGTTGATGCTTCTGTAAAGGCTCTTCTTGAGTGTATTTCAATAACCTTGAATCGTTCATGGTTCTTGGGGTTATGTTCTGGATTTCCTACAAATGCTCCTGTAGGGGGATGAGGATTTGCTGAAAGTTAATCCCATTGAGATTCAATTGATTTTGATGAGATTGCTGATTTGCAATCATTGTTTATTGGGACTACATGATATTCTCAATGGCTGAAAGTTAATCATCAAAAAAAGAATCATCATGTTGTACCTATTGTTTCTAGTTTATGGGACCTGATAAAATTCTTGTACTAATTGCAAATCCTATTCTAGACGTTACATGTATTGTTTTCTTGATTTATAAAATTATTTTGTTGATTGTTCTGGAAGATGGGAGGAGCATGAACTTGATTTCTATCTTGTACGAGCTATTGGAAGCTTTCTACTCCTATAGGATTGTCATACTAAAAACTAGGATGGTTTCCATTTTGATTGGGAGTATAATAACCTTGGCCTAGAATACTATGGATCAAATTCAAATCCCACATGTGAATGTTGTCTCCTTTAATGTTGATAATTACCAAATTTAGAAGTATATTACAACCCAAGGTAGAGTGGTCAGTGCCTTTGCATGATTCCTCAAATTGTCTTGCTACCTTAACCTATTATTGTTGTGGTGGTGAATTTTTCTTCCAGAAGCATTGAAAGACATATCAAGACTATTTTAATTGAGTGCTAGTAGCTTTAGAAATTCAACAATATGCTTCTCAAAACTACTTTCTACCATAGCTACCTTTAATTCTCACTTGCCCTACAGATCTTCCCTAGTTGGCTTGATCTCCATTTTCAAGGATCAATACCTTCCAGACACTATCATAACTTTGGCGCACAAAGTTTTCTCTAAATCTCTATAGAAAATAATGATAAGCTAATTTTCAGAGATACCATGGAGTGGACACTTGTAGAGAAGGTCATGGCATCTTTCCCATGCTTCTTCTAGAGTTTCACATGGGAGTCCTATGATGGGAAACATGTAAATTGTGTTATCTGGCCTCTGATGGTGTACGTGACGGAAGGATGATATAATTTCTCAAGGAATTGGCTCTAAAGTTGTGCCCATGTGGTTATGGGATGTCCTAAAAAAGAATCGCACCAACTCCCATCGATGTCTACAAAAGAATATTTGAAAACATGGAGTCTAATAATATCATTAAAAAATCCATTGTGCACATAGGTCAACAAATTTCATAATGTTCTCTTGAAAATGCTCTCTTTGTTTGCCTAAAAAGGGACTTCTTTCTAGCAGCGTGATCCAATGTCTTATTTCAAAGTTAGGGTATTTGATAAGAGGTGGTTTTACTAGATGCCAACATTAGTAGCCTTAGGGATTGAGAATTCCATAAGGTCATTTTTGTCTCTCTGCCTCTTGTGCAACAACTTGGTATGTATGAATTTCCTCTAGAATGACATCCCAGGCTTCCTATGCAAGCCTCTCTCTCTCTCTATGCTACAATGTATAGGTTCACCCTTCACATGATTTCTTCATCGACCATTTTGGTTTTGTTTCCTTGGGTTCGACGGTGGAAGGTTCAGTCTATCTCATGATCAAAGCTTGATGCAAGGCCTATGGTGGTGAAATTGTCACATGCATTAGTTTGAGATACCTGAGACGGAAATATCTTACACAAGTCATATCAACATAGAAATATCAAGATCAAGTGAATATGTAATGGTATCAATGGAAAAACTCAACCCTAAATTGATTTTAATAGAACTGTATTAAACTAGATGATTACGTTGTCCTAGGAAACAACAAAAAAATTTGATGTGGTTATTCTCACACTAATAAATGCACCAGAGAAATCATTCCCTAGTTTTACCAAAAAAACATACAATAATATCACCCACAAGATGGTGTTGTCTTATCAAAGTAAGGATTAAATGCCAAGGGACAACCTTTTTAACAACCTTGCTAGCTTGTATCTCGTTGAATTAAGACTAGTATTTTGAGCCAATAGTTGTTTGGGGTGAGTTAAGCTAATTGCAAAGGGAAATAAAAAATGTGAGATTAAAATTGGGTCTAGATTAATGATGGAAGTCACTGGGCTTGGAATCAATTTTCACCACCTCTATGTACACAAACACATCCATACCATATCCAAACTTGATAAAAACATTTGGTTGGAGAAAAAGAAAGTTTCTGTTGGTTTGGTGTTGGAAAATAGTGTAGATATCTCTGTTAGCACGCTGTTTTGTTTGTCATAGTTCATGTATATATTACCGTAGAGAAATCCCTCCCAAGTTCTCAACCCAGTGTCAACCAAGCTAATCAATATTTAAAACCTAATAATTGAAGTTCTCCCAACCTAGGGTTATAATAGATCATACAAAATGGTTTATCAAGACAATAGTTATGCAATAAAATGATTAACACTAAATGAAAAGACTTATATATATATATATATATATATATATATATATATATATATATATAAGACATCAAACATAAAAAATGGACATGTAAGTATGGGTAGTGTAACATCCCACTTTTCAAAACATATCTATATCACTGAACAGAAGCATATTGAACTCCTCCCACCCCTCTCGGGTTGGGGGTGTGCTCACCTAGTGTCACTTGGCAGGCCTTGGGATTCGACTCACTATGCTCTTGGAATTAGCTCCCTAGGGTTGTGATCCGTCCCGTTGGAGTCTTGTAGCTGCTATTTATAGGCAACGAATGGTGGGAGTTGCGGCCCTCGTTGGGCCATGTGTCCTTTGTATGCTCTGTTAATGTGGCTTTGGGAGAGGGTCGACATGTCTATCGCCCGACACGGCTGGCGGAGGCCGTCGTGTGCTGGGTTGCGAGTAAATCACACCAGATCATGTTGGGTAAAGACTCTGGTGGGCTGCTGCACCGAGGGGTGGCTGTGTCGCGCGATAGACTCTATCGACTGACGGATCGTGGTGGGCAAGGCTCCTTGTCGGGTAAATAGCATTCAGAATGTCAGGGCTCCCACGCGACGCACCCGTGCCGGGTTGCTGCCATATCGAGTAGAGACCGTGACGAGTAAAGGGTGTGTCACTTTGCCGGTTGATGGACCGGGACGGGTAACTTGTCGTGGATGGGTTGAGACGGGCCCATTAGCATTCTTTTGGTGGGAAAATAAGAGAAATTCTACAAAAGATAGGAAATGTTGTCAGGAGCATAGTGGGCATTATTTTTATTCAATAAAAGGCATAAAACAAAGAGGAAGTAAGGTTTGGAGGCATTTTTGATAGTAAAATATAAGTTCTAGAAGCCATAAAATGGGTGTTATCAGCATGATATAAACATCCTTCTTGACCTTGTGGTCCTAGAGAAAATGATGGTGGACCTCCATATGCTTGAATATACTATGTAATATAGGATTGTGTGCCAAGTTATTTGCACTGCTATTATAAAAAAATATAGGAGAAACATAAAAGATATGTTAATATATTGGAACATTTGTTTCATCTATAGGACTTGGGTACAAAAAATGCCTACAACTATATATTAACCTTTGAATGCTAATGCTGCCAGTGTAACTAGCTTTTGGAAAACTAAGAGGCAATGCATAGTCCAAGGAGGAAGAAAGTGACACTTGTGCACTTCATATCAGTCCAACACCCTGCATGCTCATCATCATCATAAGAGGTTATAGTAAAATCATTTTATTTGGGACCAATGGACCAAAATTTCAAGTCTTTTCTATGTACCTAAGAATTTTTTTATGTATATATGATGAGACTTTTTGACGCATGATTGAAATTGATCACACAATCCAACACGACATAATGTTAGTCCTAGAGGCATTAAGATATAACAAACTACCAATCATACCTCGATTGAATCTCTCATATTTTTTTATCCTTCCTCATGCTTATCAATCTTGAATTGTTAGACATATGTGTACCTATTGGGTTGTAGTTCTTCTTCTCAAAGTGTTTATCCAACTATCCAATGTACCTTATTTGGTTAATGAAGTTCTCATGTTCTATTTGTAAAATTTGGAATCTGAGGAAGAGAGTGAGTTCTCTCGTCATGCTCATCTCGGATACGCTTTGCATGAGAGAAGTATATACTTGACAAAGTTTGAGACTAGTAGCACGATTTTGATATCAACATCATATACACAATAACATGAAAATTGTTATAACAAGCTTAAAAGAGTGAGTAAATCAAGATTTCATATGAAATAGTCATTGTCAATAAAAAAAGTTTTTAGCTTCCCTTAAAAATCTCTAGAGACGTGTTTGATACCATATAAATGCTTATGCAAAAGACAAACATGATATGCATGCTTGCCATTTTGAAAATGGGATGGTGAGCCACAAATATTCCCCCTCATTTGAAAACACACTTTCATTATTCATTTGACATAAAAGAAAATTTTAATGACTAGCAAATGCAATTTTTATACAAATAGATTCAAGTTTTTCTATGGGAGCATAAGTCTCATCAAAGTGAATACCTTCTTGTTGTCAATGCCCTTATGTCACTAACCATGCTTTCATTGCTCATTGTTGCATTAATTAATTTGATCTCCATTTGTGTTGATTTCTATGAATATTGTCCTAATCTGTTGTAGTGATTAATGTTTTAATTAATTGGTATGTCACTAGGTTACATTTGATATCATGCATGCATTTGAATATTGTGTGTTATAGTTTATGATAACTTTTAATCAAATCCTTATTAGTTTTGAATGAAAGCTGGTGATTAGTTCCAATAAATGTTGGTCATTAGTTCAATCGAATGTGATTATTCATAAAATGGAATGCATGTTATTTGTACAATGAAAATTGGTTGGTTATGCCTAGAAAAGCCAGTTTTTCAAACAAGTGTTGCATAATTGTGCCTATGTAATCTAATCAATTTTCATGAAAACTCTGATCAGATGTATAGATGAAAGTAGGTTAGATGTATAGAAAAAACTTATTGGTTAGTCAGTCGAATGATGATGAATTGATCTAACAAAGGTTTATGATTTATAATATTGCACATTTGTATATACATGATTATTACATCCAAACATTTTTCTAAAAAGATAAAGTTACATTAACCCTTTCCTCTCAAAGACCTACTTTATTAGTAGAGTAGGGTTATCCATGAGAAGATGATAACAAAACCCTCATGAGTTCTCTGATATACCACAGTTGGGGTCATTTATAAAATATTTGTCAGCAATACCCTCTATCTGACTATTCTGTCATTAGAAATAGGAACGAAAAGAATGTTCAGAACTGGGTTGGATGGGCACCACAAGAACTTTTCAGTGCCAATCACCTTCCCAACACTAGGCAACCCTACAAGTAATATATTTGGTAGTCATCATATACAAGCTCATAGGAAACATGTCTTATTTCCAATCTCACTTAATCCAAAATAAAATGTGTCCTCATAGTGAATATTATTGAGTTGATATGTCCTTAGAGGGAATTTGAGGAAAAATTCAAATACTAATTTTGTATCCATGTGGGAATTATATATAACAAAGAGTGATGAAGCTTATAGTAATTAATTGATAATGCACAAAGAACTTACACAATCACCTTCATTCTACTCAAACTTGGGGTCATAATTTTGATAAAAATATTACCAATAGTGTCACTGATAGCATCCTATTCTTATGCGATGTATACTATATTTAATTTCATGAGTTGTCAAGCATTTTCCTTCAACAAATCATAACTTAGTGCATCCATATAGGAAAGTTGATGCAACCTATCGATAAACCTAGTGCATTAGAATGGAAAAAATAAACCAAACATGGAAACATTGTTCATGCATGAAGGCCGAACACCATAATGTCCAGTGTAAAGAAAAGTAATTTGACTCTGCCACGAGTGCATTTAAGCTCATGCCTATTCAGAAAGTGCATATATGAGTCCATGACATTGCCATATAGCCACTTGTTCCCATATAATTCTGCGAGTTTGTTGTCTTAGAGTCTAAAAAGATGCTAGGGAAGAGGTTGTTGTACATATAAAAGAGGTTCATACACCTTGAGCACTTATATAGTCTATATATGAATTAATATAATTAAAACATACTAATCTGCCTCTGACATGTTTCCTCACCTAGATGAATGAATACCCTTTCTTGTTCAATTAGAACTAATGCTTTGAAGGGATCCATCTCCACCTATGTTGCTTACAAACTTAGCTTACAACACATCGTGTATCTGCTACCTATTATTTGTTTGTTCTTGAGTTATTTTGATGAAGCCAAAGAGGAACATAGGAGAGAAGGATGACAAGAAGATAGGATTGATGTTGCAGGAAAATGAGCAACACTTGAGGAGAGGATGAGAAGCAGAAAGCATAAATTTAACATGAGGATGAACAACAATGACGAGCACCAAAGAGTAACAAAAACAATCATTGTTTGTTTATGGGTAATAATAAATAAAAATGATGAATGAGAAATACTAGTTCATATCTATCATTAGGGTTTAATTGTTAATAGGGACATGAATGACTATTAGTGAAGACAGACAAATAACTTTCTAGTGTGACGCAGTGTGTGAGAGTAAACATTTTATATCCATCATAAATCTCCTTGATCTCACTGAAGGTAGACTTCCATGTGCCAATCTTATCTGGAGACGACATGATTGTATCTAGTATATGTAGAGAAAAACATCCTTCCTATAGAGTAGTTACCAAGCTAGCTCTCTGGATTTTAACCCTTGTCAATTCATCCAGTTTATTGGATTGGATACATGAAGTATTCATCTAAGGAAAACACTAACTAGAGGTGATGTGGGAAGAGGAACGGGAAAACTTTTGTTGGGCTGGTGTCCCACCACCAAATGCAGGAGTCTAAAAATCTAGAATGATGGGAAACACGAAAAAGAAAGAGAGAGTGGAGAGAGGGGTGTCTATATGAGAGAAATGAGAAACTTTGGAGAGATAGAGTGGGGAGATGTGGGAGAGAGAGAGTGGGGAGAAGGGTGATTGTAGGGGAGAGAAAAGAAGAAGAAGTTATTGTTGCTAATATTTTCAAATTATAATGAATTATTTTACGAAATAAAATCATTGTGTTCCTTATAAAATGCTTTAAAATTAGACCAATATAAACATTGATTTTTATAAAAAAAGAGAGTGGGGAGAGATTAAAGGGGAGAGGGAGTGGTTGCAGGTGAGAGAGAAAAAGAATAAGTTATTTTTTGCTAATACCTTTCAAACTGTGATGATCTTTTCAGCGAAATAAAAATCCTTATGTTCCTTATAAAAATACTTTAAAACAAGATCAACGTCAACATTTTTTGATAAAAAAATAAATGACACTACTTCCCTTCTATTCCTCATATTTTTGCTAATATATTTCAAACCCTAGTGATTTTTTGATGAAAAAAATTTGATGTGTTCTGTACAAAAACACTTTAAAACAAAACCAATATCGACAAAATGGAGGAGAGAGAAATTCATTTTCTTTCAACTTTAATCTGTGATAAACTTTTGACAACTAAACATCACTAGATGCCTTACAAAAAAAGGTTCCAACAAGACCAATTAGATGTTATTTCTGATCGATTTGGATGTTATCTCCAATCCATTTGAATGGTATCTCCAGTCCAGTTGTATGGTATCTCTGGTCCATTTAGATATTATCTCATGTACAAGTGGATGTTATCTCCGTCCAAATTGGATATTATCTCTGGTCCATTTGGATGTTATCTCCGGTTTATATAAATGTTATCTCCAGTCAAATTATATATTGTCTCTGGTCCATTTGGATGTTATCTAAGGTCCAACTAGATGTTATCTCAGGTCCAATTAGATGTTATCTCCGCTCTATTGGTTGTTATTTGTGCTCTAATTGGATGTTATCTCCAGTCCATTTGGATGTTATATGCGGTCCAATTAGATGTTATATCTGATCCATTTGGATGTTATCTCCGGTCCAATTAGTTGTTATTTTTGGTCCAATTGGATGTTATCTCCAGGCCACTTGGATATTATCTCCGGTCCAATCGGATGTTATCTCTGGTTCAACTGGATCTTATATTTGGTTCATTTTCATGTTGACTTCGATCGATTTGTATGTTATCTCCACTCAAATTAGATGTTATCTCCGGTTCATTTGTATGTTATCTACGGTCCAAATGAATGTTATCTCCGGTCCATTTATATGTTATCTCCAGTCCAATTTGTTGTTATCTCTGATCCAATGTAGTTGTCATCTCTTGTCCAATTGGACTAGAGATGACATTCAATTTGACCAAAGATAACAACTCAAATTGGACCAAAGATAACAACCAATTCGACCGGATATAGCATCCAATTGGACCAAAGATAACTCTGGTTCAATTGGATGTTATTTCTGGTCCAGTGGGATGATATCTCTGGTCCAATTGGTTGTTATCTCCAGTCAACTTAGTTGT
The DNA here is from genome assembly GCA_963693085.1 of Alisma plantago-aquatica. Taxonomy (NCBI): domain Eukaryota; kingdom Viridiplantae; phylum Streptophyta; class Magnoliopsida; order Alismatales; family Alismataceae; genus Alisma; species Alisma plantago-aquatica. The sequence goes on from OY856409.1 coordinate 1,978,419,335, forward strand.
TATCTCTACTTTAATTTGATTTGTTATCTGTAGTCCAATTGGATGTTATCTCCGGTCCAATTAGTTGTTATCTCTGGTCCAATTTGAGTTGTTAGCTATGGTCAAATTGAATGTTATTTCTAGTTCAATTGGTTGTTATCTTTGGTCCAATTTGAGTTGTTATCTCTGATCCAATCTGTTCTTTTCTCCAATCCAATTGATTGTTATATCTGTTCTGAATTGAATCATTATCTCTGCTCCAATTGGTTGTTATCTCTGGTTCAATTTGATATTATTTTTAATCTAATTTTTTTAATTCTAATAATTTTTTTTGTTATTTAAGGTTTGATTTGTTGTTATTTGTGGTTTGATTTTGAGTTGTTGTCTCTGGTCTAATTGGATGTTAGCCCCAATCCAATTTGTTGTTGCCTCTAGTCCAATTTGTTGTTATCTCCTGTCTACTTTAACGTTATCTCCTGTCTAATTTATTGTTAGCTCTGATCTATTTTTTATAAGAGAGAGAAAATACAAAGAATATGAGAAAACTAGCGCCACTTTTTTAGTATATGTTCACATTAGACTTGTTCATATTTTTTGTAAGGTTCATAGTTGTTTTTATTTCGTCGAAAATTGATAAATGATTGGAAGTTATACACAAAAATAAGTTCATCTCTCCTTTTTTTGTCTTTTCCAACCACTCTCTCTTTCTTCTCTTTTAAATCATATATTTTGATTTTAAAAAATATGGACATCGGTATTGTTGTAACAAATTTTTTATGAGTGCAACAATGTTTATTTCGTCAAAAAATTCATTATGACACATAAGTTATTAACAAAAATAATTTCTTCTTTCGTCTTTCCTGCAGCCACTTTCTCTCCCCCATTTTGCCTCTCTTCTTTCCCTCTCTCTCCCATGTTTTTCAATTCATCTAATTTTTAGACAGCGTGCCAACCGTATTGGAAAAGCCAGCAAATAACAACAATGGTCATCCGGTTTATCGTCCAGCCGGCTGGTCTGGATAGTTAAACTCCTTATCTAACCCTTGCAGTTAGCCAAGCAGGCAAGTTTGATTCCACGCCCCCGCCACGTACTTTTCAGCTCTGCCGTTCGTCAAATCACTGCTGTATACTTAATCTTACTGGCTTGTCCATGATGGCACGGCTGCTGCCGTGGAGCCCTATCAAAAGTAAGCGAACAAATCTTGCCGGCTTGTCTATCTTTTCCCTGCCTGATCAACTGCTACATTGCATGTGGATGTACGTAGCTGAGAAGACGATAGCTAGTAGGTTCAGTCTGCAGCTATATGACGCTTACCAGGCCAACAGGCGAGCTGGTTGCATGGGGAAAAGCAATGCTCGTGGTGGACCTGGTGGGGATCCATATATGTGATAGGTGGAAAATGGTGTTTAGGTCTGTGCTCCATTGAGCAAGATGGGATCATCATTCACAGTTGATCAATGCCTAACAGCCTTTGCTTTTCAGAGTTCTAGTTGAGTTCTTTTACCTCTCCTGATCGCTACTTCTTTCTCTAGGCGGGACACTCGGCAATTTCCTCATATCTCTCTTTAACAGGTGGGGGGGACGACTAGATATCTCATGGTGGCCTGCATGTTTGTCTGTCCTCTATTATTCCTCAAGAAGACCAGTGTAGTTGCTAGTGAAGCCTAGTCAGCCAGAGAGATTTGATCCTATAACCATCAGACCGTTCTTTTATTGTTACGCCTCCAAAGTTATAAAGCTTTCTACATATGAAAAGTGGGGAAGATACTCAAGGTTTTTTTGTTGTTGATAAAAGTCATTTTCATTACTACCATAAAAAGTTTGCTCACAAAATGCAAGCTATCACATGCAATATATAGTTTTACACTACTGATGTAACTAGAAAATAAAATACAGCTTGGTCGACATAAGTAAGATGTCTATGGAGGAGGCACCTCTTAACAAGCCCCAACATATAAGATCTAATATATGGTTATGATAAAATTCTGGCAGGGGCATGAAGAAGTCCAATTCTGATTTCTTCGTCAAGCATCTCCTTGAGCTGACATAGATATTCCGCATCTGATTGACCTGTATTAGTTTCCACTATTTCCTCTGTTGCCTGTTGACCCGCAATGATGGATAACATTTAGATCCGATTCTATTAAATTTATGATGATATTCTTGGGTTTACTAGTATTATTGAATCTTGTGTTGTTCCTCTCTTGTCATAAATTCCAAAAGATGGTAACTAGGAAATCATCAGCAAGAAGCTGGTGATTGTTTCTAAGCGGCACGAGGAATGTTGGAATTTTCATGAGGTTATGGTCGTGATGTTTGATTCTTAAGAAATGTTTAATAATGCTAATCGATAAATTATAGTGGTTGAAGATGTGCTCCACAGTCTCCACTTCCCTCATACAAAGAATGCACCTAGATGGTCCAACGAAACCTCTTTTGTTTAAATTTTGGTCTGTGAGGATTTTGTTATTTAGTAGGACCCAAAGAAAGATTTTGAGTTTTTGCGGCCGTCTATGTTTCCAGACGTTTGAACTTGGTGGGGAGATACCTCTGTATAAAAGGAAGGAGTATGCCTCTTTGGGTGTATATTTCACACCCCATCTCCATGCAATTTCATTTGAGGTGTTGTATTCTAACTCATAGATGATGTTGTTGAGTTTGACCTGGTTGATATGTGAAAGTATCCACCATTTGAGAGTATTTGGTCTATTGCTGGTTAGGAGGCCAAGAGCTTTGGCCGTGGTGATTTTTGCAAGATTTTTTGGGATATTCCAGTCGATGTGCATGTTTTTGATGGTGCCATTTTTGAACCATGGATCGTCCCAAAAGGATAAAAAATGGTGTGAGTGTGGAGGAGTGCAGATGATTTGCTTGATGAGAGTGATGTGTTTGTTTATGTACTTCCAAAGTGGGGAAGCCTTTTTTTTTCTTAGTCTTATGCCATGGGGGGATATCTGATAGTATTTTCCCATGATCAGGTTTCGCCAGATTTTATTTTTATTGTTTGCTAGGCTATTTATGATTTTAGCAATCAAACAAAAAGTGTGTTTTTCTAGATTGATGATCCCCCATCCACCTTGGTTGATGGGAGCAATGATGGTTTCCCATTTCACCAAGTGGATGTGCTTTCCTGCTATAGTGGTATTGTGGTGGTTGTTCCAGAGAAAGTTTCATCTAATTTTATCAATGGTGTTTCTGGTCTTGGAGGGGAGTGAGATGCAGCTGAGGTAGTGGGTAGTAATCAGAGTGATAGCACTGTTGAGGAGAATAAGTCGGCCTACAAGGTTCAGGAAATTGTTTGACCAAGAAGAGAGTCTGTTTTGGATTTTTTCTATGATTGGGTTCCATGTCGTATGGGAGATACTGAGTGGAGTGATGGGAAGGCCCAAATAGATGATAGGAAAGTTTTCAATCTTGCACCTAAGCAAGGCTTTGTATCTATTCATCATATGTTGGTCTATGTGTACATCGAAGATGGAGGATTTTTGAAGGTTAATTCTGAGCTCTGAGATGTAGGAGAAGATGTCAATGATCCTGATGGTGTTTATAATGGAGTTGTCTTCTGGTGTGATAAGAATTATAGTGACATAAACAAATTGTATGATGTTCTCCATACACTCAGATGGTCTGGCTATCAGGCCTCCATAGACCCCTAATTTAATCATTCTGGTGAGGATAGAGGTAACTATGATGAAGAGATACGGGGAGAGCGGGTCCCCTTGTTTGAGGCCATTTGTATTTTTGAAGTATCTAAAAGGTGCTCCATTTATGATGGTGGAGAAGTGATTTGTAGAAACACATGCATGTATCCAGTGTATCCATTTGTCAGGGAAGCCAAATCCTACCAGGGTTTTGATGAGGCAGTTTCAGTTTATGAAGTCGAAAGCTTTTTCAAAGTCTAGTTTGATGGTTAGGATTGGGGTTTTTTTGGTGGGGCAAAAATGGATAGTTTCATTGACCATTAGGTAGGCGTCTTGAATGCTACGCCCTTTTAGGAAGGTGTTCTGATTTAGAGGGATGATGTGGTTGATATGGGCTTTTATTCGCTTAGCCATGGTTTTTTCTATGATTTTGTATGAGGTGTTGATGAGGCTTATATGTCTGTATTATGTTATGAGATCAGGTTGGTCAATTTTCTTGATGAGAGCAATGAAGGTTTTGTTCAGGTGTTTAAGGATGCAGTGAGCATTGTTGCTATGATACAACTCCTGAAGAATGGTGAGAAAGTCTTTTCTGTAATGATTCCAATTTGCAAGGTAGAACTCAACATTTAGGTCGTCTGGCCCAGAAGATTTGTTGAATCCCAGAGACTTGATAGCTAGGTTGAGTTCTTCAGTGCAAAATGGGTGAGTGAGAGATTGTGGCTGTAAAATTCTTGTAGGACAAAGAGAATTCCAATCAAGAGCATTCAGACAGGTAGGTTGATGTTGAGTATTGAAGATGTTTGTGAAGTGTTTGATAATGTGTGTTGTAATCGTGTGTTTGTTCATAGTTATGATTCCATTAATGTTGAGGTAAGCTATAGTATTTTTCATGTGGTTGTTGTTGCAAATTTTGTGGAAAAATTTTGTGTTTTTGTCCCCATCCTTGGCCTAGGAGATTTTTTCTCTCTGTCTCCACTTCATGTCTAGGTAGTTTTTGATGTGGTCCATTTCAGCTTTGATGGTGAGAATAAGAGCAGGATCCACAGAAGGGTCCTGGTCCACGTAGAGGAATTGTTGTTCAAGGTCTCTAAGGGAGTTTGAGAGGTTGAGGGGGTGTTGGTGGGTCCAATTTTTTATGAAATTTTTGATTTGTTTAGTGTTATGTAGGATGTGTAGGCCAAGATTTGTGGAGTGAGGTTCAGTAAGACTCCAATGGTCTACACATGAGTTGTTGAAGTTTGGGAGGGTGAGCCAATAATTGTCAAAGCAGAAGGGTTGAAAACCCCAAAAAATAGAAGAGGTATCAATGATTATGGGAAAATGATCAGATATATATCTATGAGCAATGTGTACATTAGTGAGTGGGAAGTGGTCCTCCCAACTGGAAGAGCAGATAAAGTGGTCCAATTTGGCAAAAGTTTGGTTCCTGGACCAGGTGAAGGCCGCATTGGAAGGTTGAATGTCTATCATGTTATGTGTAGAGAGAAGTTGAGAGAAGGATCTATCAGCAGAAGAAAGGGTGGATGTGGAGTTTGAAGGATTGTATTTGTCTATGGTTTGGGTTATGAGATTAAAGTCCCCTCCAAGGAACCAGGGTTATTGGTAGTGTGCAACCATGATGTAAGACAATTCTGTGAGAAAAGTTGCTTTGTTGTACCCAGGTTCACCATACACTCCCGTGAAGATCCAAGTGAAGCCATAAAAGATGTTTTTAAAGGTGAGAGATATAGAAAAATTATAACTTTCCTTTTTTGTGAGAGTGAAAATCTTGTTTTTGTATCCCACTAGAAGGCCACCCTTGAAACCAGATGAAGGGATTTGAAACCATTATGATATCTTGTTTCCACCAATAGTTTTGAGAGCAAAAGGAGACATATTCGTTTTGATTTCTTGTATAGTTATTAGGTCAATGTTGTTTTTATAGATGTGGTATCTTATTTCTTTGCGTCTATTTAGACTGGCTTCCACGTAGACATTCCATGACGTGATTTTCATTTTAAGATGTGTGAATATCCGAACACTTCAAGGGGTCTTATAGAAAACTCATTTGACTAAAGTTTATATATGTTTCTTCTATTTTTCTTTGGTTGGACCACCCCAAGAATCTTTCAATGTTGTGAAGGGCTTTGTGGGCTTCTGGTTCTTTTTCAAATTTGATTCCTAGTTTGTCAGCAAAGGAGGTGGAAGTAGCTATATTGGACCAAGATGCTATATCTTCAATTTTTTCCAAGTCATGTTCTAACGAAGAAATAGTAGGAGATGGAAAATCACTATCATCTGATTTATCTTAGACATGTGAAGTTAATGAACTGGGTTTGAAAGTACCTATCTCCGAGCCATTGAAAATGTGTCTTTTCTTCACTTCTTCTGGGCTGGGAAACATTGGTTGAATAGACTTGATGATGCTGTCTCCTTTTCCTTTGGCTTTCTACTTCGGACTCTACGATGACCTAATCTCATCAATGATAATAGATTTAAGCTTATTCATAGGTACTGAGCTAATATTAATGGATGGGTTGCCTCCTTTTGTTTGAGGGGGAAAGGTGTGACTAGGGCTGATAGGGGAGGAGGTGGAATGGTCTTTGGGTGGGGAAGAAGTTCTTGGTCTTTTAAGGTTTTGAGATTTTTTTGAATTTCCTGAAGATGTAGTCGGGGTTGTTTTTCTTTCCCAAACCAAGTGTCTGTCACCAGGTTTACGGTTTGTGTTCAGGGGTTTCTGACTTTTTGATGGACAATACCATGAAGGTGGATGAGCTCAGAGGTCTGAGAAGGCAGTCTTGGTTGTAGAGGGGTGTTCAATTGAGAGTTTGATGTTATAGATGGTTTCACCAAGTCTGGCGTTGATGGCGGTAGGGAGTGATATAGCTTGTTTAATAGAAAGGAGATAGAAGGCTTTTATGTATTGTGTAGGGTAGAGAGTCTCAGGGCTGATGTATTGGAGGGTGGAACCTATAGTATGTGTTATAGCTTGGAAAATCTCTACTTCCCAAAGGTGTGGGGGAAGGTTTGAGATGGCAACCCAATCAGCCCCCCCTTTCAGAGCCTCAAGAGCACCCATCTCAGCAGACCATTTGGTAAGGTTGGATTGAATGAAGCTGGAACCACAAGGGATGGTTAGGGCTTGACCAAATACATGGTCTATCTTTGTCCCTTCAAGGACGGAGTAGAGAAGTTGAGTTGGTGAAAGAATCTTAGGTTTGAGGACAGTATGGCCCGATATCAGAAGGGTGATAGCCCTTGTTACATCGACAATGTTGACCTTGTTGTTGTCTATGTTGTTTTCAATGGTTGCTATGACATTTCGTAGGGATAAAACCTTAAGGATTCTCATGGAGTTTGCAGGGAGATCAAGGGGGATGGCATATTTGAGATGGACATGAGCCTCCATTGAAGAGGAAAAACAGAGGGCACGTGTGTTTGTTGCACAATAGTGGGTGAGAAGGGTGATGGTTTGTTTAGCAGTGGCATTCAAAGGTGGGTTAAATAGCTGGGGCAGGTTATGGAGTGCAGGTTTTGAATGGGTGTGCGAAGAAGATTTTAGTTTTGGGCAGTTGCTGTGAGGGACGTGTGCATGGTCAGGCGGGAGAGGTGGATCTGCAAGGCATGCAAAAGGGTTTTTGGAGAAAAGGGGAGAATGATTTGGTTTTCTCAGATTATTTGATTTGTCCTTCCTTGGTAAGTGGGAAGATTGTCGAAAAGTGGTGTTGTAATCATGGTTTGCTCTGGGGAAATGTCTTCCCTTTCTTGAGACAGTGCTGGGGTGAGCAGAGTTGGGGTGAGAAGTGCAGTACCTTTTGGTGTGGACTTTTTGTTGGCACCTGAAGCATGTGATATGTTTGGGGCATCTGGAACAAGAATGGGTTCTGCTGTTGCAGGTGGTACAGAGCAAAGCCTGAAAGGGGCATTTTGGAGGGGCTGGAACCCAGGCCTGAGAAAGATGATTTTTTCAAAGCACTCGTTGATTAGAGAGAGCGATGGAAGATGCCTTAGAGGGGGAAAGTTGAGATTTAAGTTTTCTTCATCACTAGGAATGATATCATCTTTGGGACCCTGAGGGGAACAGATGATATGGAAGGGAGTGACTCCCTTTTGGGGAGGGGAATACTTGGCCGCGATTGAGTTCTGGTGGGTTGCATGGAAGGAAGTTGCTCCCTTTTGGGGAGGGGAATACCTGGCCGTGATTGAGTCCTGGTGAGTTGCTGATGTCACAGTGTCCTTTAAGTCTTCTTCCTCCAAGGTTGATGATATGGAGGTTGGCTAGTTTTTCATCCCTATCAGTGGTAGATGAGAGGGAGCACTCCCACTAGATAAAGAAGATGGGGTACATCTCTTGGGGGGTTTCGTTGTTGAAATCACACACCCAGGTTGTGAGGGTTTTGTGAGCAGATGATTTTATGAAGATAGTCCATTCTCTCCGGAGATTCAGGACATATATCATGTTAGCCCAGCCTTTAGTGATCATCAGGGTCGATGTTTTACTGCACCATCTATGATCGTCCTGCCTGGACCATTCAATGGTCATCGGAAAAGATCGGTTGCCCATGCAGACAGTATTTGGCCCCGGGGAGATGTTGAAATAGTGGTATTTCCATGCCCTAGGCAAGGGGATACTAGAGAGGAAAGCTGGGTTGGAGAACTGGTAGTCCATGGAGGTGAATCTGGAGGTCATCTCGGCTGAAAGCGGTGGGGAATGAGCTGTAACAGGTTTTGTTGGTGGTTTCTTATGGTGAAGCGCTTGCTTGAAGAGCGATAGCTTGCCCGAAAGCCCCCAAATCCTTTTTTTTGAAGCTCAAAGCCATAGAAAAGGTGCCTCCAATTCTCATGATTTGATAGTTGAGATGGATGATGATGGGAGTAGGGGAAAAATGAACTCTTTCCCCAGAGAGGATAATGGTCGAAGAGTATCAGGCATACAATCTGGTATCACGTCAGGGAGTAAAGATGAGCCTGTGCTCTGGAGGGAGGGGTGTCACTGCAGATTGGTGTGAGTAATAAATGGAACTCAGGTTGAAAGAAACCCAAGCGATTATCCCAACCACCATGGTTTGGGGAAGATCAACAGGTGGTGGATTTTAAGTGCATGCAGTCATTGATTTAAGAGTGTGAACATATAATCGAGTATTGATGTCATCACGATCTCCGATCAGTTGTTGTTGCTGTGAAGTGGGAGATGATGGATGATGAGGCAGAGGAAAAATGCAAAACAGAACAAAGTCTGTACCTTGGTTTGAAAACTTGTATCTTGAAGCTGAGTTGGAGGTCAGCGAGGTGTGATGATGTGGGATATCGTAGCTTGATCACTAGAGCAGATGGGGCTTTGCTTCGAGTAATTTCTTAGGGTTTTTGAGTGTTTCTAGAGAGAAGGTGGAGCTTTCTCTCACCAGGTTTTGGCTAGTGTTGCCGCTTCCAACGTCTATTTTGTTTGATCTTTGCCTGTTGAGTTTTTATATTCAAGGTTTTTAACAATGTCAATTGACCTTTTCTTGTAATATACTGAAAATATTACAAATTCCTAATAGTGAAACTACATTATCAACTTGTCTATTTGTTTTTGTTTCCTCTATCTGTGCAATGTTTAGATGAGGGATTGCTAGGGAATTTCTATCCAAAATCGACAACCTTTACGACATGCATATCATTCAATTTATCATTTTATCAAACTAAATGAAAAAATATAATTAACAATTAACATGTCCTAGACCTATTTCAACAACTCTCAAGGCTCAAAGTAAACTATAAAAATTCGAGTTTATCTGGATCTCAGTTAGCATACACTAGATAAAAAGTGCCATTAATTGATAAAATGCAGCCTAATTTTTTTCCCTTTGTGTTATCTTGGTCTACCCTTATCCTCACACAAACTACCATTAAAAGTTTGAGAACCTATTCTAGAAAAGATAACACAAGGTCTTGCTTCCAGCGTATGAAATGTTTGAAAAAGCGTACCAAATTATCCTCATCAATGTATTCGTTATTAGCATTTCCTCCTATTTTATGTGTTATATCTCCTATGTAAGCATGTTGAGAAACAAGTGGATGATATCATAACTGTTTCTTATGGGGAGCACATAGGAAAATTAAAAAGTTTATCTTATCAAAAGGGATGCTATATGTAAACCTCAATCGTTGGGATGATGGGGAGTTATCAACCTTATTTACACTCCAAATGCATGGTTAATAAGAGTATAGTCATTGTTCTAAAAAATAAATTTTTGACTTGGTTGGAATATGCCAAAGATAAATATTATGGGTAACGTCCACCTTGGCACTCCATAATAAGTCTAATGAGTTTTTCATCATTTTAAAAACATACTCTGGAATGTTGAACTTTAATAAATGACACCCTTATTACCTCACCTCATCACTAAAATAAAATGACTTTTTGATCAGACCCTTGGTCCCCTCTAAGGTGTATCATCATGTGTAAACCCAACACTAATGTACCAACTCTTCAAAAGACTTATCTCTTGATAAAGAATTAAAACTGCTCAGTTCTTCATAGGATAGCTTGCTTAAGAGAAATTAACTAGCCTCACCTTTTTTATCACAAAATGGACCTTTCCAATAGACTTATTAGGCCTTCCATGAAGCCATATCTACCCTGGCCTTAGGGATAGTATTATGATGTCAATAAGGCATGCAAATGTTATATACGCATAAGACACAAATGCTATTATGGAAAATTCTTTTGAAAACTTGAATGCCCATTCAAAGTCCGTATCCTTTTATGGTCAATTCACAACAACATATTTTTTGTTGGATGCATATGCAACAAAAGGGACTTTAATGGGCCCCATATATGTCTCCTCTCTTACAACTAAATGAAAAATCATAAACCATCTTTTCTTATTGTTCGACCATAAAAAATATGATATCATTTTTCCCATAGTAATTATTATTATTATTGACTAATTTACTTGCCTTCAACAAGGAGGCATGTGTTGAACATTCTTTTAAACCTTATGGTAACTCTCTATCGACATGTATTCCATGTAACATTTGTCTAGCCTGAAATCATAGATTGTTTGAAGACTATAAGTTATTAATTAATTAATCATAGCTAGTAAATAATGACATCAATGCATGGCTTCCATATGTCAAAAGGTGATGCATCATTGGCCCTCAATATTAAAACAACTAATAGAGTCTTCTACATCTTGAATGGTGAAGAATATTTCTCTCCTTCATGAATATTCAACTTTGAATGTGATGTGGATGATGAGATGGCCTCCCTTGGCAGAAAACCTATGTCTCTATGATCTCTGTCTGATATAAAATTGACACTTCTGATACATCCTTTTTTATCTAAGTGATGTTATAGTGAATTAACTTTGTGAATCCCACACCCATTTTGAACATTCCCTAGTTATTTGGAAAACTTTTATTCTTCATGTTATAATGGCCCTTTTGTAAGCAGACTAGTTTAGTGTTTATCCAATGATGTGGTTTACTTTCAATAAAGATCCAGACTCTACATGCTTGGCTAGAGGCACCTATTACGATTCATCTATACCATTTATGTTCATTCTCCATCCACTTTATGTTTGTGTAGTCGGAGCCACTAAAAAAGAAATATGAGAGAACATGAAAGGAAAATGGAACCAAGAAGATTTGTCTATACATAATGATATTTAAAAAGGGACTATGCCACTCTAGTACATATTCAAAGATCTATGACATGCTCCCAATGACTATGGAGTGGACAAATTCTCTACAGAATGAGAACATGACTTCAAAGCTTAGTCTTTTCTGAGCCTATGATTCCTTATGCTACTTTCGACGATGCAAACCCCTTTTTTGATTTGATAGACTCAAGATCTTGTCACTTGAACCCCTAATCATGTCCTCCTTAGAGTTAGGAGTGCCCAAGGAAGCCACATCATTCGAGCTTATACTAGGCATGCTCCATTTATCATTCCAAAGGATGGGTATGCCCAACTCTTGATTGAAGAGGTATCTAAAAATGCTAGTCAACCAAGGCCTCCAAAAATGCTAGTCAGAATCATTCTCACATCAGTCACCTAGAGTATCAATCTCAAGGTCTATCATCAACATTCATATTCTTCATGTCTTCAATAATTAGTGTTGTCTTTAATGTTGTTCCAAATACTATCTATAGTTTGTTTCTTGTCTTTGAAAATGATGACATTCATTTCTCTCCAAACTACTTTGAGAATACAAATTCTAGACACCCAACTCCTCTACTCTGTGAGAGCAATTAAGTAATCCATCCTTTAAGGGACACTTGGTATATATAACTAATATTTTAAGAAGTCATATATAACATGACTAGAGTCACATTCTAAGAAAAGGTGAAGAATGGATTTAATGTTACTCCTTAACATAACACACATAGAAGGGAAACAAAAACTCCCCATTCCGAAGTTGATCCTAAGTCAATAATTTGTTGAGGATAATTGCCATTACGGTGAAAATGCACCTCTCTAGAGCTTTTAGATTCGATAACTAGTTAACAAGGAAACTTTCATACTTATAACTCCAATACCATTCTAGTGATTCTTAAGCTTCCTTGGGTTCACATAATCAAACAAAAGATGATCATTCTTCTAAATATTGGGCTTTCTATACATTTTGATGATGTCCATAATACAATTTACATGCCTAGAAGAAGGAATCTAGTCTCCATTTCCATCAAGTAGACTACTTAGAGTAGCAAATTTCCCCTTTTGTAGATTAGAAACACTATGTAGGTATAATATCATCCATAAAATCTCCTTTAGGTGGTCAAGGGTCTCTCCAAATTTAAATTTTATCTCCATTCTATGGGATATGTTTATCATATGTATAATATCATCCCTAAATTTATTATATATTTTTAGTTCCATGAGTAAGTATCTTTAGCCTAAATGTTCCATATTGAATCCCCTTTTAGATATTTGTCTTGCACCATATCACTCATGAACTGTCTTCTACATTGCAATTTTTGATACATTTTGAATCATACATGCTTTAGTGATGTCTGTAGTAAGTCCTACTCCCAAGCCACCTTCATATATTGAATACAAGCATTTAAAATTATTGTCCGACTAGATAAGTCCATGTCATATACAAGGGAAATGAAAGAAAAGAAAACTAAGGCTACATGAAAACAAATAAAAATGATGGTTGTGTTATAAAGGAGAAGATAGAGGGAGTGGAAAATGGTGCATACCACCCACCTCCACCTCAAACTTAGAGTTTGTTTTCTTCCTAAGCAAATCCCAAATCTGAGACGGAGGGAAGAAGATCATTGGGGGGTAGAAAATGATGTGGGGGGAGAAGCATATGAAGAGAAGGTCTCATAGTAGTCACGTCCACAATACTAGGAGTTGGGGTCAAGGTAAGCCTGGTTAGCCCCATACTGTCATAGAAAGACCAGGTGGGAGCGTAGCGGCCACTCTCTACATGCTAGTTCTCCTGAGAACACAATAGGAGATGAAAGTAATTGAGTTGATGGCCCTAGCATGGCTTATCATGCTCCATGTGTTGTTGGGACTACTGGATGTGGTCCAACTATTGCTAGATCTCATATTATTTGTATTGTCCCTAAGGACCATCATCCTCAGTTGTGACCCACCTAGTGTGGAATGGTGATGGGGTAGGAGGATGACCATTCTCTTCATCGTTAATCTCTAGAGAGACACTCCTATAATGGGTTGTGGGCTCAGGGAGAGATCACTCCAAAGTTTGGTTCTCATAAAAGAATTGTTGTATCAAGGCTGGAAGATTCTATAGATCTTAGGATAGTGTCATTGTTGTGAACCTAGCGTGGAGGGGTAGTGTGGTCTATGTAGTAGTATCACAAAAGATCATAGGATAGGTACCTGACTGGATGTCGAGGAAGATTACATGGCTCGCCCGCAAGTATGGGAGATCTATTAAGTCTTGGGTCCCCTTAGGATGAATATCCTTAAAGGGGATATTGGTGTAGCCTAGAAAGATGGTGATCATAGTGATGATGTGGCCCAGTCTGAAGAGTGAGCTAGTGTTGTGACTATCCTCAAGGTGGATTTGCTCGATGATGGCACTCCCCCAATTGAAAGTCTCTCCATTGAGTATGCACCATAGGGTGTAGAGATTTGTGTCAGTCATGATGCCATGTGTTCTAGTCCTACTATAGATGGTGCATGAGGGGATCCAGTGAAGATAGAGGACCACCGGGTCGTGTAAACTAGTGAGCTTTAGTCCGAAAGGGACCAAGGGAGTAATATCAGTGAGGTCCTCCCAAAATTTTTTAGGATTATACCAGATATGGTAGGAGGTGTGGAGCGGTTCATGCATCCCTCAAACCATGAAGGATCCCTTCCATCAAGGATGAGGGAAGTGATCTAGTCAAAGGTGAGATGTGCATTCTCCCCAATGATCTAGATCATGCAAGTGGATCTGTCCTGAGTATGGTAGTGTCTCTAAAAGGTGGTCATGAACTCTAAGGTGAGATCATTATAGATAGAGAGAATTTAATATGGGAAGCAGGAGATGTGATTTCATTGTAATATGGTGTCGACAGAGTCATAGATGCTAAGAGTGGAAAGAGTGACTCTACATGTCCATCATGGAAGTGTAAATCCAATCACTCCCATGTTGTCATACAGATGAAGGTGATCATCATCAATGAAATGGACGTAAATTTGCGTGCGGATGGAAGATGCCATTGTGGGAGTCGGACATGATGGTTGATTGGCCTTAGTGTGGTCATTGAGGTTATTGAGGTTGGTTACCATATCATTGTGGATGTCAAGGGAGGAGTCTTGAATGGGTTACTCAAGACTGATCCCTCCCCTTGAGTCGTGATGGCGATGAGGGTTTCAAGGGGTGGGTTTCCAAGTAACTTATTTACCGTTACAGAGGAGGCTAAAAAACCTACCACATGAATCATCTTACAACATATTTGTGTTGCATCAGGGAACCAATCACTTTATTGGGAGAGAAAATATCTTAATTCACATATCAAATTGTTGCTACTATGGGTCCTCAGTCGATCAAATGGACGGATGAGTTGCTCGACTCACCTAGTAGGTGATGAGCCGGGAAAAGGCTACCAACTGCCCAGTTGGCAGACCTAATCAGCCGATGCCCTGGGGCGTTGGTGATGGGATGTGTTTTTAGAAGTGTTGCGTGTAGGTGAGTAACTCCACATCGAGTCAGGGGAGATAGATGGGATGGAAAGATACACCAGCTTCAACAATAAGTGGAGGAAAAGCTTCATGGCTAGGGGATCCTTAGAGATGACAATGCACTATTAGTCTTGTAGGCAAGTAGAGTTGTTAGGTTGGTCGCATCGAATAGATCATTGGGGTGAAGTCTATTGAGGTGATGATGAAGGTGGGGTTGGTCAGTAGAGGTGGATGGTGGTGATGGTGATGATTGATGTAGGTGATTTAACCTATGGGTCGAGCAGCTCGCTTATTGTCGGGGGGGGGGGAGACTGTCTTCTTGGGGGAAGTGGCATGTAGGGTTGAAGGTGTGAGTCACCCCCAGTGGAAACTTTTATAATCATGTCATGGATCTCCACTCAAGCAACTCGCATACCCAGTCGATTGAGTTGGCATTTGTATGGGAATATTAAGCCTTTCAAATGCCACTCCCAACTACTGAATCCAGTCAATTGATTTGATTACCAACCGACCAATTTGGTCCCTTCATTTTCTAAATTTTTCCTAGAACAACAAAGAAAAATTTATAATAGTGGGAAAGGATAAAATGAGTGAAAAAAATTAAAATTTAAAATGAAAAGAAACATAAAGGCACAAGTAAAAAAGGGTTGGGTTTCCTCCCAATGAGGACTGTATTTAACATTGAAGGCTTGATGTCTAAAATCAAGTAATGGAAGGCTCAAGTTTGGAGAGAAGCAAGGATTGGGGTTTTCATGGTTCTAGATGACTGTGAGAGGGGAACATCGCACTCCTTGTGCTACAAAATCATCTTTAGTAAGATAGTGTGTGATCCTATGTCAATTTATAGTGAAGTAACTGGTGAATTTGTCCCATAAGATAAATGCTCGGTGTTGATAGGCATGCTATACATGGTAAGACATGTGTAATTTGGATTTGAGTTTTTCGGGGAACAATGTTAATTTAGAATAGTATACCAGAACTTTCTCTCCCACTACAATATCTTTCCATTTGAATTGTCCATTGTACAACATCTTTGTTCGGTCTTTTTAGATCCTAGAACTCTCATAGGTCATCATGTAGAGTTCTTCAAGCTCTTAATTACAGGGAACGCTTGTCGCCACCTATAGAAAAATCAAAGTTAAGAGTTTGAATGCCCCATTTGGCTTTGTGCTCCATTTCATAGACAAGTGGAAGGATCTCCTGTAGATGAGGTGGAAGGGTGTAGTTCCCAAACGTGTTTTGGAGTATATACAATATGCTCACAAAGAATCATTGAGCTTCAAAGACTAATCCTTCCTTGTATGGTTCACAATCTTCTCCATGATTGATTTATTTTTTATTGAAGACTTTGACCTAGTCTCTAGTCTACAGATGGTTTGGAGAGGAAACATTATGGACGAGACCATATTTTCACATCAATACCTCAGTTTTTCTCTAGGAAATATGATCCTCCATCTAAAATAACAATGCAGGGAACCCCAAACTTGAGTAAAATTGCATCTTTTAAATAATTTCATCACTAATTTAGAGTGGCATGTGTTGATGGGAACAACCTCCACCCATTTGGACACACAATCCACAACAACAAGAATATACTCAAATCCTTAAGAAGAGGGAAAAGTTCCCATGTAGTCCACTCCTTAAATGTCAAACATCTCCAACTCTTGCCATGGAGTCATAAGAATCTGATGCCTCTTAGTAATATTGTCTGGCATTGGTCACAAGCAGAACAAAATCATAGGCGTCTTTGAACAAGGTGGGCCATTAGAGTCCATATTGAAGAACATTTCATTCTGTCTTTCGGGAACTTATGTGCTTGCTGGTCAAACCTGAAAGGCACTATGCCCAAATGTCCTGAGCTTCTTTGCTAGTGATACATCTTTGGTAAAGACTATCTACACATAGCTTGAATGGGTTGGGGTCATCCCAATAGAAGTTTCTAACATCATGTAATTTTTTTTACCTTCGAGTATCCTTTATATTCAACATGTAAGACACTAGCTGCTAGATAATTCACATAGTCAACAAACCAGGGAAAATGAGATTCAGATTTAAGCAACTGGTCATCTAGCAATAAATTATCAATCTTGATCCCATCATCATCTAGGATACTAAGGCGACTAATATGGTCTGCAACAACATTTTCTGATCCCTTTTTGTCGAGGATTTCTAAGTCAAACTCTTGAAGTAGCTTTGTCCATTGAATGAGTTTGGGCTTCACGTCCTTCTTAGTCATTAGGTAGCAGATGGAAACATGATCTATGAAAACAATCAACTTAGAGTCCACCAAGTAAGAATGAAACTTGTTAAATGCATAAACTATGGACAACATCTCCTTTTAGTGGTTGTATAGTTTCATTGGGCATCATCAAAGGTCTTTGAGGCATAGTAGATAATGTGATATTTCTTGTGGATCCTCTACCCAAGGATAGATCTGATGGCATAGTCATTGGCATCACACATGATGTTGAAGGGGAGAAAACAATCCGGTGCATGGATTATAAGAGTGGTCATTAGATCCATTTTTAGTCTAATGAAACTAGTAAGCATGTCTAACCAAAATTGAAGGAGACATCTTTCATCACGAGGTTGGTGAGGGGTTCACCAATCTTATAGAAATCACAAATAATTTTTTGATAAAATATGAAGTTCCCAAAAAAAGTGTGAACATCTTTAACAAAAGTATGGGGAGGAAGCTTGGTGATGACTTTGATTTTTGAACCATCAACCTCAATTACCCTACTACTCACTCTATGGCCAAGGGCAATGCCTTACTTCACCACTAAGTGGCACTTCTCCCAATTCAAACTATGTGTCTCTCTTCACACTTTGTTGGAATCCGAGATAGATGTTGTAGAAAGGAATCAAAGAAATCTCCAAAAACGGCAAACTCATCCGTAAAGATCTCTATGATGGTTTCTATCAAATAAAAAAAAATCATGGCATACTCTTTGAAAAGTGGTGAGTGCATTATAGATGCTGAATGGCATCCGTCTAAAAGCATAAGTGTCGAAGGAGAAGATGAAGGTGGTTTTTTTGGTTAGTCATCAAGGTGGATGGGGATATTATAGAACCTCGAGTAGCCATATAAGTAGGAAAATATTCCTTGTGAGCAAGGTGCTCCAACATAAAATCAGGGAAGGGGAGAGGGAGTTGATCCTTCCAGGTAGCCTTGTTTAGTTTGTGGTAGTTCATCTAAATCCTCCGCCCAGTAACAGTGTGGGTGGGGATGCGTTCATCCATATCGTTCTTTATCATGGTAGTTATGCCTTTCTTTGTGACAACTAGGATGGGACTCACCCATGGAGAGTTGTAAATTGGATATGTGATTCCTACATTAAGAAGCTTGATAACCTAAAGATGGACAACTTCCTTCTTGTTAAAACTTGCATTGAGGACCTCTTTAAGACTTGTATTCCTAGAGAATGGGGATTTGGTGCATAAAAATGGTTTGACTAACCCATGGTAGGTAAGTCGTATTATATCTTAAGGCATCTTTCTGCTTCATTAGCTCGGTCATAAGACTTCTTCTTGCTTAGGTGTACAGTCAGAATTTATTATGACAGGGAAAGGCTCTTTGTCATCTAGAAAAACGTACTTGAGTCTTACTGGGGTCTTCATCTCAGAAGACTTTGGTTTCTTATTACATGTTGTTTGCACACTGATTCTTTTTGGCATTTCTTGAAATATTCATAGAAAGTAAAATCCAATTTTGAGGGGGTTGATTAAACTAGCACAAGAAATCAAAGTGCAATTCAAATAAAAGATCACACTAAAGCAAGGAATTGAAAAGATTAATATAAAGTAAGAAAAGTAAAGGAAGAAGTTAGTTAGCACAAATTAAACGATTATCTGAGGATGAGAACAAAATTATAAGAATTAAAAGGAAGCAATTGAAACAAACATTGGAAGAACAATTGAAATCAGATGGGGAAAACACTGAAGCTTAGGGGTTTTCACCACCTTAGCCAAAGTGAAGACAAAATCAAAGAATACATGATAATTAAAGATAGAAGCAGGTATGTGAATCATTTGTAAACAAAATGAAAAAGGAAAACTCCACATGAACCCATTGGTCCTGATGTTCCCGCTTCATAGTTTATAATCCCAATGGGCATATTTCCACAGTCGCATCCAAATCCCCATGCAACTAGTTTAGTCATTCTAAATTCTGGTTTCCATGGCCGCATCCACCAGAATTAACTCATGATGAAAATGAGAGATCACTTTGTTTAAATCGGAAGTTTTCTAAACCAAATGCCATATGTATAAGAAAAATCTATAAAATTAATCTAATTAACACAATAGACAAGGGTCTATTCCCCTTGCCTCGATAAGGAGACTACTCACTAGTTATAGTGAGGAGGGGAGAAACAAGGAGAAAAAGATATGATGCCATAGGCCACAGATCCAGAATCTCTGAAGAGAACAAGGTGGTGGCAATTAAATGGCTTGATGTCTTTAACTTCCACTCCAAGAGAAAGAACAAGGAGAAGAATGCGAATAAAAGAAATCTAGATGTAGAAGAAAAGAACAATCTTTATTTCTTGAATGTAAAGATAACACTAGAATTAAAATTGATAGAGTTTTGACTAATTATTCAATAAAAAAATTTGGGACCTTTTTATTAGTGGAGTCCCTCCTCCTTTTATAGTTGAAGGAGGGGTGAAAAACCCTGAAAGAAGGGAGAGAAAGAAAGGAGTGGCAGATGCTGGGATGTTCTGTTCATGCTTTGCAAAATGAATGGCTGTTTCTCTAGGCAAAATGATCATTTAGTGATGACTTGGCGTGGGCCTAGAACCTTCAGAGTGAAACCCTAAGGAGGGTGTTGTAGAAGCCATTTGAGAGCACACTTGGGCTCAAAGTAAAGTTCCAGACAACCACACCCATTTTGGTTGTGACGTGGCATGGTTTTGGAGCAGAGACCGAACCCTATTCTAGTAAAATGGCGGCTCCCTTGGTTTCATTTCTTGGTCTTGAAGTAAAACTTTGAAATGGTTGTTTGGGTGAACTGGGGCATCCGTCTCATGCTACTGTGCGTGTAATCAAAGGGTGGAACCCTAATCAAGTGTTGGCGCTCTTTGCGAAAGGGTTTGATTCTAGGTCAAGTGACCTAGCCATTTGGGCTTGCTTGAATGCTCATTTGGGTCCTTGAGACGTGCATCTTGCAAAATCGAGATGCTCGTATGGCATGTAGAGTAGGTAGGTTGAGCTGTGGCCAAGGTGGTTGTTTATCTTTGGAATGTGGGGTCTCAAGGAGTGAGTCGACGGTCTGGTCTCAGTGAGACGACCGTCTTGCTGGCTTAGTGGGTCATAATCAACTTTGGAGAAAATTTCTACAAAAATTGAGAAAGTAGATAAGTAATTGCAAAAGTAAATCAAGAAGTGGGTAAATTGCAATTTAGTTCAGAAATGATTGAAAAAGAGATAAAATGTAATGAAAAGGATAAGAAGAATATGCAAAAAGATAGATGAATATGTATTCATAAAAAATACCCCAGACATGAATATTTGCTCATCCCGAGCAAATAAAATTACAAATAAATTCCAATTTATACTCCCAAAATGTCATCCTCACCTTTGTAGCATCACTATAGTCCTTCTCTTTTTTAGAAGAAAACTAGAGTTAAGGAAGATATGTTCTTGTTCTTATAACTTCAACATTTTTTTTCTTTACATATTTTCAGAGAGTGTCATCGCTCTAGTTTGAATATTCCTATAATTCACATCATACAAGTTTTAAAACAAGATAATACATTTGTTTAAATATAGGGAAAAAATATACTTGGTTCTGATTTATTCCTTATGACTTGCCAACTATTCCAAGGAGTGATGTTATTAGGGGTCCTAGGTGATAAAGTGGTCTTAGACATGGCAATTTGTAGTAGAATTTATGAAATATTTACAAAATTCAAATGGGTACAATGATAAATGTCTACTTAATGGTCCGACTAGATAATGGCCTTTACAACTAAGTAAAATAGAAAGGGATGGTTGAATAGATAAAGGCCATAAACTAGAGCAATACTCGCAAAACAATAAAAAGACAAAATAAAGAAAAAAGGGAAAAGATAGGTGGTGGAATAGAATTGTACCATCCACCTCCACCTGGGACTTAGACTTTTTCTCATCCTGAGAAAAACCTAAATTGGAGATGGAGGGAAGAAAATCACTCCAGAGGTGGAAAGTGTGAAGATGAAAGGGGGTTGTAGTAGTAGTTTCCCAATAAAGGGAGTTGGGGTCAGGGTAGGCCTGATTGGCCCCATACTCCTCACAATGAGGTCTACTGGCATCATAGTGACCCTAGTGCACATGCCAGGACTCATGGGAGTGATGCATCAAGTACATATGGTTGAGTTGATGCCCTTGATGCTGCTGCTCACGTTGGATCTCCTCCAACTCATCTCAAACCTCGTACAAGTCATAAGGCTCCTCAAGGCCTTCCTCATTGTCCCTACGTCTCCTAGTGTGGTGTTGTGAAGGAGGAGGTGGTGGACCAATCTCATCATCATGTTCTTCCAAGGAGAACTCCTCATATGGGTCGTGGGCTCGGGGACGTTGTCTACATCGAGATTTTCCAAAAGAAAGCACACAATATGGGCTCACAGATCGGACAAGTAAAAAACTAGGTTGGCGGCTGCAAACCTAGTGTGGCATGAAAGCTCGAGGAAAAGTTGGGAGTCTTTGAAAAGTAAATAGTAGACTCCATTGGTACCTATACAGATGAACTTGCACCCCTTAAAGTATGATAGATCAATTAGGTGGTTCTTTAGGGAAGTGGTTGGAACGAGATATGAATGTAGCCCAAAAAAATCATGATATATGGGACTACATGGCAACGCAGTAGGATGAAGAAGTTGTATGGGTGGTTTAGTAGTTGAGATGGTCAATCATGGAATATCCCCAATTGTTGGGCTCATTGTTCAGAAGACACCATAGAGTAAACAACTCAGAAAGAGTAATGGCACCCTGAGTAACTTCCCTGTCAAAGAAAGTATGTGCCAAGATGTGATGGAGGTAACATACCACCAGTTTTTGGATGCTAAATACCTTCATGCTTCCCGGTAGCTTGGGGGAAAGACCCGTGATGTCCGCCCAGAACATTTCTACATTGTAGTTGTCAGGATGGACATCGTGGAGGCACTCTGTGCATCGAGTGAGCTAGTAATAATCACCACCATCAAGTATTCTGCAAGTCATCTGGCTGGTAGAGATATCAAAACCTTTATCAAAGACTTAGGCCTTGCAGCTAGATTTGCCCTCAGAGCTGTGGTACCGACGATAGGTGGTGATGATCTCCAATGTCAGATCATTATACACTATAGTGACATGATATGATTCTTCCTCAAGATGTTGTCTACCACCTCCCAAATGCCAAGTGCATCAAGGGTGATGCTGCAAGCCCAACGAGGATGAGAGATTCCAATAGTAATAGTCTCCTTGAATCTTGCGTAGTGTGCGGTGCTGAGAAACTGAGCATAGCTCTCTGGGGTAGGATCTATGTAGGATGGATGTGGCATGGTGGAATTTGGATCGCTGTAGGATGTAGCTCGTCCTGGCTCGACTGCCATGATGGATTTGAACTCATCACTGTTACATTGCATATCTGATGCTACTTCAGGGGTGGACTCTCCAGTTGGCTCCTCAATGTGGATCCCATATCTCACTATGGAGGGCTCTCCAATAGGCTCCTCAACGTGGATCCCTGGTCTCATTTGGTGGAATGGCAAGGTGGCTCATGAGAAACTATCTGTTTGGTAGGCTACTTTCCCTTACATAAGTGGTCGAGGAAGCTGCGTCGACACCCTCCCTCATACATCCTGAAAATCTACTGTGGTGGGCTCAAAATGGGCATCTGGAGGCCTCCAAATGGTCGTCTGATGCAGGAAGAATGCCTGTATGGAGGAGACGGAGTGCCCGTATGGGTGGCTAACAGAAGTGACTAGGGTTGGTAGAGTAGGCGGTGTAAGTTGAGCATTTAATGGAGGTTGGAGGATCATCTAGAAATTCGGCCCAGGAAGTTTCAGTTGTAGTGGGTGTTGCTGGGTGCTCGGTCACGAGGCGGGCATCTTGACGAATGAGACACCCGCCTGGTGTTAGAGAGGTGGTAGGTGACAGTTGTGGCTGGAAATATTGGCTTGCTTGGTGGCAGTAACCGTGGTGGGATGACCGTCTGGTGAGAGGATGGTATTGGGACTGTAGGCTTGCCTACTCCTATGGGTGTCTTGCAACGGCGAGATGGGACGATCTTGATCGAGGGGAGAAAGAGATTCTTGGATCATGTGACTTTACTCGCCGCCGTGTTGCAAATTTTATTGGCATACTAGAGATGTGAAATGGCCATTTCATCTATCTAGACGGTTGTCTGGTGGTTTGAAGATAGAGGCAAATGTTTAGAATTTTGAAACAAATTGAAACTTTAACCTACATTAGTTGTGCCCCTTGGTGGTCGAAACAATTGTCTTGTGTATGTCAGATGGCTGTCTGGCATTGATATGGTGCCAAAACAATTTTCAATTTTCAACGACCACAAGTTTTGAAAGGATCCTTTGATGGACGAGACGACCGTCTTGCCATACTCAAACAGATGTCTGCCCTGGTGGGGTAACTGGATGTCATCAAATGAACAACAGGTTGGACTACCAACCTCTCAATTTTTTTTGAAGAATTGAAACAATAAGGGTTAGCTAAAACAAATATATAAGAAAATTTGCAAAAAGGTTAAATGATTGGGTTGCCTCCCCATAAGTGCCTAGCTTTATGTCGAAGGCTCGATAGAGCTGGATCATGGATCCATTTCAGGCTCGGGAGGGGGAGGTGGGGGTTCATGTAGGTCGAGGTCTTCGAATAAAGAGAGTTGGTGTGCCTCAGATGTTAGAAAGTCCTCAACGGTGATGTACCATTTAATCCTATGTCCATTCACCTTAAACTCCCCTAATACCTTATCCCAAAGAAGAAAAGTTCCATGAGGGTAGGCATGCTTGAAAAGATAGGGCCCATAACATCTGGATTTAAGTTTTTCAAGAAAAAACATCAACTTGGAATTGTACATTAAAAATTGGTCACCCTCCCCGATGTCTTTTCGCCTAATATGGCCATCGTGCCATAGTTTGGTTTTGTCTTTGTAAATTATAGCATTTTCATAGATCATCATCCAAATCTCATCTAACTCTTGCATTTATAAAAAGTGGTTTTCACTTACAACACGTAAGTCTAAATTAAGAGTTTTGATAGCCCAATTGGCCTCATGCTCTAATTCTATGGGCAAATGGCACAATTTCCCATAAATCAATTTGAATGGAGTGGTGCCTATGGGGTTTTTTTAGGTAGTTCTGTATGCCCACAAGGCATTAGTGAGTTTCAAATCCCAATCAGCCCTAGTGTGATTTACCATTTTCTCTAGGATGGAATTGATTTGCCTATTTGACACCTCAACTTGACCACTAGTCTCAGGGTGGTAAGGGGTGGAAACTTTATGATGGACGCCATATCGTTTCAACAACGACTCAAAATTATTCTCTAGAAAATGGGAACCTCCATCAGAAACTATGGTACGAGGTACCCCAAATCGAGGAAAAATAATATCTTTGAAAAGTTTCATCACATGTTTGGAATCACATGTTTTGTTGTGGATGGCTTCAACCCATTTGGAAACATAGTCAACAACCACCAAGATATATCTATACCCACATGAACAAGGAAACGAGACCTATAATCTACTCCCCACACATAAAAAATTTCGATCTCTTGTGAAGAAGTCATGGGAATTTGATCTCTCTTAGATATGTTGCCAGTTCCTTGACATTCATCACATGCAAGGACAAAATGGTATAAGTATTTGAAAAGAGTAGGCCAAAAAAAACTAGATTGTAGGACTTTTCTAGAAGTTTTTTGGGAGCTCATGTGCCCTCCAGTGGGGACAAAATGACACTTCTCAAGTATTTCATGATCCTCTTCCTCAGTAACACACCTACAGTAAAGTCTATCTGAGCACAATTTGAAAAGATACGGGTCATCCCAATAATATTTTTTCACATCATCCAAAAATGTAGCCTTAGAATGTCCCTTGTATTCATGGTGCAAGACACCTGCCACTAAAAAATTCACATAATCTGCAAACCAAGGATATTAGGATTCCATTTTCAACATTTTATCATAAGGAAGGGAGTCATTTATGGGGATGTTTTCATCATCAAAAAAATCAAGACGACTAAGACGGTCGACATCAATATTCTCACAACCTTTTTTGTCAGGATTTCTAGGTCAAATTCCTAAAGTAAAAGGACCCAACAAAGAAGGTGGGGTTTGGCATCCTTTTTAGTCATCAGGTATCTAATGGATGCATGGTCCATATAAACAATGACTTTGGACCCTACCAAATATGAGTGGAATTTGTCAAGGCATATACTATGGCTAGCATTTCCTTTTTAGTAGTGGTGTAATTCCGCTAGGCATCATCAAGAGTTGTATATGCATAGTAAATTACATGGTACTTTTTATCAATACATTGTCTAAGAATATCACCAACGGTGTGATCACTCACATCACACATTAACTCAAAATGCAAGGATCAGTCATGGGCCCTAATGATGGGAGTAGAAATGTGGGCATCTTTCAAATAAAGAAAACAAGCCATGCAAGCTTTATCAAACACAAAAGTGGTGTCTTTTTGGATGAGATTGGTCAAGGGTTTAGTGATCTTAGAAAAGTCATGAATGAAACACCTATATAAAACCCACGTGTCCATGGAAGGCACGAATGTCCTTGACGGAAGAAGGGGGTGGAAGTTTGGAGATGACCTCAATCTTGGCTCTATCAGCTTCAATGCCACGATTGCTCACCCTATGGCTTAAGATAATTCCTTCAGTCACCATAAAGTGACTCTTTTCCCAATTGAGGATCAAGTGTGCTTCCTCACATGTTTCCACAACAAGAGATAAATTATGGAAGCAAGAGTCAAAACTTTCTCCATAGATGGATAAATCATCCATAAACACCTCCATAATGGTCTCGGTCAATCCAACAAAGATAGCAGACACTAAAAAGTGGCTAGAGAATTGCACAACCCAAATGGAATTCTCCTAAATTCATAAGTGCCAAATGGGAAAATAAAGGTTGTCTTCTCTTGGTCATCTGAATGAATGTGAATCTGATAGAAACCTGAATAGGCATAATGATAATAGAAACATTGTTGATGGGCGAGGCACTCAAGTACTTGATCCAGAAAGGGAAGGGGGAAATGATCTTTCCTTGTGGCTTATTCAGTTTTCTATAGTCAACACACATCCTCCACCCATTGATAGTGCGGGGGGGAATAAGCTCATCCTTATCATTTTTCATGATGATGGTACCCCCTTTCTTGGGGATGACTTGAAAAGGACTAACCCAGGGGGATTCAGAGATGGGGTAGATGATTCTTGAAATCAAAATCTTGATAACCTCTAAACGTACAACCTCCTTCTAGTTAGGATTTTGTTTCCTTTGAGGGTCTCTAGAACGTTTGTACTCTTATACTATCGGAATTGTATGCATGTAAATGGCTTTATCTATTCCTATCAAGTCAGTCATTTTGTATCCTAAGGTAGATTTCCTTTTCCTAATCTCAGTCATTAGCTTGGTTTCCTGTTCATGGGTGAGATCATAGTTAATGATAATAGGATAAAGTTCTTGCTCAACAAGGAAAACATACTTAAGACCGTCAGGGAGGGGTTTCATGTCATGTGCTTTATGGGTTTTAAGGTTTGCATCTACAACAAAGACCATTTTTAGATCTTCAAACTCTTCATCAAGGATCTCATCAAATGCGTCGAATAGATATCTAAATTTCTCCAACTACTCATCTTCAAATCCACAATCAGTAGGCATCACAAGGGCATTTTGGAGGGGATCCTAAACTAGTTCATATCCTTGTCTCAACTATTGCATGTTCTCATTACAATCTAAGAGAAGACCTTTTCTTGGAGGCTTGGTTGGTGCATTCTTTTGAATACCTTAAACTTTAGGGTTTGTTTTCCTAATCGTAAGAAAATGGTTCCGGCCTCAACATCAATTAAGGCATGAGCAGTGGTGAAAAAGGAGCAGCCAAAGATGATGGGTACCTTACTCTTCCTTCATATCCATGATGACAAAGTCTCATGGGACATAAGCATCTTTCCCAACCCTTACAAGTGTTTCTTCAATGATACCTATGGGTTTTTTCATGGATGAGTTAGCTAATTGGATTTTCATGGCAAAAGGGAGCATGTCAACAAAGACTAACCTCCTGCAAAGACTATAAGGAATAATAGAGATACTAGAACCAAAGTCTGCAAGACCCTTCCTGCAAGCATTATCACCCAGGTAGCACCCAATCCCAAAGGAACCAGGATCTTTCTTCTTCTCAGGCATCTTACCCTAGGTGATATCATAGGTGGCTCTTGTAAGCATGATTTTATCATGCTCGTTAATGTGGTACATCCTGGTCAATAAAGACTTCATGTACTTGGACCAGGAAGCCATATCAGCTAAGGCATCAAGAAAGGGAATATCCACATGCAACTTTTTCATGCCTTCCCTAAATTTCATAAAATGATTATCAAGCCTAGTTTGCTTAAGGCGGGCCTGGTAAGGTGTATGAAGTTTGTAAATAGAAATTTTTGCCTCGTCAATTTGCAAAGGTGGGACCATAGGGGAAGGGATGGTAGGATGGGAATGATGGGAGTGGGTGAAGGGGGACTTTTGATTACCAATATCATCATCCTCAAACTCCAAAGGTACAACTATTGGATTCTCTGGGTAGGGAGTCTAAGTCCTCCCCGAGAGGGTGGAGACAACCTTGAGTTGTTTAGGATGTTTTAGGTTGTTCTCAGACTGTCAAGTGAAGGTACCTACAGGGGGTTTTCATTGGCCAATGAGACGAGCAAACTGAGCATCAGTTGACTTATGATGTGCTATTATGATTTGCTCGAAGGCAGATATCCTATCATTGGGTAGAGGAGTGGGAACATTCTATAGCGGTGGTGGTTGATGAAGGTTTTGATATTTCTATCCTTGGTATGGTTCACTATTTGGAATATTACCCCTATAATTCCCTTGGTTCCCAAAATTCCTTTTATTATTATTATAGGGAAAGCCTGGTGGTGGATGGTAGTTGGCTTAGAGTTACGGGGGTCTTCACTCTCCATGGAATTATACCAATTGTTGGCTTACCCTGAGAGAGAGAGTATTTGAAAAGAGTAAGTCTAATGGCATCTTCAGAAACACCTAGGATCTTGTTCAAGGAACTAATGTTTGTGAAACATTAGAGGTGATCTTGACAACTCTCACCCTTGCTCCCAGAAAATGGGTTGGCCTAGATCATGGTGATCCATTGAGTGTAGATCTCAAATTGGGGGGGCAGTAATAGTGGGTGGCACAAGTGGGTGTTGTGCATATCCAGTTTTTGGAGTGGAAATTATTTTTAGTTGTTTTTGTCTCTCGGCCTCCCTCTCAGTGGCTTCTACAGCCTCTTGCTCAGCGATATAGGTTGCGTACAGTTTCTTTTCGTGGGCCACATGTTCAACCATCATAGTCTCTCTTTGAGCAGAAAGTGCCTTCTAAATCCTATAGGTAACCTCATCTTCGTCTATCCTAAGTCTGTTTTATCGATTTAAGCAATGAAAAGTTCTCTCTGGATCGAGATAAAAAACTAGTAGTGTAGAATCGTTCGGTGGGCGGCACATGCATAGTTATACAGATATATTCGAGTGTAGAAAAAACATACTGCTAGAATGGAAACTTAGCAGAAAGAGGAGATAGCACTTCCAAATTCTTACTCAAAAGGTATACAAAATTATAAAAGAAAATTTCAAAGATGTTTCAGGGTTTGAGAAAACAATTTGTTGTCCCTGAAATCGGCACCAAATTTGTTGTGCGTCGTTTGCACACCAATTCACTAAGATGATTATCCTAGAGTTTAATCCTATTTTACTTTCCAATTAAGGCTAGTATAGAAGGGATGATCCCATAGGACACCATTTTTAAGATTCGTGTTCTTTTAATCCCCATTGCTTTTTTAAATAATTCCTTTTTGGTATTTTTTGAAAGATTGACATAAAGTAAAATCCAATTTTGAGGGGGGTTATTAAACTAGCACAAGAAATTAAAGTGCACGAGAAATAAAAGAACACACTGAAGCAAGGAAATGAAAAGATTAAACTAAATCAAGAAAAGTAAAGGAAGAAGATGGTTAGCACAAAATAAAAGATTATCTAAGGATGAGAACAAAATTACAAGAATAAAAAAGAAGTGATTAAAACAAACATTAGAAGAAACAATTGAAATTAGATGGGGGAAAACATTGAGTCTTAGGGGTTTTCACCACCTTAGCCAAACTGAAGACAAGATTAAAGAATACATGATAATTAAAGATAGAAGCAGGTATGTAAATCATTCCTAAACAAAACACAAAAGGGAAACTCCATGTGAACTCATTGGTACTGGCGTTCATGCTTCATAGTTCATCAATCCAATGGAGATTTTCCCACTATCGCATCCAAATACCCATGCAACTGGTTTAGTCATTCTAGATTCCAGTTTCCATGGTCACATCCGTCAGAATTAACTCATGATGAAAATGAGAGATCACTTTGTTTAAATGGGAAGTTTTTGAAACCAAAAGCCATCTGTATAAGGAAAATCATATAAAATTAGTTTGATCAACACAATGGCCAAGGGGCTATTCACCTTCCCTCGATAAGGAGACAACTCACTAGTCATAGTGAGGAAGGGAGAAACAAGGAGAAAAATATATGAAGCCATAGACCACGAATCTAGAATCTCCAAAGAGACCAAGGTGGTGACAATTAAATGGCTTGATGTCTTTATCTCCCGCACCAAGAGAAAGAATGAGGAGAAGAATGAGAATAAAAGAAATCCAGATGCAGAAGAAAAGAACTATCTTTATTGCTTGAATGTAAAGATTACACTAGAATTGAAATTGATAAAGTTTCAACTAAGATTTCCAGTACAACAATTTGGGACCTCTTTCTTAGTAGAGTACCCCCTCCTTTTATAGGTGAAGGAGGGGTGGAAAACCTTGAAAAAAGGGAGAGAAAGAAAGGAGTGGTGGCCGTTGGGATATTCTATTCACGTTCTATGAAATGAATGACTATTTCCCTAGGTACATTGGTCATTTGTTGATGACTTGGTGCAGGCCTAGAACCTATAGAGAGAAACCCTAAGGAGGGTGTTGGCGATGCCATTTGAGATCACACTTGAGCTTGAAGTGAAGTCCCAAACATTCATCTGGGATCTGTGGGATGCCTGTTTCAGTTGTCACATGGTGTGGCTTTGGAACAGTGACTGAACCCTAGTCGAGTAATATGGCAGAGCCCTTGCTTTTATTTCTTGGTCTCAAAGTAAAACTTCAAAATAGTTGTTAGGATGAACTGGGGCACCCATCTCACACTACTGTACACATAATCATAGGGTTGGAACCCTAATTAAGTGGCAGAGGTCTTTGTGAAAGGGTTTGATTCTAGGTCAAGTGACCTAGCCATATTGGCTTGCTTGAATGCTCATTTGGGTCCTTGACACACCGTCTCACTGAGTCAAGATGCCCACCTATCATGTAGAGTAGGCTGGTTGAGCCGAGGCCCAGGTGATCTTTGGATTTGGAATGTGGGGTCTCTGGGAGTGAGTCGACCGTCTAGGCTAAGTGAGACAGCTTTCACACTGGCTCAGTGGGTGATCATCAACTTTGAAGAAAATCCTTGCAAAAATTGAGAAATTAGATAAGTATTTCCAAAAGTAAATCAAGGAAGTGGGTAAATCACAATTTAGTCCCAAAAACATTGATAAGCGATAAAATCTAATGAAAAGGATAAGAAGAATTTGCAAAAAGATATATCTATATGCACTCATCACGTGTCGACTTTCTCTTCTACAATAGAGACCATTTTTAGGTCTTCAAATTCTACTTTAGTGTCTTCTTAAAACGTGTCAAGATGGGCTTGGAACTGATAAATATGCTCATCATCAAAGTTAGACTCGGTTGGTGTTAGAAGGGCAATCTATGGTGGATCTTTAGAAACCCCCACTCTTATCAAATCTGGGAGAGTTTTTCCATGTGATCAAGCAGATAGACTTACTCCTAGAATCTTGGGCCTCTCATAATTTCAAAGGCTCTAAATTCCATACTTTACCTTCCTAGACATTATCGGATGGTATCTGCCTCTATATTTATCAAGGCATGGGATGTATCCAAAAAAGGAGGATTGAAGAAGAGGGAATCACAAAAATCTTCATTAATGTCCTAAATATCAAAGTCCCAAGGGACATAAGCTTCCTTGCCAACTCTTACTAGTACTTCCTCAATGATGCTCATGTGTTTCAACATAGATAAATTCACCAAGTAAAATAGTCATCACAGTTGGTAGAACATATAGAAAAAACAATCTTTGACATAGACTATAAGGCATAATGGAGATACTGGTTCCTAAGTCTGCAAGTGCCTTCCTACAAGTATTGTCGCCCAGATAACAACCGATCCCAAAGGATTTGAGGTCCTTTATTTCTTGGGCATCTTGTTCATAATAATATCAGAAGTAGTCTGTGCGAGTTTCACAGTTTTGTATTCCTCTGTGGTGTATTTCTTGGTTAATAAGGTCTTTAGATATTTGGACAAGGAAGGAATCTTAGATAGTGCGTCTAGAAATGGGACATCTACATGAAGTTTCTTTATAGCATCTTTAAACTTCATGAATCTGGTGCTAAAAGTCATTTGCTTGAGGTGTGGTTGATAATGGGGATGTGATATGTAAGTTGGCATGTTAGGCTTACTGGACTCAACTGGTGAAGCTTCAACAATAAGAGGCTTCTCTGTACTGGGACTGACATCTGCCTCTGGTGGTTGGTCTTTTTAATCATCAAGACTTCATCATCTTCAAAGACAATAGGAATTGTAGGGGGTTTCTCATGGAGAGTAGGATGATAATACAAATTCCCATACATGTGGAGATGACTTTTGATTACTCAGGATGCTTCCAATTATTTTCAGGTTTCCTAGACAAAGTTCTTGGGGTGGGTGTTGGTTGGCAATGAGTTGGGCCACCTGGGAGTCAATCGCCTTTAGAGACACCATATGGGCTAGGATTAATTGTTTCAACTCATCTAGCTCTTCTTTAGTGGAGGGAACATGATTGAGTTCTTGCATCTAGGATGCTTGATTGAGGATTTGGAATTGCTGGATTTAGTTTTGGAAATTACCCCGATAATTTCCTTGGTTTATGAATTTTTTTATTCATATATTGGAAACTTGGGGGTGGACGACCTTGGTGTTGACCTAAGAGTTAAAAATTGCCCATATTTTGATAATGAGTGAACCATTCTGTTCATATGTATCTAATATGTCTATTTGAGATAGATTTCAGACATTAGGAACATGAAAAGGATCATTTCCATCAAGCCCTAGCTTGATCAAGTTCAAGTCAAAAGCAATGCAAATGCACTTTTTTAGAAAACACCCTACAACCCTTAGGATGATTTTTCTAAATATTTGTATGGATGTAATGACTTGTAACTAAGATGAGAAAAAACCAAGAGCCCTAAACTTGAATGTTTAATCACTCTAACGACATTTTCCAAAATTCTTTACATGGAGTTTTTGGGTCGAGTTTTACTTGTGACAATCTCGACCGATCCGCTTGATGAATTTTGAGAAAATTTAGGTTCGGTTGAGTTTACCATTTAGAGAACTCGACCGATCCCTGCACTAAGCAAAAATAATTTAGCATTCATTCGAGTTTCATCCAGGATAAACTTGACCGATGCTTTAAATTAGCTTTTGTCGCATAGTGGAATTGGTCAAGTTAACTTTATTAAAACTCGACCAAATGCACTGTACGGAAAGTGCAGGAAAAGTGATTCTAGATGTTAGAGTGTTGTAAAACTCAAAATTATATATGTTGCAACCCTCAAAATGTCTAGAAAACATTCCTTAGTGCTCCTACCCTCTAGTGGACACCCCAACTATAAATGGGACCTCTTGGATCTCATTCCAAGGTTACTCCTTTATGCTATTCAAGCTCCAGAGTGCTTCTTGTCTACTTGATCCCTTTTATCTCTTTTTTTTGGCAAATCAAAACATCCATATGAGTGATATAAGATTTGTATGAGAGAGCTACTTCATTGCATACTTGTAAAGCTCTCAAAGCTTTCTTTCCCCCCAACCCCTTTCTTAATGATCAAGTTGGTAAAGCTTCTCTAAGTGGAGGAGAAGGTGAAACCTTCTTTTAAGATGTAGAAGAAGGTTTAAAAGCTACTCCAAGGTGAAGAAGAAGGTTAAAGAAGAAGATCCGATAGTAGAATTGGGTAAATACTTTAAGGTAAAAGACTCAGTGCAAGAAGGGGATCTCCTTGGTGATGGTTTCCAGCTACTTGTAAGAGTGGGTGAGACCTTGTAGAGGTATAAGAGTATAGATCCTCCAGATAGGTAAGACCTTGGTTGGTTATTGGATCCCTTGTCCTTAAACGGAAGGTTTGGTGTCCTTGACCCAGAATAGGAAGGTATCTTGTATGTCTTATAATGGAATATAAACATACATGGGTTGAAAAATCCTAGAGCTTGACATCTCTAGGTAGTGGATTGAAAATCTCCTAGTTTGGAGATTGGAACTACTCTAAACAGCTTGTATTCTTGTGTTTGTTTAGTATCTCTCATCCTTGCTAAGTATGTTTAGTTTCACTACAAATTCTATATTTGCAATCCCATACATAGCTGTAACTTGAAGTTCTAATGATTTTTGTGCAAGTGTTTTTATCTCTATTCACCCCCTCTCTAGAGTCCTTTTGATAAAAAAAAAGTGGTATCAGAGCTACGGTCTTCTCCGACAAGATCTCCTACGAGACAAGAATATGGGTGACAACCTACTTGGGTCCCTCAACCTAGAGGGAGGCTTCTCCATGAGACCTCTGATATTTGATGACACCAATTTCCTTTATTGGAAATGAAAAATGCAATTCTATCTTCAAGGAATGAACTACAACATGTGGAAGGTGGTGATTTTCCATACAAGAATCCGTCAGGGGAGATATCCACTAGGGATGAAGCTACTTTCAAGAAGGAACAACTGAATGCAAAGGTAATAGGAATCATTTATGCAGCCCTCATCCCCTCCGAGTTCAACAACATCTCCTCCCTGGACATAAATAATGAGATTTGGGACAAGTTTTGCATTACCTATGAAGGCTCAAAGCATGTCAAGGAGTCTAAGATTTACATGCTCAAGGGTCTCCTTGAAAACTTTAAAATGGGAAAGAAGGAGAGAGTACAAGAGATGTACACAAGGCTCGACACCATCATCAATAGACTTGCTCAATTGGGCCACACCATGGATAAGGGGACCATCAACTCAAAGATCTTAAGGTTTCTCCCAAAGATATGGGAATCTAATTTGAATTCCATTGAAGAAGTTAGAAGTCTCGGTGACATTTCCATTGAAGAGATCATTAGCAATCTCCAAGTTCATGAGCCAAGGCTTGACAAGAAAGAGGATGAAAAGAAATAAGAGAAGGAATAAAAAAAGATCAAAGATAGTGCATTCAAAGCTCAAATGGAAGGACTCATTCTCCAACAAAAACAAGCATTCCGGTCTATTTCTCCTTCTTAAAGTGAAGATGAAGCCCCAAGTGAGCATGAAACTAACTACTCCGAGGGCAAGCACTTCAAAGGAAAGCCTTCCTTGTCCTCCACTCCAAGGTGCTATGAATGTGGGCAAAAAGGGCATTAGAAGAATGAATGTCCCAAGGCTAAGTAGTCCTACAACAAGAGCATCTCCAAGAAAAGAGAGGACTACAAGAAGATGGCAATTACATGAAGAAAGACAAGAAGGACAAAAGGAGCAAAGATGTAGTCCATGCCACATCGGAAGACTCCTCTTCTAGTGAGGTAAGATCAAATGAAGGAGAATTCCATCTTGCACTCATGGCCTCTACAAGTGAAGGCATTAGCAATGTAAGTGAGGTAAGATTACATGAGTTATCAAAGGAAACTCTCACCAACATTCTTAATGCTATCCTCTCTTCTTATTCTGAATGCAAATCTGAGAAGAAGAAGTCAAGGAAGATCATAGATGATTTTTATGCTAAAATTGATATTCCTTATCAAAATGAGAAGTTGCATCTTGATAGCATTGGTTCCTTGCAAGGGTAGTTTCTTGATCGTGTGCTCCAATACAATGGAGTTGAGGTAGAGAATGACATCTACTTTAAAAACATTGATAGTCTTAAGGAAGAAAACCAAACACAAGTAGATGAGCTTGTTTTACTTAGAACTGAAAATGATGATCTTAAACTTCTTGTGATGCTATTAAGGATGAGAATATGATTTATCTTGATGATCTTGTTATGCTTAGAACTAAAAATGCTAGATTTCTAGATCAAATCAATGATCTATCTTCTTGACCATTATCTTCATCGATAGTCTTACTTTAGAAAAAGATTCTTATCTTACTAAATCCCTCTGTTAGGAGGCTGACTTACTTCATGCACAAGATGATCTTGATAACTTATCTTCTACTATCATTACTCTTAGTAATGATAATCACAAACTAAGAACTTCCTTTATTGTGCGTAAAAGGAAAATGGATTGTTGATAGTGGTTGATCAAAGCATATGATAGGTGAAATAAGCCACTTTAATCAATTCACAAACAAGAAAGGAGGATCAATGACATTTGGTGACAACAATAAAGGTAAAGTGATAGATGAGGGTGATGTAGGTGATTCACTATGCATCAACAATGTTCCTCTCATGTATTTCCTACAACACAATTTAATTAGTTTTAGTCAATTATGTGATAATGGTTATCTTGTTCGTTGTACCTCACTTTTATGCTTGTTTCTATATTCCCTCTCCTACAATGTTATATATATGGGAACTAGAAATGGCAATCTATACATTGTTGTTCTTGACTCTATTAAGCCTATTCTTGGTGGATGTCTTGTTGCCAATTTGAATGATATTTCTTCGTGTCACTGTAGGCTTGGTCATGTAAATATGCATCAATTGAAGAATTTGAGTAAAAAGTAATCAGTTAAGGGACTTCCCAAATGATATTTTGAAAAGGATGAGGAATGCCAACCTTGTACCCAAGGAAAGATAACCAAGTCCTCCTTCAAATCCAAAGGAGTCCTTAGTACTAAAAGAGCTCTTGCACTTCTTCACAATGATCTATTTGGAGTAAAGTGTACTCAATCTCTTCATGGTAGAAAGTATTGTCTTGTGATTGTCGATGACTTTTCTCGCTATACTTGGACTTTCTTTCTTGTTTCAAAAAGACATACTCTTGATGCTTTCTCAAATTTTTGCAAACAAATTGAAAATGAAGCCTCTTGTCAGATCATCTCTATTCGCAGTGACCATGGGGGAGAATTTGAAAATGACTTGTTTGAACAGTTTTGTGAGGATTCTGGGTATGCACATAAATTTTCTTCTCCTTGAACACCTCAATAAAATTGGATTGTAGAGAGAAAGAATAGGTCACTACAGGAAATGGCTAGGATTATGCTTCTATAATAACCCCACCCCTCGAAAACCCTATTAAGGAAGTCTAAGAAGCTAGAGTCATTATCCCAAAATAGGATCATATGGTTTTGGAAATAATAAAAAATAATTTAATAAATTCTACCACAACTCGTCTTAATGCAGGATAACATTTTTCTTTATTTTGTCTATTCTTTCAATTAGAAATCATGTGTAAACAAAAACTAATAAATTGTGGCCATCCATGCCACTTTCTAGAGAATTCTACACAATTCTCACACATGCACACAATTATCTTCCATTTCTTTTTTCCTTTTAATTATTATGGGATTTTCTCTCATCCTTTTTCCTTTTTATCCATCATTGGATTATTAAAAAGTATAACCCATGCAATCATGCATCAACGGAAAATTTGCAAAGAAATCCATTCTTTAAAATAATGCACTCAAATTTTCATTCAAGTTTCTTTTACTTGCATAATTGCATTTTCATCATCATCATCAACTAAGCCTCAATCCCAACTATGTTGGGGTTGGCTACATGGATCCTTCTTTACCATTAAGTTCTATCATGGATCATATTCTGGTTGAGATGTATAGATTTAAAATATCTCTTTATAAGATCTTCCCATGTTAATTTAGGCCTTCCTCTTCTTCTGTTAATTGTGCTTGCAACAATAGTATTGCTTTATATAGGCACATTAGTCTGTCTACAATGCACATGTCCATACCATCTAAGTTGGCCCTCCTACAACTTATCCTCAATGCTCACCACCCCCACTTTGTTCCTAATGTAGTCATTTCTCAAGTGATATTTTCTTGTCTTCCTACACATCCATCTCAACATACACATTTCAACCATGTTTATCTTATTGAGACCTTGTTTCTTCATCACCCAACATTCACTCCCATAGAGCATGGTTTTCTTATAGCAATTTTATAAAACTTGCTTTTTAGTCTGAGAGGGATCTTTTGATCACATAATACTCCAGTAGCACTCCTCCATTTCAACCATCCTGCAGTGATCCTATGACAAACATCATTTTGGACATCCCCATCTATTTAAATGATAGAGCCCAAGAATGAATTTTATCACATTTTGGTATATCTACTCTGTCCAACTTGGCTCCACCATTCACACTGCGAGATTGGCTGAAATTGCAATGCATATACTCAATTTCGCTCTTATTGATCATCAATCCATTTGATTCCAATGCCTTTCTCCGAAGTTCAACTTTATTATTCAAATCATCTTTAGTTTCCTTAATCAATACAATATCATCAACAAATAACATACACCAAGGAACATCATCCTGAACATTCTTTGTCAACTCATCCATAATAAGAATGAATAGATATGGGCTGAGTGTGGATCCTTGGTGTACCCCAACTGTGATGGGAAATGCTGGTGTCTCTCCTCTAGGAGTCTTCACATTTGTAGTAGATCTATCATACATGTCTTTAATCAAGTCAATGTATTGGATTGGCACACCCTTTTTCCTCAAAACCATCCACAACACTTCTCTAGGTACTCGATCATAAGCCTTTTCCAAATCGATAAAAAACATGTGAAGATCTCTTTTTATTTCACTATACTTCTCCATAAGCCTCCTTATCAGAAAAATGGCATCAGTCGTTGATGTAGCAGGCATGAAATCAAATTGGTTGTTTGATATCTGCGTTATAGATCTTAGCCTCTGTTGAATAATCCTCTCCCACAGCTTCATTGTGTGACTCATGAACTTGATACCTCTGTAGTTTTTGCAGCTCTGAACGTCACCTTTGTTCTTGTAGATGGGGAGTATAGTACTATTTCTCCACTTATCCAACATCTTCTTTGCCTTCATGATCTTGTTAAATAAATTTGTTAACGACATAACTCCTTCATCCCCCATACTCTTCCATACATCAATGGGAATACCATCCGGTCTGCATGCCTTTCTCATTTTCATCCTTTTCAAGGTATTCTTGACCTCAAAATATGAAACTCTTCATGTGTAAATGATATCTCTTATATCCCTATCACATGATTCTCTAGCATTATTTATAGTATCCCCGTTGAAAAGCTTATGGAAGTAATTTCTCTATTGGTTCTTGATATCATCGTCCTTTACCAACATTCTACCATATTCATTTTTGATGCATTTTACTTGACTCAAGTCTCTTCCTTTCCTTTCTCTTATACGATCCATTTTATATATATCTTTGTCCCATTCGCTAGTCTCTAACTTCTTATAAATATCAATAAAGTATCTAGACCTTGCCTCCTGAACAACCTTTTCACTTCTTTCTTTGCTTACTTGTATCTCTGGAACGTTGCATCATCTCAAGATTTAGGAAAGCTCCTCTAGATCTCCCTTTTCAGTTTAATAGCCTTCTGTACTTCATCATTCCACCATAAAGTCTCTTTTTGTGGAGGCCCACAACCTTTGGACTCCCCCAAAACCTCTCTGGAAATTTTTGTAATGCAGGAGCTCATGCTATGCCACATAGTGTTGACATCAGACTCTAAGTTCCAAGTTCCCTCCTTGATGAGTTTATC
The DNA here is from genome assembly GCA_963693085.1 of Alisma plantago-aquatica. Lineage (NCBI taxonomy): Eukaryota > Viridiplantae > Streptophyta > Magnoliopsida > Alismatales > Alismataceae > Alisma > Alisma plantago-aquatica. Next base: position 1,978,458,115 of record OY856409.1, read on the forward strand.
ATGAAAAGTCAATTTCTTTTCTCCTTTAAGATTCCACCACTTGATCCTACTATCTAGATTTTATTTATGCTTTCCTTTATTGATCTTCATTTAATATCCAAAACCACCAACCTATGTTCGGTCATGAGTTCTTTGGAAGCAATAATTTTACAATCCTTGTGTACATTATGATCCCCCCACCTTGTATGGAGGTAATCAATTTGGCTACAATTGTGCCCACACTTGAAAGTAATCTTATGAGATTTTCTTTTCTTGAAATGGGTGTTTGCCAAAATCATATCATATGCAACTGCAAAATCTAATATCCTCTCTCCTTCTCCGTTTCTACTGCCATATCCAAAACCACCATGATATCTCTCATATCCATGATTGCTACTCCCCACATGGCTATTTAAATCACTCCTAATAATGATCTTCTACTCTATCAATATTCCTTGCATCAATTCATCCATGTTATCCCAAAAATCCTTCTTAGCCTCCTCGCTAAGGCCAACTTGGGGGGCATAAGCGCTGATAATGTTAAAAATCTTTCCCCCAAGAATGACCTTGATAGCTATGATTCTATCACCCAAACTAGTGACCTTGACAACATCATCCTTAAACATCTTATCAACAATAATACCTACTCCATTTCTATGTTTATCAATGCCTGTATACCAGATTTTGTATCATGTGTCTCCAATCTCTCTACAATGTTCCCCAGTCCACTTAGTTTCCTGCAAGCAAACTATATTGACTTTTATTCTCATCATGGTATCTACTATCTCCAAATATTTTCCTATCAAAGAGCCAATATTCCAAGATCCAACTCTAATCCTTTTTTCTTGGACTTGCTTCTTTACCTGCCTTTGTCGAACATGTTGCCCTTGCACATTTTTCTCTACATCCAAGCAATGATGCGGCGGGACTAGATTCTTTACCCACACTCGTCCAAGATGTGGAAATCCTTGCACATTTTACACTACATCTGGGGGATGATGCAGCGGGACTAGCTTCTTTACCCACACTCGTCGAAGATGTGGAAACCCTTGCTTGTCCTTCAATACAATCAGTCATCGCTGTGTTGAAACCCCTTGCATATTTATCACTGCACCCGGGTGCCAATGCAGCGTGTCGCTAGGTAGGGATGCTCCAACGAATTTTTTATAAGGATCCATGTCATAGAAAGAGTGAAAAAGTTTATATGGCTGGATGTCAACCTACTACCAACCCTCCTCTTTTACCTGGGATTGGGACCCGCTACATTTTTGCAAAATATGAAAACATAGACAGAGTTGCATAATTGCATTTTCAAAAATATTAAATATACAATCCTTCCCCTCTAACGGGAATTTTGCCCCCAAAATTCAACTAATTAAAGAAACAATTCATGGTAAGCCTTTTCCATGTCCATGTTCAGCTCTCATGTGGCTTCATGCTCTTCATTGTTCTTCCAAAGAACCTTACCATCTCTATCTTTTTACTCTTGAGCGATTCCTCCTTGGTATCTAGTACTCTCATAGGTAACCATGGTATCCACCTTGGATTAGGAGGATTCATGGTATGTAGCATCCCTTGGAGTTCAATAGGTTCAATGCTCAACACATGGATCAGGTCCTTCACATAATGCTTAAGATTGGACACATGGAACACATCAAACATCATACAATACTAAGGGGTAGGGCTAAATGATAATCAGCTTCCCCAATCCGTTCCAAAATCTCAAATGGACCAATGTATCGAGGACTCATCTTTTCTCTATTCTTAGCTATATCTTGTAGGGGTTAGATTTTTAGAAACACATGCTCACCCACAGTGAGGTGCAAGTCAGTCTGCTTCACATCAGCATACAACTTTTGTCGATCGTAGGCTCTCTTCAACCTTTGGTTGATCAAAGTGACTTTTCAGCATACAACTGTAATTCCTCTAACCTCAACAAGGTCCTCTCACTGACATCATCCCAATGAAGCGGTGACTGACATGGTCTCTCATAGAGAGATTCATTCAGAGGCATCCCAATAATGGCTTTGTAGTTGTTATTTGTAAGTAAACTAAGCTAGAGTAGGTACTACTCCCATGATCCACCCCAATTGAGCACACATGCTCTCAACAAATCCTCTAACAACTTGATCATCCTTTTTATCTATCCATCAGTCTTGGGGTGGTAAGTCATGCTAAACTTTAGTCTAGTGCTGAGTTCTTCTTGCACTTGGTTCCACAACTTGGAAGCGAGCTTAGCATCACAATAAAAAATAATCAAACTCAGAACACCATGCAGCCCAATTATCTCTCTAATATATAGTTCAACTAGGTCTGTCACCGTGGTAGGGATCTTTAAGCTAGGAAATTTGCTGACTTGGTAAGGTGATCTACCACAACCCATATTGCACCATGACCTATATCGATCTTGGGGAGACCCATCAAAAAGTCCATGGTGATCTACTCCCATTTCCACTCTGGAATTTCAGTCAACCGTAGCAATCCACCTGGTCGTTGGTATTCAACCTTCACCATTCAGCACATGAGACGACTACCCACATATGTAGCTATATCTCCCTTCATCCCAAGACACCAAAAGTATCGATGCAAGTCCATAAATGTCTTAGTAGTGCCAGGGTATACCGTGTACTTAGAATCGTGACCTTCTTGCAAGATATAATTCTTCAAGGGCTAATCTTTAGGAACCCAAATATGACTCTTATAGCAGAGTCCACCATCTACTCCCACTGAAAGATGGTTCTAAGGTTTCTCGAACAAACCTTTCATCTTATCAAGCTCTAGGTTGGCTAACTGAGTAGCACCATCTTGGTCAATAGGTCCGATTTTATCTAGATGTTTGCCACACAATTCTGATTCTCTAATAGTTGTGGAGTCCACCTAATAAGCTCTTCCAATCCTCTCCACTAGCTAGACAAGACAGCTACACACCTAAGCTATTTCTGACCTAGCACATCTACTACTACCTTAGTCTTCCCAGTGTGATAGGCGATGGTGAAATCATACTCCTTCATATACTCCATCCATCATCTTTGTCTCAGGTTTAGGTCCTTCTCAGTCACGAGGTACATCAAGCTCTTGCATCCATCATTTTGGTCACCAAATTCAAATCTCATACCTATCGAATTCAAATTCCAGTGGACAATTATATCTGAACTTGAAATCTTAATTTGGTAATTACTGTGATCAAACCATTTATTCCATATCCTCTCGTAGGGGTGTGGTAATTTCTCAAATTATCATTTATCATAATAATATTCCCAACTCAAGTATTTATTCCTCATATCACTTCTATTCCTCTTATGGCATGTGTATGTCCCACATCTCACACTCATAACATGATGACCTAAGCATTTGACTGTAGTCCAAATACAAAGTTCATCTCATTCCAAGAGTAGAGACAATGCATCACACATCACCATTTTATTTTCAAATCTATGTTGAAAATTATCCTTAGATTACCATTCTATGCACACTTCTAGGAAAAACTTTCCACATAACCTTTGAGTCTTATCATAACTCATATTTACAATCCTTAGTCATTTCCTCAACATCTCTAAGGTACCGATACTTTTGGAGTGATCTCATTCTTATGCATCTACAGAGTGCATCTCACATTTACCCCTCAGGCCCCATGAACTCATGAAGGTGGCCAACCTCCTACCCCATGGGCCTCAGGAAAACATAGATGTTTCCTCCCGACCCTATGCTCTTGTGCATTCAGGGAACAATCAGCTCCTACTCCCATCGGTCTCATCCCTACTTGATCTTAGTATTGACTTAGGGTTCTATTGTAACTTTATTTATTTTATCCCACATATTGCTTGTGGTTCCTGTGATGATATTCAACAAGCACATTACATCCATTAGAATGATCAATAAAATTTCCATCATCTCTTTGGGAACTCATAGTTTTCCTTATGTCCCATCGTGGGAAACATGGCTACCTACCTATCTAGGCTAGGCCCCATTCTACTGGTCACTTCCATAGTGGATTTTCTTTATGTCTCTTAGAGATGGTCATACTTGGGTCGAAAGATTCATACTCAAACTATGTGCTTTTATGCTTTATGCACTTAATCTCTAAAGTTCTTTTAAGTGACCTTTAAGGATATCTCCATTCTTAAACAAATTTTTGGTAGTCACTCCTATAGTAAGGTCCTATCGGAGGAAAGAAAAAAACTTTCACTTGATAGTACCAAGGGTCACAAAAACGTTTCTTGAATCAAAGTTTTATATCTTCACATGTAGGCACATATCATATAATTCCACTCATCCATGTGGATAGCAAGCAAACAACTTATTAAACCATTTCTAAGTTTTCCGTCATGTCATACTTGTTCGTCATTTTTCAAGGTTGGACCAGTTTCATACCTACATATGATACCAACTTGTGCGAGTGGCTCATCAAACATAATAGTGGGTTTCCTATTATTTGAAACTTGAGGGAGGGGGGTTTCCATGCTTAATCCCTATGAACTCACTCATCCCTGTGAGCATTATATGCACCAGATACTACTACTTCCCCTCTTTGGTCTAGGAACCACATATTTATCTCCTTTGCAATAGCTATCTAAGCTACATGACTTAGCCACTCAAACACGTATCAAACCAAAACATGATATGGCATATTATTCCCAACTTTACCTTCCATGTAACAACCCTTAGAATCCTACACAAGGAATACCAATATGAGGCTAAGGCTTCATGTTACATTACCATTCCTTACCTCACCAGGATCTTGGAACTCTCTTTCCCATACCTAGATGGTAGGCACTCATATCATCTATACATCTATATAAGAAGCCTCTTTCTCTTTTCTAGGGTTTGGTCCCTCCAAAGACATATAGGGTTAAACAAGCCTCTAGAGATCATGCATGAAGCAACTTAACTAATCTGCTCAGGGTAGTCTAGTCTAGGACATGTCATACAAGTCTTTCTCATGATTCCTCATGTCTTGGAGTCTAGGTTCCCAACCTTCTCCTTCTGGGTCTCACTCTCTCCTGAGTTAACCATATAACTGGTCCTAGAACTAGAGGTTTCCTCTTCATAGACGTGTTTGAGGATCATATAGATACACCACTTATTCTCACCTAGCCTCTGACATGATTTTACCGTGCGTAGAACACAAGTGCACGCGTCAATGTAGTACAGACCCTTGTGAGGCCCGAGTCAAACTCAGGGACACTAAATTATCGGTAGACTACTACTAACTACTCACAATCAGCTAGACCAATAAAAAGGTTATGAGAGTTGTTTTAAAAATAAAATAAAACAAGCAATTGATTAAGTGTTTAGTTTAATCAATTCAAATGGAGATCTTTAGGGTTGTGGTTTCACCGCGGGTTTTCATTGTATGAATTTCCACATAGTTAAACATGTTCATCTCTCAATCTGGGTAGTGGCCTGTAGTCAGAATTGTCCATTGTCGTGGTACAATTCACTACCTAAATCTAGGTCGGTTCCACCGTCGTAGTAACCTATACCCTAAATTAGGTGCATTAAAATCAACCTCTGGGTTTCCACCATTAACCGTACATCACCTTGTTCAAGGAATTTATGAGTTAATGTGAATTTTGTCTCTTTTCAACCGTTAGTTCTTGTTTCAAAGAAATTAAAGGCATTAGATTATCATTAGGGTGATCAAGCATAATGATATAATGGAGAAAATGAAATCATACCACGGATTTAAGAGACAAAATATGAATTACTATGATAAAAACATCATACAATGATTCCCCGGGCTACTCCCGGTCCTAAAGATAAAGGGGATTTGCCCCGCATGTTCATCTCAGAGCAAGACATGGTTGAAGAAAGGGGAAACATGGAGAAAAACGTGAATAAGTGATGAAACCCCTAAACGGAGAAGATCCAAGCGTTCCTCGGTGTAGAATGCGCAATCTACAACCTTTCGGCGGTAGAAAACATCTTCTTCAACTTCTGGAATGACTGGGGCGTGCTTCTAGGCTCCCTTCTTCTCTCCACCCTTCTTGGGACGTGTGCAGTGGCTAATGACATGATTCTCTCTTTCTGGCCGCCATCATTAGGTATAATCACCGAGTTAGGTTGCAAAAATATCACAATCGTTGGATTAGAGTCGATCTAAAACAAACTTTAATTTGACGACATTGATACCATCGACGCGGGTCGATGGTATCGACCCCTCACGATATCGACAAGCCTTCCTTTCTTTTCTTCGTTGTGCCTGATGCTGACTCGATACCATCGATGTGGGTCGATGGTATCGACACCCTTAGGCGTCAGTTTTATCCCTTTTCCGTCGCTGCAACTGAATGTGTCGATAGTATCGACTTTGGGGTCGATAATATCGTCTGACTGGTCGCCAGCAACCTGATGATAAATCGGTACCATCGACTTCACGGTCGATGGTATCGACTCTGCGCTGCTCCTTGCGGCTACCTGCCTGTGGCTGTGTCGATAGTATCGACTGCTGTCGATGGTATCGACAACAGCAGATATGTGTTTTTCCTAAAATTGCAAAACAAAACCACATCAGCCAGGATAAAACCTATTATTTTAATCATTTATGCTCAAAACAATAAAATAAGAGAGATTTGACACTAAGAAGGATCATAGACTAAAGTAAGTGAATTATGCAATATTAACCACCAAAATGACCAATAAACGCGTAAAACGCAAGTAAAACAAGTCTATAAATGTGACTCAAAATCATCGCATCAAACTCCTCTAAGCTTGAACATTGCTTGTCCTCGAACAACAAAACTCTAGAATAGAATTGCGAGGGTCAACTAAAGAACAATTTATCACAAAAAACATCACCATATGATCCCCGCCAAACATTCACATTCCGACCCTGACTAACCACGGAATGATAATTACCCTAAAGGCAAAAATAATCATCCATAAAAGATATCTACCTCAAAATTGATGAACACTATCATATAAAGCAGTTAACATAATAAAATCCTCCAGTCCAGACTCGGTGCATCTTGTGATTTCCTATCTACGTTGCTCGCCCTAACTACCATCTACATGGAAGCAGCTCTCCTGGTATTAACGAGTGAGGAGAAAATCACGGTGGCCTACCAATTCGAGCAACGGGTGCATGGAATGGGTGGCTAGTGGAAGAAATGGAAGCATTATATGGTTTTACATGCACAAATAACAAAAATGACCTAAATGATGCATATGCAAGTGAAAATGCCCTAATGCCTACATTTGGGTGGGATGATGCATGCTCTATCATTCTATCTCAAAGTGAGATGGAATATCTAAGAAAACTACACCATGTGCTTATTCTTCTTAGTATGTAAGTGAGAACAAGTTCCTTTCTCTCTCTCATTCCTACTTACTTCTCAATTCTTTTTTTTTCTTCTCTTTTTTTCAAATTTTTTCAATTTTTTTTCAAGCCCTTATTTTAATAGATAACAATGAATTATTTTTCGGGCTCACTTCATGTTACATAACTTATACATTTCAAGCATTCAGAAGGTATGGAACAAGTTCATCACCTTTTATGTCAGAAGATATAAGATGCATGATGTACTATATACACAAAAATGTGAATGCAACTACAAAATGATAGGTATGCAACTAAATGACACACACTAAAGAATATGTGCACGTATAACTATTCTATCTCTTTTTTTTATTTTCATGCATAATATGTGAAAATAGTTGCAATGCAAAACCTACCTACATGGGATGCAATCAATAATGTACTTCCAGTTCTTAAGGTGGAATATGAAAACAATGGGGTGGATAGATCACAAGACTAATTGACCGAACCTTTGGAAAATATTATGTGTCCCTCCTTACTGACCTGTGTAGTAATTAAGAGGTTTCTCTCTCTTATTTCAAATTAAAGTCTCATTATCATTTGGTTAGTTTAGGCTCAAACAACCAATTCCATCCAATTTTCATGAATCCTAGGAATGTACAGTTGTGATTTCCTATTTTAGAGTTGACAAACCCAATTATTTCCTTAAGTTATGTGCTCAAAGTTAAACAACACAAGCTTGCAAAAACACTAATTTTTTTTAAATTTACCCCTGATTCCCATGTACAAGCAATGAGATGACACAAGACATTAGACATCCACAATTACACTAGATAGAGTGTGGATCCTACAAACAAACTAAAAACTAAAAGAAATAAATGACAAAAGACACAACAATAACAATTGAAAACTGGGAAAAATAAAGGATAGAGTTGTTCCAACTCCCCCCTAAGCTTGAATTCGACTATGGCCTCATAGTAAAAAGCAACCTTAAAAGGTAGAACAGTGATACCGATCATTCTTCAGGAGGAGGCGGGTACTGTGGAGCCGTGGGGTCCCAAGATGGGTATTGCCCCTGAAAGCTCGGATCATATTGAGGTATTGGTGGAGGTTGGAGATACCCCCCAAAATAATTCTGGCTCCAGTAATGATCGTAGAAGGGCTGCTGCTGCATCTCCATCCTATGCAACCTGTCGTGGATGTGCTGTTGGTTGTCGAGGAGGAGGCGCTCATTCTCGAAAATGGCCCTCTGGTTATCTAACAGCCGGTTCGTTGTATCCTGAATACTGGCGTATGAAGTTGTATGCTACAGTTGGGTGTACTGGATCTCTTGCAGCATTGTATACATCCCCTGCATGGAATAGACATCCTCTCCATGATGAGAGGGTTGCGGTGGCGGAGGCTGCGAAGAAGATGATGCACCCGGATGCATGCGGGGATGCCCGAAGAGGAGTGAAAGCCTCCTCTTCCTCTTCATGCTCATCGCCTTCATCATTGTTGTCATCATCACCACCGTCTTCATCAGAGTCGTCGATGGCAATGACAGGCCATCAGAAATGCTGAGCTCCCTCAATGTTGAAGACGGGGTCTGGAAGCGAACATTCTTGATATTCTTAATTGACATGGCAATGTGCATATGCCAAGCCATCTTAGAGCAGGAGGAGGTTGGAGCGGTGCAGATGCTGGAGGTTGACCTTGATCCTGTTAGAAAGGGGAGTAAGATGGGAGAAATCTAACCCAAGGTAGAGGGCCAACGGTGTGATGAGCCCTCCAAAGTGGATTGGAGCCTTTCGCGTACTCCTCCTTACGGCCAACACGCGTGTTAAAAAGAACGCGCCCCAATTGCACTCCTCACGCTTCAGCAATTTGTGTAGGAAGAACAAGTCCGTCTCTTGAAACTTACTGAGAGACAAGTCTCCGCGAGCAAACAGCGTGGTGCAGAGCATGCGGTGAAGAATCCGCACAAACGGATGCTCAAAGTTCGCAACTGCCGCATTGTGATAGCTCACAAATTTTCTAGGGGGCGCAGTCACCAGCTGGGCGAATATAGCATCGTAGTCCATCCGGTTGTCTGGCCGCCGGTGCTGGTAGTCATTATGAAACCAGTTATAAAATGAATTGAACTGGGCAAGAGTGAGGGTGTAGTTGTTGTTGTAGAGTCTGAATGATACCCGCCCTTTCCTCCACTCTCTGTCGGTGGAGATCAAGTCATTGGGCACCACATTGATGTCCGATGATGCCATGAACTCCACCATGAGTTCCTTGTAAGTCAGCCAATCGCCGAAGAATGGCTGGCCGTCGGCGTGGTACTCCTGCTCGTCGGGCCTCCTGGATGTGTGTCTCGCCTGCCCTTTCAAGACGTAGGTGAGGTTGGCCTCGAACCCCAGCTCACGGACCATCGCCCGATCAACATAGCGCGTGGGCTCGATCTTTCTCTTCATCAGTTCCTCATAGACCTTCCGGACCTCCGTGGAAGGATGGACAATCCTCGGATGAGGAATAGATGCATTAGGTAGAGGAATGAACTCGGGGATCTCCATAGGATCTGCCCGTGAAGAAGATGCACCGGCTGTATGCACCATCGTCGCCGAGAAAGAAGGAATGGAAGATGGAGCTTGGTGAAGGTCGGAGAAGACAATCTCTGCTCGGTGAAGGCTCAGGGAAGATCGCACTCCTTGGATTCTCATAGCTGGGCTCCGGTCACACAATAAGATGCACGACAAAAGTGGAGGGCACAGGCTCTGAAGGTGTGACGTCATATGACAACCATCCCTCTCTTTTATAACCATGGCCGACGCTATTGTGCACCCGTCGATACCATCGACGTGGGTCGATGGTATCGACACCTGTAGCACAATCCAGTCTTCCGCTAGTATCGACGGTTGTCGATAGCCTGATGTGGGGGCCCAGATCGATGACGTGTGGATACCATCGACAGGTGTCGATGGTATCGACCCATCCCATGGATTGATTCTCTTGATGTAGCGATCTCTGTTGATTTCCTCTCACGGATCGGTGACATGTCGCGTCGATACCATTGACGCAAGTCAATAGTATCGACTCTTCTTAGGGCACACACCCTCACGAGGCTCGGCAGCCGCTTCCTGCCTGTAACTGGGTCGATACCATCGACGGGCTTCACTGAGACAAATTTCGTCTGAATATCTTCAGGAATCTCATGAGTATCGACATCCATGTCGATACTATCGACCCCGTTTTGGCGAGCAACCTGATGGTAGGTCGATACCATCGACGAGGCCCTCGATAGTATCGACTCAGAGAGATCTTTGCAGCTACCTAACTGTGCCCATGTTGATACCATCGACACAAAGGTCGATAGTATCGACCCTGCCTCAGGCCTGCACACTGAATAAACGATCACGGTATCTTGTTTACACTAAAAACAAAATAGAATCAAACTAATGTACAAATGTGAAAGAAACTAAACGAAACTACCAATGGCCGGATTGCCTCCCAACAAGCGCCCTTATTTAACGTCTTAGGCTAGACGAAATCAAGCTCCTCATGCATCCGTAAGCGCAATGAGTTTGACCTCATTCACTTTCCTCGTGTAATCCTCACCGAAGTACAACTTTAATCACTGTCCATTAACCAAAAAGGTTGTCTCACCATCACGCACCATGATTTCTCCATGTGGCCTGACCTCCTCTACAGTGAAGGGTCCACTCCATCGGGATTTCAATTTCCCGGGATGCATCTTCAACCTTGAGTTGAACAAGAGCACACGATCTCCCTTCTTGAAGAAACACATCTGAATGTGCCGATCGTGAATCAGCTTTGTTCGCTCTTTGTAAATACGCGAGCTTTCATATGCATTCATCCTCAACTCGTCAAGTTCATTTAGCTCTAGCAAATGTTTCTTTCCTGCCTCATCATAGTTCAAATTCAGCTTCCTTAGCGCCCAGTGCGCCTTATGCTCCAATTCCACCGGCAAATGGCAGGCCCGACCGTAAGCCAACCTAAAAGGCATAGTGCCTATAGGTGTCTTAAATACTATCCTGTACGCCCACAAAGCGTCCGATAGCAAGGTACTCTAGTTTTTTCTCGTCGAAGCCACATTGCACTCCAAGATCTTCTTAATCTCTATATTGGAGACTTCCACTTGCCCCTGTATCTGTGGGTGGTACGGGGTACCAATGTTGTGCTTTACCCCGTACTTTCTCAACAATGTCGCAAACTTCTGATTTCGAAAATGTGTACCTCCATCACTAATAATCATTCTTGGTACACCAAACCTATAGAAAATGTATTCTTTGACAAACCTGCACACTACATCGGCATCATTAGTCCTAGTGGGTATTGCCTCTACCCACTTTGATACATAGTCAACAACTAATAGAATGTACAGGTTAGAGTTGGAGGACACAAAGGGTCCCATAAAATAAATACCCCACAGATCGAACACCTCGACCTCTTGAAATACATTGAGGGGCATCTCCTGTCACTTTGAGATGTTATTTGCCCGCTGGCAAGAATCGCATTGCCGCACATAGTCATATGCATCCCGGAACAAAGTAGGCTAGTAAAGGCCGCTCTCAAGTACCTTGGCTGCCATTCTGGAACTAGCATGGTGGCCACCAGTCGGTAGATTATGGCAATGACGAAGGACACTTTCATATTACACCTCTGGTACACACCTGCGCAACACACCGTCCCTACACTGCTTCAACAGAATGGGGTCATCCCAGAAATAATATCGCAAAGAATGAAAAAATTTCTTTTTCTCTTGGTATGTCCAATCATCTGGGATAATTTTGCAGGCAAGATAATTAACAATATAAGAAAACCAAGGATCTTTAGATTTCACAGATAGAAGTTGTTCATCAGGAAACATCTCGGTAATGGGTATATGCATGTCCTTCTCATCTACCCTTTCCAACCTAGACAAATGGTCCGCAACCACATTTTCTATTCCTACCTTATCTTAGATTTCAATATCAAATTCTTGTAACAGTAAGATCCACCTAATCAGTCTAGGTTTGGCATCTTTCTTTTCCATCAAATACTTTGTGGAGGCATGGTCCGTCCATACCATGACTTTAGATCCTACAAGATATTGCCGAAATTTTTCAAAAGCAAAAACAACGGAGAGAAGCTATTTTTTAGTTGTCGTGTAATTCAGTTGTGATTCATTTAAAGTTTTGGATGCATAGAAAATCACAACGGGTTTATTGTCCACACGTTGTCCTAAAACAGCCCGTACTGCGAAATCCGATGCATCACACATCAATTCAAACTGTTTTGTCCAGTCCGGTGTTTGCACAACCGGAGCAGAAATTAAATTTTCTTTAAGCATATTAAAAGCATGTAAACATTTTTCATTAAAATCGAAGACAACATCTTTCTCCAACAGCTCATACAATGGTTTGGCAATTTTTGAGAAATCTTTTATAAAGCGGCAATAAAAACCGACGTGACCTAGAAAACTCCGTACCCCTTTTACCGAATTTGGTGGGGGCAATTTAGAAATAACTTCAATCTTCACCGGATCTACCTCCAACCCCTTGCTAGACACTTTATGTCCAAGCACGATCCCTTCACTAACCATCATATGGCATTTCTCCCAATTGAGAACCAAATGCGTGTCCTCACATCGTTGCAAAACCTTATCCAAATTGTATAAACATTCATCGAAAGACGCACCATAGACGGAGAAATCGTCCATAAAGACTTCCAAACATCGTTCAACCATATCAGAGAAAATGGCCAGCATGCAACGCTGAAAGGTTGCTGGTGCGTTACACAAACCAAGGGCATACAACGGTATGCAAATGTTCCGTAAGGACAAGTGAAGGTGGACTTCTCTTGGTCCTTAGGATCAATGGAAATCTGATTGTAGCCCGAATAACCATCAAGAAAACAAAAATGAGATCGACCTGCTAATTGCTCTAAAATCTGATCAATGAATGGGAGAGGAAAATGATCCTTAATCGTAGCAACATTCAATCTATGGTAATCTATACATACACGCCACCCGGTTACCAGACAGGTTGTGACTGGCTCATTTAACAAATTATGTGTAATAGTAATTCCCCCTTTTTAGGGACTACCTGTGTAGGACTCACCCACGTCGAGTCGGATATAGAATAGATGATACCTGTAGAAAGGAGCTTGATCACCTCCTTCTTAACGACCTCCATCATGTTAGGATTTAATCTGCGCTGTGGCTGGATTACATGTTTGGCTCCCTCCTCGAGCCGGATCTTGTGCTGGCACAATGTAGGGGAAATCCCTTTGATGTCCGCGACCGACCACCCAAATGCACCTCGGTGGTTCTTCAGCACAATCAGCAATTGATCCTCCTCCTCAGCACTCAGATATTCCGATATAATCACTGGTAGCTTTTCACCCTCAGCTAGAAATGCATATTTCATGTGAGGTGGCAGTGGCTTTAATTCTAAATCTGGCGGGCTGATCAAGGATGACTAAAGTGGCGGTGGAAGTTCTCCAAGGTCTTCATAGTACCTAGCATAAAAACACAGAAACACCAGAAGCATCTTGGCACATTCTTGTAGTGACTTTCTTCTCATCCAATCATGTGTTATATTAACTAGGCAGGCTCAAGAGGTAGTTCTGGATATGCATTGAAAATAGAACTTGCTATGGCCTCATCTTCAGTAGAAGGAGGGATGTCCTCCTCTTCATCATTGGGAAAACCCACTGCCTTGTTAAGAGACACAACGTTGGTCTGCTCCATGATGTCTACAGCCAATGTCCCTTTTTCCACTTTAGTCATTACATGAGACATATCTAGAAATGTCTTCCCTAGACAAATAGAAATATTCTGATCAAAGTGCTTCATCATGCGGCATTGCTCCTTTACTTTAGATTGTGTTGTGCTTGAGGGCATGACCATTTCAAACCGATCATCAGCAATACCCAAGGTCAAACGACCTCTTCCCATCTCAAGTATCATATCTTCAGTGGCTTGGAAGGGTCATCCAAGGAGTAACTCATTTCCTTGCTCGTCCTGCATTTCCATTACAACAAAGTCTGCTGGAAAGACAAACCGATCAACTTTCACCAACACGTCCTCACAAATGCAGTATGGCTTCACCACGGAATTGTCCGCTAACTAAATTGTCATATTGCTCGGCCTTGATTCTTTCAATCCCATCTTCTTGAATGTAGAGAGAGGCATCAGATTTATACTTGCCCCGGAATCACACAGTGCTTCGCCGAATTTCACTTTACCAATATAACATGAAATATTGAAGCAGCCCAGATCCTGCCTTTTAGGTGGCAATGTGCCCATGATGAAAGCACTCACCTGCTCCTTGAGAACCACAACCTCAGTATCAGGGATCTTCCTCTTCTTTGTAATGATGTCTTTCAGAAACTTGCCGTAAGAGGGAATTTTCTCTATTGCCTCTAACAATGGAATGTTGATAGACAGCTTTCTAAAGCTATCTAGAAACTTCTTGAACTGAGCGTCCACTTTCTTGTCTTTCACGCTATTGGGATATGGGATCGGGACATTCTATGCCCTTTGATGTGGCAGCACATATGGCGTCCTCTTCTGTGTCTCCTACTCAACAATAATGGGTTTTGATGCAACATCCTCTACCGGCTCGGTGATTGGAATCAGAACCTCCTATGTGGCCTCACCTGTGGTTTATGACTGGGGTTTGCTTGGTTCATCGGCCCTGGGATTTAAAATCTTCTTACCGCTCCATAGCAAAATTGCCTTAGCTTGTTGGTTTCCTCCTGGAATGTTTGTATTACTCGAAAAGCCTTGCTGCGCTGGCTTTTTCAAATTTTCTATCTCAACTGCCATCTGCGCCAAGGATGTCTCTATGGTCCTCATCTGAGCCCCGTGACTTTGTAGGTCCTTCCCAAATTGGTTCATAGATTCTCCTTGTTGCTTTATCTATTGGCCAAATGTGCTCATAAGTTCTTGATTCTACTTGATCACTTGGTTGAGCAACTCATTACTCTTATCCTCTGGCACCAGTTGGGGTTTTGCTTCAGGGTCTTGCAAGAAATTATTTGGGTCCTTCTAGGAGAATTTCTTGTCTTTCCTCCATGAGTAGTCGTTGTTTCTGTACCCCTGCTGTTGGTGCATAAATTTCACTTGAGCTTCATCCTCAAATTCTATATCTTCTTTTGCAAGTAGTTTCTTGGCGAGAAGGTCCATCTTTTCATTTAGCTCTTTGATGGCCTTTGACTGACCTACAGCCCGGACATGCTCTACGACGTCTCTGTCGGCCCAAGATTGCTTCTTTGCCATATTCTTCAAAATTTCCCAACACCTCGTGTCTGTGTTGTTTAAGAAAAAACCTAAACCTGCGGAATCTAAGTTACTTCTATCATGCTCGGAAAGAGCAAAATAGAAGATTTTGACCTGCTTCTCCTTGTCAAGCCCATGATGCGGGCACCTCCTTAGCATGATCTGAAACTGTTCCCAGGTCTCGAAATAAGTCTCCCCTGCCTTTTGACTTAAGTTATGAATCTTCCGTATCAGATCATTGGTCTTCTCGGGTGGAAAGAACCTCTCAAAGAACACCTCGATCATCTGGTCCCACGATTCCACATACTCATCATCAAGATTATGTAGCCATTCTCTTGCATTTCCCACCAGAGAGCTGGGGAACAACTTCAAGTACAATGTCTCCTGTGGAAACCTGTCTATCTTGATCATGTCATAGTTCTCCACGAACTGGCTAATGTGAGTCACCGGGTCTTCGTTTTTGAGCCCGTGAAATGCATTTGATTTGACCAAATTTATTAGGCCTGGATCGATATTATAGTTAGGAATGTTGATGGCCTGCCTCTTGATCGACCCTGTAGATGTAGATGCAGAAGACGCCTTGATCTTTTCCCATATTGTCTGCTCTTCTACCATGGCTTCTTATTCTGAGTCAGAATCTATTTCGTCTAATTGGTATTGAATATAGTTCTGCTCGTCGTCTGGTCTTGGCTGTGGAACCTCTGGTGATTGCTGCGTGTAGTCAGTGCTACGCGTCCTCACCATGCACCAGTACCTACAAAATAATAATTTATGTTTAGTACCGTGCTAGAAGATTTCTAAATATGAATGATAAACTATGAATTTCAAAAATGATAATAAAAAAAATAAAATGTGGCCTAGAGTGGCCGCTTGCAGCACTCGTAGTGCCGACAATTAGCCGTTTCCCCGGCAACGGTGCCAAAAAACTTGACACGATTTTACCGTGCGTAGAATGCAAGTGCACGTGTCAATGTAGTACATGCCCTTGTGAGGCCCGAGTCGAACTCAGGGACACTGAATTATCGGTAGACTACTACTAACTACTCGCAATCAGCTAGACCAATAAAAAGGTTATGAGAGTTGTTTTAAAAAGAAAATAAAATAAAATAAAACAAGCAATTGATTAAGTGTTTAGTTTAATCAATTCAAATGGAGATCTTTAAGGTTGCGGTTTCACCGCGGGTTTTCATTGTATGAATTTCCACATAGTTAAACATGTTCATCTCTCAATCTGGGTAGTGGCCTGTAGTCAGAATTGTCCACTATCGTGGTACAATTCACTACCTAAATCTAGCTCAGTTCCACCGTCGTAGTAACATATACCCTAAATTAGGTGCATTAAAATCAACCTCTGGGTTTCCACCATTAACCGTACATCACCTTGTTCAAGGATTTATGAGTTAATGTGAATTTCGTCTCTTTTCAACCGTTAATTATTTTTTCAAAGCAATTAAAGGCATTATATTATCATTAGAGTGATCAAGCATAATGATATAATGGAGAAAATGAAATCATACCACGGATTTAAGAGACAAAATATGAATTACTATGATAACAATGTCATACAATGATTCCCCAGGCTACTCCCGGTCCTAAAGACAAAGGGGATTAGCCCCGCATGTTCATCTCAGAGCAAGACATGGTTGAAGAAAGGGGAAACATGGATAAAAATGTGAATAAGTGATGAAACCCCTGAACGGAGAAGATCCAAGCGTTTCTCGGCGTAGAATGCGCGATCTACAACCTTTCAGCGGTGGAAAACGTCTTCTTTGGCTTCCGGAATGGCTGGGGCATGCTTCTGGGCTCCGTTCTTCTCTCCACCCTTCTTGGGACGTGTGTAGTGGCTAATGACGTGATTCTCTCTTCTTGGCCGCCGTCATTAGGTATAATCACTGAGTTAGGTTGCAAAAATATCACAACCATTGGATTAGAGTCGATCTGAAACAAACTTTAATCTGACGACGTCAATACCATCGACGCGGGTCGATGGTATCGACCCCTCGGGATATCGGCAAGCCTTCTTTGCTTTTCTTCATTGCGCCTGATGCTGACTCGATACCATCGATGCGGGTCGATGGTATCGACACCCTTTGGCGTCGGTTTTATCCCTTTTCCGTCACTGAAACGGGATGTGTCGATAGTATCGACTGACTAGTCGCCAGCAACCTGATGATAACTCGATACCATCGACCTCACGGTCGATGGTATCGACTCTGCGCTGCTCCTTGCGGCTGCCTGCCTGTGGCTGTGTTGATAGTATTGACTGCTGTCGATGGTATCGACAACATCAAATATGTGTTTTTCCTGAAATTGCAAAACAAAACCACATCAGCCGAGATAAAAACTATTATTGTAATCATTTATGCTCAAAACAATAAAATAAGAGAGATTTGACACTGAGAAGGATCATAGACTAAAGTAAGTGAATTATGGAATATTAACCACCAAAATGACCAATAAACGCATAAAACACAAGTAAAACAAGTCTATAAATTTGACTCAAAATCATCGCATCAGCCTCCAACTTCAAAACTATAGTCAAATTCAAAAATCCAACTGAGGTCATCATAAAAAATACCACCTCATTACATAACATGAAGCTTTTCATTCATTTCCTCTAGTATGCATGACTCATAAATGAATCCAACATTCATTACCTCTCTAGCCTAGAACTAATCTCGTTGCTAGCATTGATGTCACTTACTTCCATGTAGGTGCATGCCTATCTCCTATTTGTATCTTAGTGGGAAAACACCTTTGTTAGGGTTCCTACCTAGAGGAGTTAAACTTTTTGGTCACCTCTAACCTTCCGATTTAGGGTGTTATCTCTCTCTTAGATCTTTTCCCCTTTTTAGGGATGGCCCACCCTAGGTCTGGTTACCAAAACCAAAAGTTTCACTAGGGGTCATGCAACCACTTATTGTTTATGTTTCCCATGCATATTCCAGTCCTCCACATATATCATGCTTGCCTAACCTACGTACTTGCATGCATGGACAAACTAAGGTACCCAACTTATTGGGTTCTCTCCTTCTCTATCCACTACTTAAGGTTTTGGGTTGAGGTTAGGGTTTACAACCTGCACTTTAGGTTTTACAATTCTCGTGACCCACTGAGGTTGTTTTTCCTTACCATCCCTAGTCTATCTAGGGTTTACCTTTATAGAGGAGAAAACCATCAAACATGTTCGCTTTATCATTATGTGCACTTTTATTATTTAGCATAGGATGCCTTAATCCCCAAAACTCGAGAGGAGGTGGAGAGAGAGAAAACCTTAAGCACTTAAAGTTTTTCAGTGGAAGAGGGTAAAGAAGTGATTAAAGTAGATGAGAAATCTTAGATGTATCTTATTTTGAGTCAAATCCTCATATTTTGGCAAGGCAATCACTCAAATTCTGGGAGTCCTAGTAAACCAACTAGTGGGGCAGAGGAAAATCTTGCCAGCCCTCAGATTGTGATCCTTTTCTAGACACCTCCATCTTTGGAAAATTCTCTAATAACTCCCTTAGGGGTCTAAAGAATTTGTAAAATTTAATAATTATTAGAGATTATTTGGAAAACCGGGCTCTGATACCAAATGTAACGACCCCACCCCTCAACAACCCCCAATTAAGGAAGGCCAAGAAGCTAGAGCCGTTATCCTAAAACATGATCATATGGTTTTGCAAATAATAAAAAATAATTAATAAATTCTACCACAACTTGGCCTAAAGAAAGATAAAAAAATTCTTTATTTTGTCTATTCTTTCTATTAGAAATCATGTGTAAATGAAAACTAATCAATTCTGGCCATCCATGCCACTTTCTAGAGAATTATACACAATTCTCACACATACACACAATTATCTTATAATTATTTTTCATTTTAATTATATGGGATTTTCACTCATCCTATTTCCTTTTTATCCATCATTGGATTATTAAAATAGTATAAACCACAAAATCATGCATCCAAGGGAAATTTGCAAAGAAATCCATTCTTTAAAACAAATCACTCAAATTTCCATTCAAGTATCTTTTACTTGCATAATTGCATTTTCAGTTATTTTAAAAATACAAGCAAAATTGAGGTTATAACAACTTCCATATGATACTCCAAAGAAGTTTTGGCCGAAGCCGTTAGTACTTCATATTTTATGCAAAATTGGGTTTTCACTCATCTATCTTTGATGAAAACCCCCCTTGTACTAGGGCGTGGTAGAAAACCTTCCATGGAATTCTTTCATGTTTTTGGTTGTCCTTGTTTTATTTTAAACATCAAAGATTCTCTTGACAAATTTGATCTGAAATCTTACAAGGCTTTCATTCTTGGCTACAACACTACTAGTAAGGCTTATAGAGTGTTTAACATTGAATTGTGTAAATTAGAAGAATATATCAATGTTAAATTTGTTGAGACTAACCCCTCTATTTCCAAGAATATTTTTAATGATTATGTTGTGGGTGAGGTGATCCCTCACGTGAAAGAGCTCAACGTTGTTGATAATGGAAAAGAGGTGTTAGGTAATGAAGAAGAGAAAGAAGAAGAAAAGAAGGATCCAACTCCCTGATTTACAAAGTGTCATCTAAAAGAGCTCATCATAGGTAATCCCTTTGAAAGGGTGAAGATAAGAGCTGCTTACAACAAAGAACAAGTTGACAACACCTTCATCTCTTGACTTGAGCCAAAGAATGTCAAAGAAGCTCTCAAGGATGATGAATGAATCCTAGCCATGCAAGAAGAATTGGAATAGTTTGAAAAGAACATAGTATGGACCCTACTACCTAGACCATGTGATAAAAAGATCATTGACACCAAGTGGGTCACCACAACAAGCTTGATGAAAGAGGAAATGTGGTAAGGAACAAATCAAGGTTAGTATTTCAAGGTTAAAACCAATATGATGGTATTGATTTTGATGAAACCTATGCACCTATTGCTAAACTTTAATCTATTAGAATGCTACTTTACTAGTTACAAGAATTTCCTGCTTTATAAAATGGATGTTAAAAGTGCGTCTTTGAATTTTACAATTGAGGAGGAAGTTCATGTAGGTCAAACTCTTGACTTTGAACATGATAAAATTCCTAACCATGTTTATGTGTTAATAAAAGCTCTCTATGGACCCAAACAAACCCTTAGATCTTGGTAAGAGAAATTAAAGAACTTTTTTCTAGATAATGGCTATATTGTGGGCAAAGTCGATTATACCTTGTTTCTAAAACACACTTCTAGAAATTTCTTGAGCATTCAAATTTATGTTGATGGTAATATATTTGGCAAAATTGATCTTGATCTTTGTAAGGAGTCTAGTTTTCTTATGTAAAGTGAGTTTTAGATGAGCATGATGGGGAGCTTACTTTCTTCCTCGGCTTCCAAATCATTAAAATCAAGGAAGGTAACTTCATCAACTAAGGTAAGTACACCAATGAACTACTTAAGCACTTTGTGATGGAGAACATCAAGTTGATGGACACCCCCATGCCAAACACCACCTAGCTTGATAGAGATGAAGAAGGTGAGAATGTGGATGAGAATCTCTATAGAGGTATGATTGGAATTTTTAAGTATATAACTACCTCAAGACCTAATATAATGTTTAGTGTTGGCTTGTCTGCTCATTTTCAATAAGTACAATAAAATGATATCTCATATAGATTAAGGGAATTTTGAGGTATCTAGCCAAAACTCAAAATTTTAGACTATGGTATCCCAAGTCAAGGGACTTTACTCTTACTGCCTATAGTGATTGTAATGCCCAGGACCACTACCCAAGGCTCTAGTAGAGTTTCAGGAATGACGACTGTCCCCACAGACCACCACTAGCCTTAACTGCGCGCTTTGTCCTCACTCACGCGCATGTCAGGATCAACTTCCCGACAGGTCACCCATCCCAGTACTACTCCAAGTTGAGCACGCTTAACTATGAAGTTCTTAGTGATGGGCTCTCGGAAAAGGAGGTGCACCTTGGTGATATGGGTAGTCCAATCATTCCTTTTAAGATCATGTTATCCGAGGCCTCAAATCTTGGGTTGTTACAATCTCCCCCACTTAGACTCTTGACGTCCTCATCAAGGCTCAACTATATGGCCTCATAATCTAAACCCATTTCAGTGCAGACCCACAATGGCCCATGGACATCCAGCTCCCGATCACAGAATACCAGCGCAATGGTGGCTACGTCTACCATGGACAACCCTTTCCTACATGCCTGGACCGCACGACTCAAGACTGGCGTTCCACATGCCCATGTGGGCCCCACCTACTGGAGGGGTTATGGCTCTGATACCATTTGTAATGCCGGGGCCCACTGCCCAAGGCTCTAGTAGAGTTTTAGGAATGACGACTGTCCCCACAGACCACCACTAGCCTTAACTGCACATTTTGTCCACACTCATGCACAAGCCGGGGTCAACCTCCCAACTAGTCACCCATCCTAGTACTACTCCAAGCCGAGCATGCTTAACTATGGAGTTATTTAGTGATGGGCTCCCAGAAAAGGAGGTGCACCTTGGTGATATGGGTAGTCCAATCATTCCTTTTAAGATCATGTTATCCGAGGCCTCAAATCCTCGGATGTTACAGTGATGCTGATTATGCAGGTTGTTTGATTCATAGAAAGTGCAAAAGTGGCACTTGCTTCTTCCTACAACCATGCCTAGTTTGTTGGTTCTATAAGAAACAAAGAAACGTGTCTCTTCCAATTACCGAGGCTGAATATAGTGTAGATGGGAGTTGTGCCCTAGTTCTATGGATGAAGTAAATGCTCTAAGACTTTAACATTGAATTTTATGCTTCTCCTATCCACTGTGATAATACTAGTGCAATTAATTTATCTTGTAATCCTATATTTCATAGTAGAGCTAAACATATAGAGGTTTATCATCATTTTCTTCATGACCACATTGCCAAGAAGGATATCTATATCACGCATGTGGACACAAAGAATCATCTTGCATACATTTTCAGTAAACCTCTATCTAGAGAGGAAATTACTATTATTAGATCAAAACTGCTTATAATTAACTACTCTTGATGATATTGACATGCAATCTACATAGATGTTCACATACCTATATGTCTTGCTCATGTCTTTCTCACCTTATACTTCCTAAGTGCTATTTTTGACATGTTTTCATGCCTTGTTTCACTTGTTTTTGGCTATTTTTCACGAACAAATGTTTTATCACAAAATAGTAGTCATTGATGAATGAAATGTGCCTCAATATGTTTAAAATACTTGATAGGATAGAAAAATAAATTTATATAGCACTCTAAAGGCATAGAATTAAGTTTTATATGTTTTGGGATAGGATGCTAATTGGTCGAGTTTGACCCATTATAAATGGACTGATCCTTCACTGAGGACAAAAGATGAAATACCTGATTGATCAAGTTTCCCAATCTCAGAACTCGACCAATAGTGGCACTGCCCCAAATTTATAAAGGGTATCCGTCGAATTTTCTCCCTTTCGACTAGATAAAAATCGATTGAAAGTCCTTCTCCAGTTCTCATCCTCATACCCTAGGCTCGACCTTCCCCTCCTACACCCTTTGGATCCGTAGATCAGTCCTCCTTGCCTCTCCCACCAGGGACCTAGGTGGTTAGGAAACCTGCCTTGTGCATTTCCTTCTTCATTTGGTGGTTTCTTCTTCTCTATCTAGCCATATAGCCTCCAAACATAGGAAGAGATCCACTCTTAATGGAGAAACCTCCACACCAGCTGTTCCAAGGCATGTTTCCTTTGATGGAACCTCATTCATCTCAACCCAAGCATTAAATAGGTATAAGGAAATCCTTCCTAGGACTCTGTTTCCTTTTGAGCCTTGTTTGAACCTCACTTTGCAATGAGTGAGGTGATTAAAGAGATTCTAGGGTGTTCCAAGAACACCATCTAAGAGTTTTGTGTGTAGAGCGTTCGTTCTTCTCAAATGCCATGTCAAGTACAAAAGTTGTCCTTGAATTCTATGAAAATTTGACGTGGAACTACAACATCCTTGTCCCTCCACATGATACCTAAGTCATTTTGACTTCAATGATCACCAATACCAAGTTAACCATCTCTAAGGTTTTTTTAATACCTATTTCTTTGATAGTAATGTCATTACTTCTTGGGTGGCTTCCTATCCTTCTTACCACGACCTTTTGGACCCTGAAGGTTTCTACAAGAGCTTTGATCCCATGATTACCCTTCCTAACATCCATAAGTTCCAGAAGAAACCAAATATACCATAAAGGAAAAAATCCACCCTACCCTCCTCTTTCCTTGATATCAAGACAATATTGATTTCCATAGTGGTCAATTACAATATCCCTCCCAAGAGAAATCAAATGGAGTTTGCACAGAACACAACAATAATCATGTATTATCTCTTGAATGATATCAGAGTTAAGTGGGCTCATTACATTCTACATCATATGATATGATTTGACTCTGGAACAATACCACCGACATCCATCTCCCGTACCACGAGCTGATTTGTGGTGTGTTTACTCACCATAATGAAAAATCCCTCATCCATGACCTTGGATACAAGCCAATTCGTAGAGGGGTTTGCATTAGTGAGACAACCATCAATAGGAACTTTCTACCCAACTCTTCTTCCACCACACCAGGTGCCTCTACCTCCATCCAAGCCCCTCCACCTCTACCACCACCTCGACCTGACTGCGCCTCATTTTCTATATCTAATGAAGCCCTCATGAGATATATGATACATCAATAGGCATATACTTTCAAGTTCAGGAGCATCTCCACTAGGACCTCTTCCATATCATGTCTCATATCAACCTATCTTGCAGACAACCATACCCACCCTATTAGGCGTACCCTGGAGTTAGATATGCCTCCTATGCATACAATCAGTTCTACCCTGACTCTCCACCTCGTACTGCTTCTGCTGCACCCCTTGTTTCTATTGATGGTGGACTTGTCCCTGCCCCTAGAGCTCTTCCTCTTCTGACTTTGCTTGTTGGCCCCACTACCACTCTGCTTAATGGCTATGATGGAGTTACCACTCCTACCTTCCTGTAAGTAAATGCTCTACATGCATGTGGCATGTCTTGGGCTAAGTAGAATGCCAAGTGGCATGGTACCCGTGCTTTTGGGACTCATGATGATGAGGAGATGTTAGACTAGGATGATGAGGCTACAAATGATGAT
The DNA here is from genome assembly GCA_963693085.1 of Alisma plantago-aquatica. Lineage (NCBI taxonomy): Eukaryota > Viridiplantae > Streptophyta > Magnoliopsida > Alismatales > Alismataceae > Alisma > Alisma plantago-aquatica. Next base: position 1,978,482,747 of record OY856409.1, read on the forward strand.
GGTGAGGATGTTGATGGATTTGATGATGACATTGACGGTTCTAATGATGGTGATGATGGTGAGGCTCCATCTACTACCATTGTTGCACCATTTGATGACGATGAGGACTATCAACCCAAGGATGATGAGGAGGAAGACATAGTTGATGTAGTAGATGTTTTTGATGTTTAGTTCTAAGGTCTTTTAGAGTGCTCATATATATATATATATATATATATATATATATGTCTTCCTCGAAATCCTCAACTAGAGTATAAGGGTTTTCTATACAATAGGATTTTGCCACCAAGGTATGTGCTACACTATTACCTTGATGCTTAACAAAAAGGAAGTTGAAAGAATAGAACTCCTGTGAGAATTTAATAATGTTGCACACCATTAAATCCTCATAGCCCCATCCACATCCTCCCATCTTCACATCTCATACCAGAACTTCATTGTCCATCTCAGTGATGAGATGCCTAAAGACCATCTTGTGTGTTGTCTTCATGCCTTTGAGAATAGATGCACCCTCTGCCCAAAGCACCGAGAATGCATACTCAATCTTGCTTTTGTGTGTCATTCTGATGTGTCCCCTATCATCACGAACTGTAACCCCTCAACCCCCTTTTCCATCATGTCCCACACTTGCATTAATGTTCATTTTGTAGCATCCCAGTGGTGGTCTAATCCATCCGCATGGCCTGATGTTTGGTCTGTGTCGACTACTACCATTAACTATCTTTGTGTACTTGGCATGGTCCACCACCATTGTCATGAATCCCACCGCCAAGGTAGGGATGAAGGGAGGGAGTGACTCAAACATGTGTTTGTTCCTTGTTGTCCATGTCACCCAATGTAGTGTGGCTCCTTCCTCCTTCCTTTGCTGGTCGTCACATAGGAGTAGGTCACAGATGAACTCCCCTACTTCCATGTTTTCAATGTGGTCACTCTAGTCTATGTTTCCCATCGTCCATACTTGTCTAGCATTGTTGCATGTTAGTAGAGTGTGAGACAGGTTCTCTTGTGATGTTCCACACCTCTGACAAATATCATCCTGCACCACCTATTTCTTGAACAGTTCTAAATTGGTTGGGAGAATGTTCAAAAGAGCGCGCCATATGAAGTTCTTCAATTTGGGTGGTCATTGTTGCTTCCAAATGCTACGCCAATCATCTTCATTGAGACCGTCAATAAAATCTGTCATGCACCTAATTAATCTATATGTGCTGCCTACTGTGAAGCTTCTTTTGTTGTCTTTATCCCAACACAAGGTATCTTCCTCATATAGTGACACTGGAATGGACCTAACCATATCTCCAATACGTGGGGGGAAGTATTCTAATAATGTTGTGTTGTCCCACTAACTCGTATCCTAGTCAATGAGATTGTGGAGTGTCCTATATTCCACCAGCCCCTGTATGACAACGATGAACCGGGCCTCCTAGTTGTGGTAACCATCTGTGTTGGTATATGTCTATCTTACTACCATTCCCAACTCTCCATAGAAATCCTAGTTTTTCCATATGCATCCCACCCCATACATTCCTCCATGTGTATCTTGGTGATCCTCCAATCTATGCATTAATAACTGAAGAGGGCTTAAAATATTTTTCTTTCAAAATCCTAGACATAAGAGAATTTGCATTCGTTGCTAATTGACACCCTTAATTTGACATTAGTTCTTGGTTGAAAGACTTTAGGTCCCTGAAGCCCATCTAGCCATACTCCTTAGGCCTACTCAATCTCTCCCAACTCATCTAGTGCATTTTCCTTTTGCCTTCTTTTGACCCCCACCAGAAGTGTGCTATCATTGAGTGGATCTCATCAATCAACCTTTTTGGGAATTTGAAGATACTCATCAAGTATGTAGGAATAGCTTGGATGATGTATTTGATGAGGACCTCCTTTCATGGCATGGATAAAAGTTGTTCCTTCCATTCCTGTGGTTTCTTCCATACTCTGTCTTTAATGGCAACAAAGATAACCTTTTTAGATCTGCCAATCACCATGGGCATGCCCAGATACCTGTCATGTGATTCCACCTCCCTGACCTGCATCATTTCTTTAATTGTGTTCCTCCTATCTTCAACAACATTTGAACTAAAGGAGGCCTCCGTCTTGTCGTAGTTGATTTTCTGTCCATATGTCCTCTCATATTGGATTCTTCTGAGGTCACTCTTGAGAACACATCATTGTCATCCACAAAAAGAAGGTGTGATACACGAGGGCCTTGACGGCTATCCCTCACTCCATGGATACGATTCTCCTATGCTGCCTTGTTAAGAGAAAAGGACAAAACTTCATCACAAAAAAGAAAGAGATAGGGAGAGATTGGATCACCTTTGCGTAGCCCTCTTGAATGTCTTGAAAATCCCCTTCTTTTTCCATTGACGATGTATTTATGTGAAACACTAGTAACACATTTTCTCACTTTGGTTTTCTACAACCTTGGCAACCCCATTTTTTTCATGACTCTATCCAGGAAAGCCCACTCCACCCTATCATAAGCCTTGCTCATATCCAACTTAAGAGCCATCAACCCCACTTTGCCTTGCTTTTAGTTTTTCATAGTGTGAAAGAGTTTGTATGCACCAAAGTGTTTTATGTAATCATTATTCCACCCATGAAAGTGCTCTGGTTCTTAGAAATCATGTTGTTTAGCAAAAGTTTAATCATATTTCCCAACACGTTCGTAATAATCGTATATGATACATTGCATAAGCTGATTGGGTGATATTCAATGATTCTCATTGGGATTGAATGATTTTGGGATCAAGGCAATGTGTGCATCATTTATTTCCTCCAGGCTTATCCCTCCTTTCCACAAATTAGTAATAAAGTTCGGCATGCTTCTTTTCACTGTACCCTAGAATTTTTGATAAAAAACTACCTTCATGTCGTATGGACTTGGAGCTTTATTCGGGTGAATCTGTTGGTCTTCCATCTACACCTCCTCTTCCGTCGGCTCTTTGATCACTTGGTTAGTTTCATTGCTAGGGAAAGCCTCTCCATGCCTTCTAAAAAAGTATCAACTCCAGTCAGGTTAAAGGTAGTGAACAGAGAAGATAAGAAAGATGTAATGACCCTCTCAATTTCCTCTAGATTTGTCTACTAGCTTTCATCTTCCTTGAAAAGTCCTCCTATCTTATTTCTTCTTTTTCTTTGATTCACTTTGTGGTGAAAATATTGTGTGTTCTTATCTCCATCCCGCATCACATTAATCCTTGCCCTTGCATGCCAGGAACTTTCTTCCTAGTGTTGGAGTTCCTATAATTTCTTGGACAACTTTGTGCATTCTTCTATCATATCATGAGATGACATTCTATTTTGGGCTCTTTTGAAGTCTTTCTTGGTTCTTCTGATCCTTCTTTTGATGTTACCAAATTTATTAGCAGCCCAAGAACTCAAGCTTGCAGCACATGCTTCAATTTGCATGTGTATCCCCTTGTTCATATTGCTTTCCCAAGACTGGTCCATTATCATTTTGCACTCTGGGGAAGACAACCACATGGTCTAAAATCAGAAACTCCTTTTTTTCCCTCACTTTATCTATTCCTTTCTTCCCAAAGAAGAACTTTACCATGGTTAGAATTGCTGATCGGGTAATTTTTAGCTTTCCTCCCGTCAAAGATCTCATACCATTTTCTATGATCATGAAATGATCCGGCCTTTCCATAACGAGTTTGTCCACTATCAAACCTCTTTTCCATGTTAATTAGCTGAGGTCCACCAGTTGACAAGTGTCCACTGCCTCTATGAAGTTGCGCTTCTGTCAATCATTACAGGGTTAGCCTCCTCGTTTTTCTTCAGCTGCCATAATATCATTGAAATACCCCTCAAATACTTTAGGACAATCTAAACACCTGCTTAGGTCCTCCATCAACTTCCATGTGTGAATCTTGTCTTGAACCACTGCCCAACCATAGATTCCCACAAAGAAAACAATCTCCACCTAGTCCTCCTGATTAACCTTAGCACAAATGTGATGGTCTGAGAAAGACTTGATAGTGACTGTATCGCCTCTCCACCATAAACCTAGACCCCCCGATCTTCCTTTGCTATCAACACCAAACCCACTGTGAAACCCACACCTTATTCTCATACTCTCCTGATCTGCATTCCTAGACATAGTTTCCATCATCTTAACTATTATGCATTTCCCTCCACCACCTTCTTTTCAGGGATTCTATCATCCCAGGGTGGCCCAAACCCTGGACATTCCAAACTAAGGTTTGAATTTCCCTTCACGTGCCTATTTGATCCTGGAACCCGCTACTTTTTTATTGAGACACACACTGTGTTCACTACTTTTCTGGCGTTTCCCTTCCCCCTAGCACTAGAGTCATCGATACCTCCTCCACTTCCTCCTTCCCCTACCCCTCTTCATAGCCCCTGGCCTTACCCCTCCATCACCTTCCCTATTCACAACCTCTTCACCTTTCCTCCTCATCCTTGTAAATCATTTTCCCTTCCCCCCTTCCCTCTTTCTTCGAAATAGATCTTACTGTACCCTGATCATTATAGCACTGACCAATGATATTTGTAACCAGGATCGAGTAACTCTCGTGTGTAGACCTTCTTCTATCATCGAGTTCCCTGGATGACTGCTTTTCTTGATGTGGTTGTTGGGGTATGTTGTGAGACCCCTAGACACCTTCATCTTGTGCTTTCTTCATCAATTTGGTATCTCCCTTTTTACAGATCCGATCTTCAAAAAGTGGATTCCTCTCTTCATTACATGGCGGGTTTTACATTTCTCCCATGCGTGAACCTTCTGCACTACACACCTCCTCCAAACCACTTGTCCTCAACGCGGTTGCTTTCTCTTCAAAGACCTTTGCCAGTGCATTCATGGACATCAGAAAACTAGACTCAGCTTCATCCTCCTACATCCCTGCTTTCTTATTCTCCCTCACTTTTCCTTCTCCTCTTTGAATAGACCACCTATCTGATTTCCCCTATGAAGATGTAGGTTTAGAAGTGAGTTTTAGGTCCTTGGATGACTCGTGTCCAAACAACTCCTCCTTTATTGGAATCCCCCATCTCTTCTTCAGTTAAGCTTTAATCCACATCCCCCAAAAGTGTGGTTTCAAGGATTCCTCATCCTCCTCTCCTATGTTGTAGTCTTTGGCCAGATGAATAATGATTCCACATAGATAACTGGATGAAGGAAGCCTTTCATATCAAATCTCTATAGGAACAATGTTACCTTCATTGTCTCTTATCTTTTATTTCTTCCTGATCGGCTTCATGATATCTACCTACACCCTTGCCCTGCACAATACATCCCATCCCAAATCTTTGTGATCTAATTCCAGAACTTACCCAATCTTGCTAGACACTACCTTTATTGCCTCCACCGATCTATAACCTAGGGGTAGGTTGTGTATACGGATCCAGAAGGGGCTATGTGTGAGCCTGATCACTGTCGACATGTCCTCTGACTTGATGTCTTTGATTACTAGAAGGTGGTTATCTAAGTTTCAAGGGCCCTTATTCATGACTTTCTCATTATCCCTCTAATAGAGGAACTCGATGATAAAAATGTTATCATAATCTATCTGAAACTGGCTTTCTTCTATAGTGACCAAGCGTTCAACAAAGTTCGTTTTAGCGTCGGGAAGTTGTATGGTCTGTTTGTTTTCAGCCATCCAACCAGTGCTAGGGTTAAGTGTTTGTTGTCAGTTTGGATCTTTGCCTCCTTGAAGTTGAGAACGTCATTTTCCTCTTCATCCTAAACCTTAAGAGCTATGTACCTATCCACTAACTCATCTATATATAGGGTATATATTCACTACATGTATGGGTAACTTACTTTAGTTACAAGTGGATCTATTTTTTAATAGAAAGCTACCTATTTGTAACGAGACAGACAACATTTGTAATTAGATGACCAAATTTGTAATACAAACATTCATTTTGTATTACATGTCTGATTATAATAAAAATGATATTTATGACAACAATTTACGTTATAATACAAAATAAGTGTTTATATTACAAATTTGGTGATCTCATTACAAACGTTGTCTATCTCATTACAAATAGGTACCTTTCTATTACAAAATAGATCCATAGGTAACTAAAGTTAGTTACCCGCACAGATAGTGAATGAATGGCCATATATATATATATATATATATATATATATATATATATATATATATATATATATATATATATATATATATATATATATATATATATATATATAGACACACACACACACATATATATACACATACAATCATGTATTCGAACTTTAGACAATGTATCTGAGGCATACTATTTTATCATCTCTTTGTTTTTCATTGGTTTGTAGCTCTTTTTTTGAGAGAACATATTTGGTGTTGTAATCACATTCTTATGTACCTTAACTCTTTGGTTGACTATATCTTATGAGTTCTTGGTATGCTATTCCATATTTTGATTTTGACTCTAGACTATGTGTTTCTCTCTATTTTGTCTCTGTTTGGTGTGCACTATGTGTGATTGCTTGTGCCTATGGAGAAGACATGTTCTTTGTCACTCTTATCCCCCTGCATTTTTGATATGACAAAGGTGGAGAAATGACCTTGACCATATTTATTCTATTTCTTATGTGATTCTTTTCTTGTCAATTATTTAAAATATCATGCCACTTGCTAGATGACCATATTATATATATATGTGCTATGCTTGTTTGTGGAGAGACAAACCATGTAGGCATAGGTCAGAATGAATTGAGGGGAAGCAATATACATTGATCAATCATGTATGCCCTTGCAATTTACAAGGTAAAGGTTTAACTTTCACATCCTTCTCAAAGGTAAAAGTTTAAATTTTCATATCCTTTTCAATATGTTGAGGAATGGTCTGTCATTGTCAAAAGGGGGAGAATGTTGACCTGAGAGTTACATATTGTCCATATTTTGATAATGACTTAACCATTCCATTTATATGCATCTGATATGTCTATTTGAGGTTGATTTCAGGCATCGGGTACATGAGAAGGGCCCCTTCCATAAAGCCCTCACTTGATCCAGTTCAAGTCAAAAGCAATGCAAATTCACCTTTTTGGAAAACACCCTAAAATCCTTAGGATGATTTTTGTAATCATTTGTATTAATTTGCGACTTGTATCTATGATGAGAAAAAAACAAGAGCCCCAAATTCAAACATTTAATAACTCTATTTTTTTTCCCAAAATTCATTACATGGAGTTTTTTGGTCGAGTTTTACCTGTTACAAACTCAATTGATCCCATTGATGGATTTTGTCAAAATTCAGGTTCATTCGAGTTTACCATTCATAAAACTTGACCGAATCCTTCACTAAGAAAAATTAATTTAAGTGTCCAGTTGAGTTTCATCCATAATAAACTTGAACGATGTTTAAATTATCTTTTTCACATAATACAATCGGTCGAGTTAACTTTATTAAAACTCGATTGAATGCACTATATGGAAAGTGCAAAAAAAGTGATTCTAGCTATTAAGAGTGTAGCAAAACTTGAAATTATATCCATTTCAACCGTCAAAATGGCCTAGTACTCCTACTCTCTAGTGGACACCCCCAATTATAAATAAGACCTCTTAGAGTTCATTCCAAGGTTGCTCCTTTATGCTATTCAAGCTCCTAGCTATAGTTGAGTGCATCCACTGCACTTGAGCCCCTTTCTCTCTCTTGTTTGCAAATCAAAATGTCAATATGAGTGAGATAGGATCTGTGTGAGAGAGGTACTTCATTGTATGCTTGTAAAGCTCTCAAAGCTTCATTGTCCCCAACCCCTTTCTTCAAGATCAAGTTGGTGGAAGATTCTCCAAGTGAAGGAGAAGGTCCAAGATTCTTCAAGCTATAGAAGAAGGTGCAAAAGCTTCTCCAAGGTGAAGGAGAAGGTCAAGGTTGCAAATCTAGGAGTATAAGTGGGTAAATCCTTCAAGGCAAAAGACTCAGTTTAAGAAGGGGATCTCCTTGGTGAAGGTGTCCAACTACTTGCAAGAGTGGGTAATACCTTGTAGAGATAGAAGACTCTAGATCCTCTAGATATGTAAGACCTTGGTTTCTTATTGGTTCCCTTATCCTCAAAGGGAAGGTTGGGTACCCTTGTCCCAAAAAAGGAAGGTCATCGTTTATGTCTTATAATGGAATATAGGTATACATGGGTTGTAAAATCATAGTGCTTGACCTCTCTAGGTAGTAAACTGACTATCTCCTAGTTTTAATACTAGAACCACTCTAAACAACTTGTGTTCTTTTGTTTATTCAATCTCTCTCATCCTTGCTATGTATGTTTAGTTTCAGTACAAATTCAATATTTGCAATCCCTTGTATAGTTGTAACTTGAAGGTCTAACGACTTTTGGGTAAGTGTTTTTAGCTCTATTCACCCACCCTCTAGAGCCCTTGTGATCCAACACTTGGTAGTGGACGACCTTGGTAGCTCATTTGAGGAGGTTGTTATTGTTCCACATTTTCTGCACCAAAGGGTTTCCATATTAAAAACTAGGATGGTTCATGGTTTAATTTGGATTATAATAAGCTTGTTCAGGAATACTATGGATGGAGTTGAGATCATCCATTTGCTTCCCATCTTCAAGTTGCATTGGAGTGTTATAGAGTAGTTAGCACTGCTGAGTGGAGTGATCATAGCCTTGGCATATGCCACAAAGCAATTATGCAGATTTTACTTGTTGTTGTGGATATTAAGGTTGTTGTGACTCTCCTCTTCTTTCATAAGAAATGAAAGAGGACTCTATTCTGTCTTGCTTCAAGGTGAGAATTTTTAGACTTCCGTCTATAGATTTGATCTTAGAACTATCTTCAGCCATGGATATTGTGAGAACTCCCCCTTGTACTCAACTAGGTTGGGTTTGGGTTCCAACACTTCTCTTTAAGAGTTCCCAGACACTATCAAAATTTTGAAACGTGAAGTTACCTCCTGATGAAGTAGGAAGGAAGGTCTTGGTATCTTTGTTGAAACCCCAATAGAATGTCTCAATTGGTTCTAATTAAGGGATGCAATGATGTGGGCAACAGAGAAAAATTTCCTTAAATCACTCACAAGATTCACCCAACATTTCTCCTAGAAACACGTGAAATTGGGTGATTTGACCCATATTTGGTAGGTGAGGGATAGGTATAATACTTTTTGAGGAACTTTGATTGGAGGGTTTGACATGTGGTGATGTGATCACCTTTAATAGTATTATACTGGCTAGTGGCTAGATCAGATAGTAATTAATTGAAAAGCCATAATTTGAGGGTTTCGTCTACGATGCCTGGAATTTTGTTCAAGGGGCATAGGTCGGTGAAGCACTGAAGGTGGTCTTCACAATTTTTTCCCATCATCCTAGGGAAAGGTTTTTCTTGGAGGATAGCAATCCATTTCGTGTGGATCTCAAATTGAGGAGCAATGATAGCAGGGCACCATGGGATGTAGTGCATCAATGGTAGATGGACTGAAAAGTTCTTGGTTTTTTCTATCATTCTTCTTGATGAAGGGAAGCGGCTTGGGATTCAAACTCAGTGATAGAGGAATCCTTTGGTTCGACCTTGATGGCATCTCTCTATGTGGCTAAGGCCTGATCTATCGATTGGTTGATTTCCTCTTCTTAAGCCATCATGATCCAATGGGTTTGATTCAGATGATAGAAGGGTGTGTCAATCTCAAGCTCAAATGGGAGTGGTGTATTGACAACACCTCTGGAGCATCACATAGATTGTTTGATACTTGAGGAAGAGGTCAGAAAATGGAAAGGTAGATTCAAGAAGACAAGACAAATGTCAAAAATTAAGAAAAGCAAATTGTTTTAAAATTAACATTGTCATCCCCAGAAACAATGCCAAGATTTGATGTGTCATCATGAATACATAAAATCCACTAGGATGGTATCCTAGAGTTTATCCTTTTAAGGGCAAACAACTCACTTGTAAAACAAGAAAGTGGATTTGAGTACAAAATGGTATCGATCCAAAGGAATAACTTTATTAACTGTTAAATCAAACCATTTTGTGATCAATCGAAAGTAAATTCCAGTTTGACGAATTTGATTGAACTAAAGCAAGAAAGTAAAATTGTAAAAGTAAAGTAAACTATCAAAGAACTAGACAAAATGAAAAGTAAACTTGTAGAAAGGAGATTGATTAAGGTTGGGTTTTAATTCAATTAATGGGAATTTTTGGAAGTCTAGATTTCACCACCATGAACCTTTGAATTTATCTTAGCCACTTTTAATTCCATTTAAATATATTATAGATTAGGATCATGTTTATCTATTCCTTTTGGCAAAAAATCTCATGGATCAAGCTATCTAGACCCGGGGTCAGGTGTTTTGTAGGTCCTAGTTCAATCATTTAACAAGTTTATGTCTTGCGTCTCATCAAGAAACTCGTGCGTGTCATTTGATGTCTAGGTTCATAAATATGGAGTCTCGTCATCATGGATCATAACAGTGATGAAGAACAAAGTATTTTCATAATTCACATTTTCAAATGAAGAAAGACACGTCTTTTATTTATTTAATGGAATTAAGGTTTCCTAAGACACAATATGGGTTGATGGGGCTACTCCCCATGTCCCAACAATTGAAGGACTACTTCATACCACTCACAGAAGCAACAATAAGGATAAAAATAATAAGTATCATGTTGTTATCAATACTTTCTAGACTCCATCTCTTCTTTCCTATTTAGTTCTATCGAGCATAATTCTGAGATGATAGGTGGGGTTCTGCAATGTTTGAGCACTTCCCCCTCCTTTTATAGTAGAGGAAGCACCATGGGAACCCTAGAATAGGGCCTGGCGGTGGCTGGGAAATCCTGGACTCACAGTGCCAGTCAATTGACTGGGTGGCTAGTTGATCAACTTGATTAAAAGTTGTGCGATTCTTAAGCCAAGGAAGTTTGACTATTTGACTTGATTCTTCAACACTAAGGAAACCTAGTTGACTAGTTTGATCATGATAAATGTTCCTTCCTTAATAGATTTGAGTTTGGCGACTGGATGGCCAATCGAGCGGTTGGAAAATTGTGGCTTCTTCCTTATCTACTATTGAGTTGAACAACTAGAGGGGTAAGTCGGCTGACTGGGATTTTGGGAGGCTAACAACAACACCTTGATCTTCAGATCTCTTAAGGAAATTAGCTGCATCCTTGGAGCAGGGTTGGAGGAGTGACCATAAACATAAAACCTACAAAATGTGAACAAAAATAATAAAAAAATCTAATTATGGACACAAAAGAAAGAAAATTGTAATTAGTTCCTAATTTTGACACATAATTTCCTAAATAGTTGAACTAAAAGGTGTAACAAAAAGTGATGAATATGCATTCATCAATGAGTTTTTGTCTCCCCAAGAGGAAGAAATCTTAGTCAAATTGTCTTAGAATGTGTTTCTTAAGTGTGTCTTCTTTCCCTTGATGCACACCCCTACGTATAGAAGAGTCATGGGCCTGGAATTTCTAGAAATCCAATTCCATTCGTAATTTCAACTCAAAAGAGAATGAAACTTAGAATACTACTAGGAATTCTAGTCAACCAATTTTTTTACCGATCGAATGGATGGGACTAGATTGACCACCCATTCTACTGGTTGGCTTGCCTAGTTGCATGATTTCCATTCTTGGTCCAATTCTAAATGACTAATTAGATTCAAAATCAAACATGCCACATATTCATTGTTTTTTCATTACTTCAATCTGGTACACTGATTGGGATACACAGTAGAGCAACTATTTAGTTTCCTAAACTGATGATCTATGAATCATTTGACAAACAAATGATTAATTGGTCTGAACCATGTAGTCAACCACTGGCTTTCCTAGTTAATGGATTGAATCAAAAATCACCCTATACTTGATTCTGAACAATTCTAATCATATGTTTGATTACAAACTAAGTTTCCCTTATGCATACTTATGTTTGTGACCCCTTTAAAACCATATCACGTTGGTAGTGATATCAATAACCTCACAAGAAAAGATTCACATCTAGCAACACATCATTGCTACCCAAGTTATTGGGATAAGTTGATAACAACTTTAACCTAAAAGTGACCAATGTTACCAATAATTGTATAATTCCTTTATGACATAAACCCAGATTCAAAGAACGGAATGGATCTATCATCTTGTTAACATTCAACCTATATTTCTTGAACTAGAGAAAACTATTGAGATTGTGTGAGCTCAATATCATATATTGACTCACATGAGGATATCCATGCATTTCATAGTCTCATTTAAGTGTCTAGGAGATCACTCCAAATGAGTGACACATTCCACCTACATCACTCATATTAATCCACATGTGTCCCAATGCACCCAATAACTATTTGTATGCATCCATTATTCAAAGACACATTGGGTGGTCTTTAGTACATAGAAAACATGTGATCATTGTAGTGACTTCAAGTCTAAGGATCACAATAAGAACTATCACTTATTTCCATGAAACGACATCCATGTGTCATTCTCAATGTGAGTTCGTCCACTACAACTTTTCTCTAACAAGTACACATATATCTGAATTGATATCCAATAGTATGAATAATGAGATATAGTCATCCAATATTATGTATTATTTTTGTATTATAATATCCACAATAATAACTAACTAGGGTAATAACAAGAATGACTATTGTTGACTAGACACATGATCTCAAATTCAAGTTCTCAACTCAAACCATATTTCATCTAGTCAAAACATTCTTTGGACATTATTACATTTATTTATTATCTCAACACTGAAACAAACATATTAAGTGGAGTTGCCATTATTAATAATGAAATCATATACAATATAACCCTACTACAATTATCACATGATGGATCTAAGGGAAGACAACTGACATGATCATGGAAAATAGATTCCTTTTCATTGTTTGGATAGATTTCTGAGTTGATACCATCATAGGGTACTCTTTTTTATGGTTGTTTTTTCATACCATAACCAAAGCCCTTTGACAGACACCAAGATGAACCCCAAACACATGATCTACCAAATAGATAACACAAGGTGATTACGACTATTTTGCACCGTTATACAATGTAATTCAGCTTGAATCTCCTCCTACAAGTACATGTGAGTATCACCTAGTGGAAAATCAAGAGCATGGTGAAAATTTTATATTAGTATGCGTATACATTACCATCAATCTCTTAGTATGTTCATTTTTTTATTATCTTTGCATGCATGATAATCAGATTCCTCAAGACCTTCCATCTCATAGGATAAAAATAGGACAAATATTAAATACTTGAAAATATATTTAAAATTAAATTATTAACCATTTCAAAAAAACTTACATTGATTTGGCCATCAAATTTTAAGTAGGGATTATTTTCTCATGGTTGATTGTATTTTGTATTACCACTGGTTGTATATCAAAACTATATCTTTTTGGTAACCCAGGAGACTAATAAGCTTGCGTCGAGCCCAACCTGGGGAGCTCAGCCCCATCCCGTAAGGAGCATAGCCCATTAAGTGTGCTACGGGAGAAACAATTCCAAACACCACCACCAGGGGGATTTGAACCTGAGGCCCTTCGTGAGGGGCCCCGTGCTGCGACCACCTAAGCTACTACTCGTCGGCTTATATCAAAACTATATCTCATTACATTTGATAAATTTTATTCGATACTCATCAATAAATTTATGTTATCTTTGTTTCCTCCCTACTCCAATATATGAGTAATTGTTGCCATTGTTCTTGTCTAATCCTTGGTTCTGGTGGAAACTACATCTGCTTTGGGGATAACACATATTTTTATGAATTCAAATTATTATGATGTGTGCTTGTACATTTTTATACCTTTGGATCACACCACTTCATAAACAAATACATTTTTGGGGTCAATTTAGTGACATGACTCTTAAATTTGAAATTTTTTTGTTAAAAAAATGAATATTTCTATTTGGATATGAGAATTATATATAGATACAAGTGAAAAATATAGCACAAAAATACTTCTACCTCTACCTATGCACCGTAAATTTTTTCTTTTGCAGATCCCTACACTAAATATTCAACGGAAAACTTTCACTACCTTTATCCTAAAATCCTAGAAACATACTAGAGTACCACTTTCTTGACTCAGAAGCACACTCTTACTGTCCAACAATCATGATGTGATTTTCCAATTTGAGGCTTAATAAATTTATAGCATGCCCATCCATGACCTTTCCTTTTTTTATTAAATGGAATCTTTTTTTTCAAAAATAGCATCATATTACATTTTTAAGGAAAAGTGATAATGTTATCATGACATATACCTAAAATGTTAGCCCCCATATTCTCAAACATTTTTTTCTTGATTGGTACAATTTGTCATACAAATAGAATATTTAAGTGTAGCTAACATGTATTCTACATTTTCCTATTGTTGTCTCAAACAAATCCTAGAGACAACAACAACACTTTCCCTTTCAATCATGGAAACACAAGCATCTTGCATACAAGAATGCTATACATACATTAGAAGAAATAAATAAAAAATCAAAAGTATGCATTGGCATTAGTAGTTCTAACAAAATGTGTTATTCTACTTTGAATCATTAGGAAGAACAATATTTGTTTGGTGGAGGCAACTTCTTCCCAATAAATTAATCATCAATAACATTATATGATAATAGATGGAGGTGGGGTACTTGATAATCTAGAGTACAACAAGAACACAACATCCAATAATATATATAACACGAGGTTCAAGAAGTGTAGAGACTCATTATCCAACTTCTAATCTTCAGGAATCACTTCATAAAGTCCTAGTTTAGATTTTAGTGATTCATACTTTAAAAAATAATTATAAGCAAAATGAAAAAAATTACTCTAAGAACTTGTGTGTTTTCATTGACAAAAGTTATGTTCTTCCTTAGGCGTACATGCTAAATTGACATATTGTTCCATAAACAAAATAATGTGAAGTACAAATCAGAAAGAAAACCATCAAACTTAATTACAATAATGCATCTGGAATTGAAATTTTCACCTATGACATGATGCTTAACAAGTATGGAGTCTAGGACAACTTCATACCTTCACGTGATACTCTTATGAACTAATTTGTCTTTAGGAGCTTATTGATTTTCATTGACTAATTTTGGCTTTTTCTTTGACCAGTCCTATTACTTGAAAAGTCAATACTATATATAATGTTATATGCATCATCAATAAGCACGGTACCCATCACAAAGAATGACTCATGTTCGATGGATACAATTGTTTACCATTCAATATAGAATATTGGCATTTGCATGATGTTGAGTAACGAGTGTGGTGGCTTAATGATCTAAAGGCCACGATTTTAGTAGTTTGATACTTGTAGAATACAAAGAGATACCATACTAGGAATACATATAGAATAAAAACCACCATCTTCAATGCTTCTCAAAAATTCATTTTCCCTGCTTTGAATCTCTATTCTATTTGGTACCAAATATGTAGGGTAAGGTACTTCTTTAGTTCCTATAATATAAGGTCAAAAAAATAAATCATTTGCCTACACTTAATAAAATTATAAGAGCATGACATGTTGCTACCATTTTGTTTAGGCACTTGATGAGGATTCTTGGAAATTTTGACTATTTTCTTAGTTGCACCTCTTATCCATATTCTTCAGTAATACAACAACTATAACATTATACATGGATATTCAGTTTCAAAACTCACCACCATCTATGTTTCCTAAAAAATCCGCTTCCATACTTTGGATTTGAAGAGTGTTAGGTATTATATAACATGGATAAGGCACTTCTTTGTTGCTTACAATGACTACATTTGATAAAAATAAATGATATATTTGAAAACAAACACATCTTACCACAACAAAATACTAATAACATGATGTTAAACAAGTCTGGAACATTGATCAACATTAGATCCTTGTGCAACACTCTTATTATCTAATAAAAATATAACTTAGGGGTAACATTGTTGATAAACATAAGCAATTAACATGTTGTCACCATTTTCTTTAGGAATTTGAGCATTTTTTGTCAATATTGACTTTTTCTTTAATCATATTATAACATACAAAATTAATTCCATACACAAGTATAATATTGAACAAAAAAATGCTCAAATCTAGTGGGATACTTGGAAATATATAAGTACCTTGCTTTGACAAACTACATGCTATATGATGTTCATCTAGTCTATAGGATCCTTGGCCAACTTGTGACCTTGATGCAACACTCTTATAACATAATTAAGAAATGGGTTATGCATATTTAGTTGTTTTATACTTTAACTAATGAAACATTTGTGTATAGACAAAATATCTTTCTTCAACAATCTACCTTGAACAAGATCTCAGCATGTTTGGATAATCCTTGGCCAACTTTGTTCTCAATGATAACCTGATAAAACCAGAACTTAGAGATCAGTTGTTACTATTTGAAAAAATGGATTTGTAAGAAAATAAAACAATACTATGATTTCTATAATTATGCCAACTAAATGGAAATTTTACTATATATAGAAAATGATTTTGATCCAAATAAGCAATAAAATCATCACAATTTATTCATCGCATTTCATCTAGAATTGAAAATCTCACTTATAACATGATGTTCAACAAGTCTAATAGAGTATTGTACAACTTTAGTTTAAAGAGATGATCTTTACAATCAAATTTTTACATATTTATAATATACTATATAAATAATATTCATACATTCATGCTTTACACCAGAGTTCACCAAATCCTATACATAAGGACTAAAATTTAAAATATGCATGAATCGTACTCTTCAATAGGGGTCATCTCCTACATGTCTCTTATTAGTCTTCCTTTGTGTTCATGTCCATGTATACCCCAAAGGGATAAATTCAACCACAACATGGTCCAAAAAGGAAAAAACAACCAATGTTGGTATTAAATCCTTATTACTGAGCTATGTAAAAATATGCAACAAGAGAAGATTCAATTCATTTAAAAATTAGGTACTGAATTTATGATGGACTAGGATATCAAGATAAGGATTAACAATTCTAATATTTGAGCTCCGTATACTAAGTTCACAAAATTATCCAAACAAAAAAAGTGCAAGATTGTTCAAGATTAAAACTTGTCTAAAGAAATCCAAAATTTAAAATTGTCTATAATATCCAAGATGTTCACAATAATAAGATCGATGTTCAAGATTCAAATTTGGATAAAGTGTCATGTATTCAATCATCTATGAGATAATGACACAATACCCTAATTGCTATTTCAACCAGGTTACTATAGGATGACAAATCCCTTACACCCTATACATAGGGTAGTGGGATATTAGCTAACCTCAAGTGATCCAAAGATCTAAAGGGGAAAAGGCCCAATAAGAGTTAGAATTCTAATAGATCAATTTTAATGCTATCCTAATATTAAGCAATACTTGAGATTTGTAAAGTATATTCATGGATACATCCAAGAGGAAAGATAAGGCTAATAAAAAATTAAGGCTCACCAACATATAAGATTCTCTGTATGCAGTTTAAAGAGGTAAGAATAGCTCAATAACTGAAAAGAGAATTTAGTACCTCAAGACTCCAAGTTTTCCTTTATCATAATTTGAGAGGATCCACAATTTGATGAGAAGAGAATTATAAAGTAGAATTTTTTTTTCTATATGACATGGAATCAAGTGTTATTTACTTCTCTTAGGATTGGGTTTTCTATCTTCTATTCAATTATCAATATTTTTTTCATAATGCTCTTTTCTAGTGTTTATTATTTCATTAAGTGAACATATGAATGATTATATGTGTATTGGAGTCCATATACGCAAACTACAAATATATTCCTTTGTACTAAGGTATCTATTCATATTTAGGCACACAATGTTATTCATTTATTCAATTAATGATACTTAATTGGACATTTTTTTACATATACACTTTGAAAGATATGGGGGGGTGAATAGAGATTTTTGGATAATTTAAAAATAATTAAAACACTCAACCAAAGAAGGAGGAGGAAATAAGTAAGACACTTGTGTTTAGAGTGGTTCCAACCTCTAATTACAAGGGTTGTCAGTCCACTACTCAATTGTTCCAATTGGGATTTTGAAAGTGATTAATTTTATTATCTCACAAGGATGTTACATAAAATACAATAACCTTCCTTGAAGTATCCTTCACCTAGAAGTAGCCTCAACCCTCCTTGAAGCATCCTTCTTTGAAGTAACTCCAACTCTTTAGAGCAGCCTTCTCCTCCTAGAAGTAGATCCACCACCTTGAGATAGCCTTTGGAAGTAGCTCCAACCACTGTTGAAGAAGCCTTCCTTGAAGTAATCTCAAGCTCCTCATGAAGCATCCTTCTCCACCAAGAAGTAGCTTCAATAGTGCTCCCTCAAGCAGCCTCCATATCTTAGAGTAGCCAAGGAGCAAAAGCAGCTTGTACCTGTGAAGGGGGATTGGAAGAAGGAAATATAACAATGAAGTACAATGCTTTGATCCTATATCAAGCATTAGAATCTTCTATACACTTAATATGAATGTGGCTATGTGGTGGCTAGGAGATTGTAACTATAGGACACCTCTAGAGCACAAGGAGGAAGACAACAAGTGATTCTTAACTTGGTTGCTCTTAATAGTGAATGCTCAAGTGTAGCTTAGGTACTTTAGGTGTTCTAAGGCCTCTCCTATTTATAAGAATGGTTTGCAAGTGTCTAGGGACGTTCTAGGGAGTGTCTAGAGTGTTCTTAGTACTTAACTAGTTGTTAGGTGTACACTAGTTGGATAGCAATTCTAGTTTGTTTATGCTTGAAAAGAATAATCCACAACCCTGCTCGGTTGACAATTTGGTCGACCGAACTGTGTCTCGATCAAGATTTTCTTCGACCGAGATTGGGTTTAAGGAAAAAGTATTGCAACGTCTATTTCCAACTCCCAAATACCAACCACTCAGTCTAACGATCACAAGCTTTAGACCAATCTTGCTCAATTGAGATTATTTTTGATCGAAGACTATTTTAGAGCACAATTGTGTAAGTTGTTGAACAATGCTCACAAGTTTGACCGAGGTTGCTATCGGTCGACAAGAACTTTAATCGAGTGTGTCCCTATTTTAGACTTTTGAATCACCTATTAAGTGTGTGTTTCAATGTGTGTTGGTGACTCTAACTTTGGGGGGGAAACCTATCTAAGGGTTATTAGGGGGTAGGGAAGATCTAACGCTTGATTTACATGATTTCTAAGTACTTGTCCATTATTTGTACAAGTGTTTACATTTGAGTACAATCTTGAACATTTCTATAATTAAGTGCATTTTATCGTCAATTTGCATTGATCTTCATCTTCCAACTTAGTAGAATGGGAGGCAGAGTGTAATAAACAAAGAACAACTCACAAACTGTGGCTCCACCGCAACATCGACCTTCTTCAGAAGAACCTGGCGGTAAGGTATGATAGTATCACTGACAAGTTCATGGTCGATATGCAGGCAGAATTGAATCAACTTCTCAAGGAGGCGGAAGACTGGAAAGAACACAGCCATGTAGCTTGGCTAAAAGGAGGCGACAACAATACTCATTTTTACCAGGCCTATGTCAATCAAAGAAAATAGGCCAACCGAACAAGTGCCATTAAAAAACCTCAAGGAGGATGGGCAACTGAAGCTAAAGACATCTTCAACATCGTATCAAAATACTTCATCAACTTATTCACATCCCCCAGTAGGATTCATATGCATCTATTTGACAGCATCCCAGCATGTTTCAAGGCTATTCCCCAGGAGGAACAAGCACTTATAGTTAAAGAAGTCAGGTTTTCTGAAATTGAGGATGTTCTTAAAAAGATGAACCCTCTCAAGGCAGGTGGGCCGAATGGCACAACTACTCACTTCATCCGATCTAATTGGAATGTCATGGATAAGTCTATTTTTAAATCTATAAATGACATTGTTCATTGCTCTATTATGGAGGAAGGAATGTGTGACTCAACTATCATTCTCATACCTAAAGTACCCAAGCCTGAATCGAGCAATCAGTTCCGCCCTATTTCCCTAAATAACACCATCATGAAGATCTTTTCGAAGGTAGTGGTGGAAAGATTAAAACCATGGCTCCCAAAGTGGATTAGCCCTGCACAAAGCTCTTTTGTTCGAGGAAGGAAAATCTCAGATAATATTGTAGTAGCTCATGAACTCATATACTTGATGAGGAAGAGGACATCTACCAAAGTAATGGCTATCAAGATAGACCTTACAAAAGCCTATGATATGATGGACTGGAGCTTCATTAAAGACACACTCAAGAAGATAGACATACCTCACAATATCTGCCGGTACATGATGAATTCTATAAAAAGAGGATGCACTACTATCGCTTGGAATGGAGAAAATTCAGATGTGTTCAAAGCTACTAAGGGACTTAGGCAAGGAGATCCTTTTAGTCCTTACATTTTCGTTCTATGCATAGAAAGGTTAAGCCAGATGATAGACGATGTTGTCATGGAAAAAGCTTGGAATCCTTTAAAGCTGGGGCAGAACGAACCACAAATAGCACATCTGTGCTTTGCTGACGATATCCTTCTGTTTGTTAAGGCAAACACTTCTAACATAAAAGCTATCATGAAATGTTTTAGAAAATTCGAAAAGGTGTCAGGACAAGCTATATCCATAGATAAAAAAAGAATCTACTTCTCTAAGAGAGTTACCAAAGAGGAAGTAGATGACATTTGCGAGATAAGTGGCTTAACGAGAACCCTGGACTTGGGCAAGTACCTCAGAGTTCTGATTTTGCACAACATAGTGGATAAAGATAAATACAGTGAGATCTTAGAGAAGGTGAATGGAAGAATGAACCCATGGGTGGCGTGCAGCTTATCCATGGCTGGGAGGGTGTGCTTGACCAAGAGCACCCTTACAGCTATTCCTACTTATGTTATGCAAACGGCCAAAATCCCTCTACACATGTGCGACAGAATTGACAGAGCTATTCGAAAATTCATCTGGAGTTGAGGTCGAAGCAAGAAAGGAGTGCATCTCATATCATGGGATAGAATGGTGAGCAACAAATCCAATGGTGGGTTGGGTATAAAGACAATGAGGGATTGGAACAATGCCTTAATTATGGAATACACCTGGGATGTGATGAGAAGTAGACGTTTGGTATGGAGTAAAGCCATGGCAGTCAGGCTGGCAGGAAAACTAGATACAACCAACGCACATCTTTGTGGTTTAGCTAGATCGGTCATCCTCAACAAGGAGTTTGTAGAGTCCAACTCTTACATTGTCCCTATGAATGGTAACTCTATTAACATCTGGAGGGACATTTGGCTACCTAATGGGAAACGCTTGAAGGACTATGCGCTACAGCATATACCAGCTGATTTAGAGGATCTGTAGGTTAGCAACTTAGTGAATTTGAATGGAGAATGGGACCGGGGGTTCAAGGATAACTGGTTTTCTATGGAGATCGTGCAGGAAGTTATGGAAATACCTACACCTACTGACCAGGGAGGCGAGGATACTAGGGTGTGGCGACATGACCTGAGAGGGTGGTTCTCAGTTACTTCTGTCTACAATACCATGAGAGCCTGCAAGGAGATCAAACGGAATGGCCAGTGGAGTATCATTTGGAAGAGAAAAGTTGTTGTAAGAGTGAGGATGTTTCTATCGATTGCCGGAAACAACACCCTCCTAACCAATAAGAATAGAAGGAGAAGGCAGATGACTACTGATGCCACATGTAGCAGATGCAACTCAAGTGATGAAGATACCTTGCATGCTTTGAGAGACTACAGAAAAGCTCAACCTATATGGGGGAGTGCTAAATTCTAATACGCCACCGAGCTTCTAGACTGAGGATAATATGGATAGATGGATTACCCTTAATCTGAAGTACTCAGAAGAACACAAAGTCAAGTTCATGGTTTCATGTTGGTACATTTGGAACCAAACAAATATGTGGGTTTTCAAGAAGAAAGAGAACACTGTGCACAATCAAATCTACTCGATCACAACTGAGATCAACCTCAATAGTCAAGCTTGGGAGATTACGAGTAAAAAAGACAACGGTATATACCAGGCGGGCTGGACGGACCTAGCTCAAGGCGCCTTGAAGATTAACATTGATGCTTCTTTCAAGGGGTGTCGAAGCGCTATTGCTGCAATTATCAGAAATGACAGACGAGAATGGATGGGAGGAATAGGACAGTTGGTCAATATAGGCTCCCCTCTATAAGTAGAGATGCAAGCACTGGAATTGGCCTATAAAATTTGTACTGTGTGCAACCTCAACAATACTGTTATCGAAACTGACTGTAAACAGGCTTTTATCATGATTAAAGAGGATTACCGAAGAAACCCCAAGTATGCGAGACAAATAAGGGAGATACAGGAGAACAAATGCTAGACAACTACTTTAAGATTTGGCAGGAGAGAAGGCAATAGCCTAGCAGATTTTCTAGCTAAATTTCACCTCAAAAACAAAACTAGAAACTGTGAGTATCACAAGTTCCCGGAAAAAAACACCTGGTTGTGTAGAGAGTGTCCTGTGTAATGGTCATAGTACGACAATATTTAGTTTCATGTAAGTTACCAAAATTTGTAACACTAGTTTGAGTTTTCTTGCATGAGGTGGGCAAGATGAATAATATCACCACCTGACTTTTCTAAAAAAAACTTAGTAGAATTTCCTTATTCCTTTGAACTTTGAAATACTCAAATAACATGTTAGATCCACAAGTGTGAAATGTTTCTCATCATCAAAACAAAGGGTATATTAATGTCCAATTAAGCCAACAATCTCCCCCTTTTTGAAGATGACAAACATTTCTAAAATATAATCAAAATGATTTAAATGAGATGAGTCTCATACCTAAGATTTACCTGAGATGAAGAGTATTTTATTATTTTAATAAAATGTGTGCTAATTATTCCTAAAGATATATGGAACATAATATCCATCTCTTAAGGAATATAGCATAAATTAATGTTAAACCAAGAGAACATGAAACTCACTTATTTTGTTTTATATTATTTCTCCCCGTTTTTCATTTCAAAAAGATAGCCATATAAAATTTTTACTCCCCCTGATTGGGATACTCCCCTCCAATATGATTCACAAGATGAAAAAACAAAGTGATAGAAAATGTCCAATGAAAGCCACGCGATATATTTTACTAACATGATCAAGTGAACACAAACAAGCTCAATTCCATTGATAGCAACATATGATAACATCATAGACTTCACTAGAAATGATTACATAAGTTGTACTACTCACTACATAGGACAACATCACTTGAAGGATTACAAGATTACATCAATATCAGGATCTTTCACAATAAATGGGGCATCACCATAGTTCTTGACAAGTGTTTTCCAATCAAGTGCACCTGTCTTAGTAAGAGCATATGCCTCTGGAAATGTAGGTGCCCTATCAAACCTGAACTGGGCAACAATGTCTTAGAGTTGCATGGGTGAGTATTGGGTATGGGAAAGATATTGTGAAGGTGATTGTGGGATTTGGGTGTATTGGATTGAAGGGTTAAAAGGATAGAGACTCTCATGATAGAGTGTATATGGGTATGTGTCAGGAACATTGGGAGACAATGTTTGCATTCTTTGATTAAGACATGTCATGGCATGATGATTGTAATCTAATTGTCTCCTGAGATGAAAGGTATCCCCTTTGAGATAAAACACATCATTTGTTATATTTTCAAAGGAGTATCTATGAGGAGTAGGAGGTGGAGGATTTTCTTCAGTGGATGTCTCTCCTTTGGTCATATCCCTCTTGTGTCCAAATTCAAGGCCCATTTTATCTACAGTGTGTTTGGTGAGTTTTTGAGGATGCATATCACACTTGTAGTTTAGATCCTCAAGGTTTTTGTCAAGGAACACACAAAATCAACATAGGGAGGATTTCTAGAGAATTCAAACATATTTGATAGGATAATGTGAATGAAATTGACTAGGATGCTTTCTAGGATAGCATAAATTAGATACATCCTAAATTGTGGGATTTCATTTTTATTTGAACTAGGGAAGATGTTGTGGGAGATAATGAGGTTTACTACTCTAGCTTCAGGGGTGAGATATGTAGCATAGTAAGTTCCCCTATTCTCATGACATTAAGTATTTGGAATGAAAATGTCCCTTTTCATGTCTCCTACGCTAATCGTGTTATCATTTGCAGAGAGTTTAGATAAAGGGGTTCTGGTGGTTAAGTCTATGAAACCTCCATATTCCTCCTCATCTATATCTAACATTTTGAGGATGTCTTTTTAAGAAAAATAGAATCTTAACCCATCAACCATGGAAGTGAAAGAGAAGGGGTTATTGGAATCCCTAGTAATATTAGCGAAGAACTCATTTACGGCCTGGGTGGACCATAAATGAAAGGATGGTTCAAGAAACTCCATCAACTTTTACATCTTAAAGAGCTCAGGGAGATCAAGGAGTGTGATGAAGTCGTTGGTGTTCACCGGGTCTCGAGAAAGAGGGGTCTTTGAGGTGATCTTAAGGTAGTGTTCTCCAGCAGCAATGTCGTTGAAGGTAAATTCGTTGATGACACTCAATGCTAGAGTGACCATTCTTTCCTTTCTTGCCACTACTTGCGTTTCCCACCACACACTAAAGAGGAGGCCATCTTGAACAAGTGGAGGTGGAAGAAGAACTAGGGATGATAGTGGAAGAGTATTGCTGAAGAATAGCTCTAAAGATTACTCCAGAGGAGGTGGAGAAGAGAGCAATTGAAGTGTGAGTAGAATGGGCAGTTTGGGGTCCCTTTTATAGCAAATCAGGGACCTACTTAGTCGAAGATTTCATCGACCGAGAGCCCAACGACTCTCTTCTGACGCTCCTCATAACGGATAATTCAGTCGACTGTTGGAGTTTGAAAAATGACCATTATAATGAGGATTCAGTCAAAAATTTTATCGAACGAGGGGCTTTTTTGCAAAAAATATCAGTTTGCAAAATTTTTGGAGGAAATTCGGTCGAAAATGCCTTGTCGGCCGAGAATCATCTCGATCCAAAATATGTTCGATCGAACAAGAGTTTTTGAGTAGTTTTGGTGAATTGTTTTGAGCTTGTTTTTGTACTTGTGCATGATAATAAATTATTGTGACTAATCAAAGAAACATTACTATAATTTTGTGCAATAAAATTAACATGAAATTCAATTATGAAAATTAAGAAGTTTGAGCACATATATCAAAGAATAGGTCTTCTAGGGGAGTAATAAGTAACCTCTTTCAAATATATTGAAATTAATCAAGAGGAAGAGGTTTGATAAAGATATCCGCTAATTGCTCTTTAGTATCAACATGATGGAGAGACATATTATTTTTAGAAATATGATCTCTTAAGAAATGATGTCTGATTTCAATATGCTTGGCATGGCTATGTAACACAGGATTATGGGCCAAGTTTATAGCACTAGTATTATCACAAAAAATTGGCGTATAAGAAAATGCAAAGCCATCGTCATTAAAAATTTGTTGCATATAGAGTACTTGAGCACAACATGATCCAGAAGATAGATATTTGGCTTCAGTGGTGGATAGAGTAACTATATTTTATTTCTTACTAAACTAAGATACTAAGGATCTTCCTAGTAAGAAGCAACCACCACTTGTGCTCTTGTGATCAAGTCGACAACCAACATAGTCAGCATCAAAGTAAGCTTTTAGGTCTAACGATTGTCCTTTAGGATACCACAAACCAAAGTCGATAGTATCAGAAAGATATCTTATGATCCTTTTGATATCTTGAAAATGAGAGTGCATTGGTTTTGATTTAAATCTAGAACAAATTCCAACGAAAAATATGATATCCGGTCTAGAAGAAGTCAAATATAGCAAACTACCAATCATGGCCCTATACAAGGAATCATCAATGGGTTCCCCATCTTCATCCTTGTAAATTTTGGCAGAGGTAGCCATGGGAGTGGTAGCATGTTTACAATTTTCCTTGCCAAATCATTTTAAGAGTTCTTTGGTGTATTTCTCTTGGCTTAGAAAAATTCCGACGGGCATTTGTTTTATTTGAAAACCATGTAAAAATGTTAATTCTCCAATGAGACTCATTTCAAACACTTTTTGCATAATATCACTAAATTGATTACATAAGGAATAATTTGAAGCACCAAAAATGATGTCATCAACATATATTTGGATAATAAGAAAATTTGATTCATATTTTTGAAAAATAGTGTTAAATCTAATTTTCCAATTGAAAAAACATTTTCAAATAGGTAATTTTAAGTCTTTCATACAAATTGTGTGGTGCTTGTTAAGACCATATAGATCTTTCTTAAGTTTATATACATGGTCAATTTTGTCAGGAATCTCAAATCTTGGTGGTTGAGCAACATATACTTCCTCTTCTATAATTCAATTTAGGAAGGTACTTTTTACATCCATTAGGAATAGTTTGATGTCTTAGTGAGCTGCTAAAGATAATAACATTCTAATAGCCTCAAATCTAGACATGGGAGCATAGGTTTTGTCAAAATCTATTCCTTCTTGTTTATCATATCCTTGAGATACCAACCTAGCTTTGTTTCTAACTACTTCCCCGGCTTCATTAAGTTTGTTACAAAAAGACCACTTAGTTCCAATAATGGTTATATCTTGTGGTTTAGGAACTAAGTCCCATACAATATTTTTTGTAAACTAATTTAGTTTTTCTTGCATATCCATTATCCAATATTCATCCTTTAAAGCTTCATTTACCTTCTTAGGTTCAACAATGATACAAATGCCATGTTTGCAACATCTCTAAATGATGATCGGGTTTTTACTTTATTAAAATGGTTTCCTATGATTAAGTCATGAGGATGGTCCTTGATTAATATAGGAATGGTCTGTTGTGTCTCACTTTTTTGTTCATTTTCAGTATTTTGATCATCTTTAGTACATATGGTTCTTCAATTTGATGAGTTATGTCTTTTAAGTTTTCAATTTCATATTTAGCACTTTGTGTTGTTATTTCATGAAATGTGATATGAATTAATTCTTCAACTTTTCTTGAGATGGTATTATAGATTCTAATTATCTTTCTAGAAGTTTATTATACCAAGAAGACTCATTTATGTGATTTAGGGTCAAACTTATCTTTATCATTCTTTGTATTTAAGATGTAACAGGGTGTACCAAAAGTATGATTTTAATAAACTCTTGGTTTCTTGTTGAAAATAAGTTCATAAGGAGTTTTCTTAAGATGGGAGTGAATTGTTACATGATTCAATACATAACATGCCGTATTAACTGCTTCAACCCAAAAAAATTTAGGTGTAGTATGTTCAAGTAACATAGTTCTAGCCATTTCTTGTAAAGATCAACTTTCCTTTCTTTAACCCCATTTTGTTGTGCGGTGTGTGGAGCTGAGAAATTATGAGTGTACCATTGAGATGTACTAAATTCTTCAAAGATGTGATTTTCAAATTCCCCACCATGATCACTCCTAATGGTACATATTTCGTTTTGTAGTTGATTTTCAATTTTAGCACAAAATTGAATGAATATTCTAATTGTATCATCTTTAGTTGAGAGGAAATGAACCTAAGTATATCTACTATAATCATCAATAATAACAAAGAAATATCGTTTACCACCAATAAATTGAGTCCTCATAGGACCAAACAAGTCCATGCGAATGAGTTCTAATGATCTAGTGTGCTAAGTAAGGTTTTGGATTTGAAATAAGTTTTACTTTGCTTGCCTAAAGTACACGGTTCACAATTTTAAGGTTTGTCAAAAGAGAGTTTAGGTAAACCACGAACAAGATCATATTTAATCAACTTTTTGATAACATGTGAACTTTCATGACCTAGTTTTTTATTCCATAGTTGTAAAGATTCATCATTTGCAATAATAAATTTTCCAACAATTGCTTACATAGAATTAGGTCTAAGTATATATAGATTTCCTAATCTTTTTCCTTCATAAACAACATTATTTGTGTTTTCTATGAGTAGCTTGCAGTAGGATTTGTTAAAAAGAACATCATAACCACTATCACATAATTGACTAACACTAATCAAGTTGTGACATAATCCATCAACAAGTAGCACATTTTTAATTTGAAGATTATACCAATATTACCTATTCCAATAATTTTACCTTTGACGTTGTCTCCAAATGCGACTGTACCACTCTTCTTTTCTTCAAAACATTGAAAAGCTTCTTTGTATCCAGTCATATGTTTGGAGCAACCACTATCAACCACCCAATCGTACAAAATAAATAGATTTTGGTACCCATGTGATGGTCCTTTTGGTTACGGGTGTTTATTATAGCATTTTGTATATTAGAATAACTAATTCAGAAGATTTTTTGAAGGTTTTTGAGCAACAAGATTGAATATAGTCACAAGTTGATTGATTTAGTAACGAACGTTTTACAAAATAATTCTAGGTCGATAATGTATTCAACCGAAAGATATTTCGGTCGAGATATTTGTCGACCAGAATGATTTGCCAGCAGATATGATTTTAAACAGAACAATCTTTGGTCGACAATTTGTTCGACCGGAGAGACCCTTGGTCGAATACTTTGTTGACTAAAACTAGTTCGGTATGAATTTATCAATTTCAAGCAAAACATCTTGTTATTTCTAATAAAAAATGTAAGTTAAAGCTATGTTTAATTGAGATAAGACAATCATATTTTCAAATTTAGTTTTAGGTCAAATCTCAACTAGGTATCCCTATATTTCTAAGTTTTTAGTTTTGGAACCCAGGCTAGATCCTTATCTTTATTTTTCTTATAAGGGCATGAAAATGAATAATGCCCAAGACGTAAACAATAATGACAACAAATAAAATCAATTTCATTTCTCTTTTTACCATTGTTGTCATGCGTTGGTGTGTTTTTAGGTACATACATGACTTTGGTCTTGGGTACTTGTGTCTTTCTAGTTCTAGGTTTTTGATAGGATTTTTCTTTGGTTACATAGCCTAGACCTCTCCTCTTGATTTGACTAGAAGAGTCCTTTAGGATTTTTTCAAGAATATCTTTATTTATCAAGCTACTCATATCTTTTTGCAACTTAGAAATTTCATCTATTTTTCTTTTAATATCTAACTTTTCTTGATCTAGATTAGATATAAAATTGTGTCTTTCTTTAACAATAACATCATAATCCAAATGAGTGCATAAAATAGGTTGAGTTTGAAGATCATTCAGTTTAGCAAGTAATTCAACCTTTTCTTGGCAAAGAAAGTTATAGTTTGTTTCTACATCAAGCAACTTGGTATTATGCTCATTAATGGAAGATTTTAAGGTATCTCTTTCAGATATGAGACTTTAATTTTTAGAAGAGAGGGTATATATCTTATCATGCAAATCATCATTAGTTTTGTAAGCTTCTTTAATTTCTTTTTACAGTCAATATATTTGTCATGTATTTCTTGGAGACTAGTGACTAGTTCTTATTTAGATAATTCAAGAAGGCTTACCTCACTTGAGTCCTCATTTTCATCTTGTTTGGCCATAAGACATTCAACTTCCTCCTCCCCTCTTTCTCTTTCATCACTTGATTCATCCCAAGCAGCTTTGTAAGCTTTATCTCCTTTGTCCTTTTTCTTGAAGGAAGACTTCTTTCCTTTCTTGATTTTAGGGCATTCATTCTTCAAATGTCATTTCTTTCCGCATTCAAAACACATAAGGGAAGAAGAGGAAGAATCACTAGAACTTTTGCTGTATTTATACCTTCTATATTTTTACCATTCATAATGAGTGCATCTTATTCATCATCTACTACACTTTTATCATCACTTTCTTGAGTGATGACTTTTGATTGAATCTTTGTTGTAGCTTTCAAGGCTATGTCCTTCCTTTTTCCCTTTTGAAGCTCAGCCTCCACTCTTTCTTCTTCTTCAAGGGTGACCTCATGAGTTTCTAGGTTGCCAATGAGCTACTCCATCCTCATTGTGGTGAGATCATTTGCTTCTTCAATAGTCGTCACCTCTGGTTTGTGTTTTGGAGGCAAAGACCTGAGAATTATGGATACTTGATCTTCTTCACTTATATATTTTCCTAATGCACTTAAGCTATTAAAAATGGAAGAAAATCTTGCTTACATTTCACTAATAGACTCATTAGGTTGCATACAAAATTGTTCAAACTTTTGCTTCAACATATTAGTTTTGGTATTTTTAGCTTGGGTAGTTCCTTCATGTGTTATGGATATTTTCTCATTTATTGTCAGCTATATCACATGAGGATATTCTATTGAATTCACTAACTAAAATAGAATAATATAGTATGCTTACCACTATGGCATTTAATTGAACCTATTTTACTGTGTTTGGATCCCATGATGCATATTCAGTTGTGGGAAGCACATAGAGAGTACACACAATCCTCCATAACTCCAAGTTGAGTCCTTAGAAGTAGAATTGCATTCTTCTTTTCCAGTAGGTGTAATTCTTCCATCAAAAGGTGGTGGCCAAGTTATGTGAGTTCCTTCAAGGTTGAGGCTGCTGAGTATGTTGTCCCCCATTCTTTAAGACCTGATATGGCTCCTTGAAGACTTGCTATGATACCAATTGAGAGATCTAGAGGGGGGGTGAATTGAGATTTTTGGATAATTTAAAAATAATTAAAACACTCTACCAAAGAAGGAGGAGGAAACAAGGAAGACACTTGTGTTTAGAGTGGTTCCACCCTTTGAATACAAAGGTTGTTAGTCCACTACCCAATTGTTTCTAGTTGGGATGTTGAAAGTGATTAATTGTATTGCCTCACAAGGATGTTAAATAAAATACAATCACCTTCCTTGAAGTAGCCTTTGCCTAGAAGCAACCTCAAC
Organism: Alisma plantago-aquatica; assembly: GCA_963693085.1. Classification (NCBI taxonomy): domain Eukaryota; kingdom Viridiplantae; phylum Streptophyta; class Magnoliopsida; order Alismatales; family Alismataceae; genus Alisma; species Alisma plantago-aquatica. The sequence continues at coordinate 1,978,513,459 of OY856409.1, forward strand.
CCTCCTTGAAGCAGCCTTCTTTGAAGTAACTCCAATTCTTTATAGCAGCCTTCTCCTCCTAGAACTAGCTCCACCACCTTGAGATAGACTTCCTTTGGAAGTAGCTCCAACCACCGTTGAAGTAGCCTTCCTTGAAGTAATCTCGATCTCCTCTTGAATCATACTTCTCCACAAGAAGTAGCATCAATAGTGCTCCCTCAAGTAGCCTCCACGATATTAGAGTAGCCAAGGAGTAAAAGTACTAGTTGGTTTTGTTTTCCAATCGGCCCGAGCCTCGATAGTTTTCTCTGCCGTCTGCCTTCTCGGAGAAAAACTATATAATATTTTATTACCTATATGTAAATATAAAATGTGTCCCTCACACTGGAGAGTAGTTAGTGTTCATGCAATCTAAGTGAAAGGGAGTGACATCAATCTAGAAGAGAGAATAGATCTAGATTAGATGTCTAGAGCCTCATAAGGTTATATGATAGATAGATAGATAGATAGATATATAGATAGATAGATAGACAAAAGAAAGATGAAGGAAATAAGCATATAGAATCTTATCTAAGTTGATCTATGATGGAATAAGTTTCCTTATTAAGATTTGAGTTATATATGAACCTAATCCACTCTTGGAGGATTTATGCAAAATCTTAATGATGAAAGTATATTCCCTTTTCCTACTTAAGATAAGATAAGTTAAGATAGAGATGAGTGTGCATGAGCCTCAAGCTCTTAAACAAGGAGGATGTCTAGTGGTAGGATGAGATATGTGGTGAAATCTAGAGAGAGTAAGACCCACAGGGAGAAGGTCATAGGACCTAGCCTCCAATATATGAGATATGTGTTATAAAAAAAAATGTCCTACACTAGATTACTCTTGAGTGTTGAGTTGAGTCCTTATGCATGATTCAAATCTATATGTGAGAATTGGGTAAAAGAAAAGGATGGGTAGATGACCCATATGATAAAGTCAATCCTTTGGCTGAGTTAGGTCCTAGCTGGAGTGACATATTTTGTGAATCTCATCATTAGTTGCAAATGAGGTAATACATGAACTCTAGTTATGAGAGTATGATGCTTTGTGCAAAAGATACTCAAAATACATGTTCTCCCTTCTTCTTCTCTTTCTTAATATATGATGATAGAAACCTCACTTGAGCGTGGATGATTTATATATGAGGAGTCACTCGTATAAGCTTGACCTATTCTATAGTTTCCCCCCAATATCATACATGCAGCACCGAAGATTGAAATCATGATAAGTTTGACTTAAAATATTCTCTTCCCCTTCATATGAAACATGAAAGATATGATGCTGAGATCATGGGATAAACTTAGTATATTATCTTTTTCCCTTCACATAATACATGCAAGACATAAAAGTTGAATTCATGAACCTGATATAAAGATATTTTTGGATCATAAGATATATGATCAGAAATATAGTTCGTAACTTTGATCCTTCTCAATGTATGCTTCTAAGTTGAGTATGAATATCACACCAAGGGTGAAACCCTAATGGTCAAGCATGTTACGTAAGCCCTTCTTAAGTAAAAAAAAATAAATTTCTAATATCGAGGATGAAGATAAATCTCCTCTAATCCTAAAATCACTGTAAGATGTTAATGATGTTAGATTTGAATGATATGAATACCATGGCACATAAACGAATTACTTTAGAACTTTAAAGGTATGAACAAAACATGTACCCTTAGGGGTGATGTAATCCTAAGATATCATAATGTCATGTTATGGCTAAGACATTACGTGATGATTCCACATATATATAAGGTGGGGTGGGTACACCTTACATGCTTAAATATCCTAACATGACCGAATAATGATACTCTTAGCACTTAGAAGTGGTGGCCTAGAGGCATGAACAACTCCTTGATACCAGCTTAAGAATGAGACTAGTTGAATTTTGAGGACGAAATTCCATATTAGATGGGGTGAATGTGATGACCCAGAATTTTAGGATTTTCTTAGCCAAAGCAGTACCTTAGGGCCAAGAAGGTAATATGGATGATTGATGATCAAATTTAGGAATTGGTATTTCATGAAGGATTATTGCTCCTAAGGTATGTTTTAAGGGTTTAGATAAGATAAAGCATTTGATAAATATTAGTTGCACTCATTGATTATCAATATCACTTATTAATGAGCATGAAATTACTTGTGATTTTAAGTTCTCAACTAGTGGTACTTATGAGTGGAAAGTAGTCTAAGGGTGGATATTGAAGTATGACTTAGTAAAATAAAGTTTAGATCTATATTTTTTGCTAATGTTGGATGCTATTTGAGATGCATTGGGATTCAATATACCTATACATGAGCCTTTTATGAAAAACTAGTATCATATTGGTCAAGGGAAGAAGATCTGGATGAACTTTGTGGTATAAAGTAGCTTAGACGATGGTAAACCTATCATTAAATTTTAATGAATAAATGATGCTCCTACAGCAAGTAGGTTTTGATATTGCAAGTAGATGACAAATCAACACATTGAGGACTGCAGTCATCGAAATATTATTAGTTGAGCCTAGCTTAGGGTGTTTCTATCTTTTAGCCTTTGATATGAGTTGGTTGCGTGGTCTTTCCCAGGCACCCAATGGAACATATCCTTTCAGTTTTGATGAGAGGATATGTGGAGCCTTGATAGCCATAGATTAGCTTCCAACAATACACGTATATTCTAACTCGGAAGGATGACCACGTCAAGCTTGACCGCCTCCCTCGCGAGATTGGTTTCTGTTGTGAAGAGAGAGATCACAGAGCATACGTGACCTGAACTACCCCTTGCATAAGTTTTGGGCATCTACAGAAGGATATGGGACCCCAGTTTCCTTACCCCTCTCCATTCATCTTACAGAATTGGACCAAGGGAGGTTCAGGGAGGGTAGTCCTCGGGAAAAGCCTCACCATGGAGGATCAGTCCTCAGACCTCGATGTGATTCTTGTATTCTCATATTCGAGGAGGCCATCCAATTGCACACCAGGGTCATCAAAGGCGGTGGCCAGTAGGGATGAAGGTGGTAATACAGAGTTTTTCCTTGATACTGGGACATCACTGAGGAGGCTCCAACTCATCATATGGAAGGCGACCTTGTCGTGGAGGTGGAGGTGGAGTCTAGTAGGGAGAAACCATGATACAGAGCCCACAATCACAGGCCACTGACCAGCCGCAGCGATGGCGGCGCCGTGTTAAGTGGAGAACTCAGTTCTCGCGCAGGAGCCCAGGGCAGCTGATCCAGAAGGTGACATACACAGGCATCGTTGTGCGTGAGTGAGGAAGGAGAATCGGGCATCGATACCTCGCCGGAGCTAGCCAGGCGGCGGCGGCTTGGGCGGTGGTGCGGACTGGACGCGTAGCAAGGAAGGGAGAAAATCCTTCCCATGACACCATCGTCGTGAGATAGAGTCTCATACGGCGGTGCTCGGTTTGGTGGGCGGTGGCACTCACACAGCGGAACCCAACCCACGTGGATCCCTCGCCGGACTCTCCCAGGCGGCTGCGGCGGCTGTGTCGCTGAAGCGGAGTCCTGCTGGGGACTCGAGCATGAGAGAAAGCGAGAAAGGGAGAGGCCCAACCCGGGATAATAGATTCGTGGATCCATCTTCAGATCCGATCGGTCCAAGCAAAGAGCAGAGCCTCCTTGGATGCCACGTGGCGACATGCTGTTGGCCCAAAACGGTAATTGCCACATTAATATGCAGTTCTTCATTAAATCATAGAAAATAGCTCCGATGTCCGAAAAATACAAATAATATACCAAAATTCTCAGAAAAATGCATAGAACAACATGGAAGCATAATATCAGGCTTTTGATACACTAATCCCAGTGATATTTTATTAGTTGTGAAATGCTTAATTGATAGATAATAAATATCAAACATTGACCTAAAATTATGAGAAAATACTAGTAAATGTAATATATCGGATGCCAATAATCATGATGTTTATACACGAAATCATGTAATTTTCTTTATATGGCTAACTAGGGCTATTAACCCTAAAGAAAATGTAATAAATACATGCATGCTCAATAAATGATGAAATTTACAGAGTAAGCTCATATCTGTTTTTGGAAACTCAGATTTAATTATGAGATCATGATGATGCACATAATTCATGTTATATGAAGATGACCCTTAATACATGGGTTGTAACCCTAAATTGAATAATGTATATAAACTAGGGTTAATATGTGCACAAAAAGGATATGGAACCTAATGTTCAGAGAATGAACCATAATCTGGAAAATGACATCATTAAGATAATTCTAAGACAAGAATGCAAGTAATGATGAGAATATCCTAATGAGTTAAGAAAACCCTAAAATGGATACGATTAGGGTTAAGATGAGGTGTAAGGTGATAAGAATTTGATGATAGTATGTGGTCTTGTCTTAACCAGGTGATGACCAGATTATCTAGATGATCATGGATGTGATAAGAACCTCTAAACTCAGGTACGTGGATATAATTATATGACTAGATTTGCTGGATGTTAAATATATGTACTTGCTTGTTTGTACTTGAAATACATTGTTGGATGTAGATCTATATGTATTGTCATTTCCGCCTTAAACAATAAGAACACTAAGGAAAGAAAATGGAATGTAGTTACTGATGGTTCATTAATCTCCCTATTAGAGAGGGAAAGCATTAATGTTGACTAGCACCTCCCTAATGGTACAAGGTACGCAGGGAGATCCCTAATGGTACAAGGTACGCAGGGATAGGGCCCAATATTTATGTTTGTGCTAAGTTCACCATAGTAATACAAGTCCATTGAAATATGACTAATAACTTGGGATTACCTGATTCTCCACCCTAAATAATGTTGCCTTTCTCTTTCTTCAATTTCGAGTATTTTATATGCCAGCATAGTATAGCTTTTAATTCCACGTACCAACTTTTGTTGATGTTTTTGTTTCTCGTATTTTCTAGGTCCATAGCTAGAATGGGACAAGGGATTAGGATGTGAGCAAGTTGTACAGGTTGTACCTATTGTGTTAAGATCCTAGCATACATGTTCATACTTGTGTAAAATTTCCTATTTAATGTGTAAAGGTAACCTGTAATAGTTCATGTCATAATTAATATTCATGTTGAATGTTGAGTATGTTATGGTTGTATGTTCATGTATGCGTATTATGCTTCCGCATCGCTCTCTGATATGATTGGATGATGTTTTTGGATTCTGACCTCTCATTCCCAATAGGGTTTGGAGAAGCCAAAATCCGGGGACATCACACTTGTACTTATAAAGGGGGATTGGAAGAAGGAAATACAACAATGAAGTACATCACTTTGATCCTATATCAAGAGTTAGAATATTCTATCCACTTAAGATGAACGAGTCTATGTGTGGTGGCTAGGAGATTGTAGCTATAGTACACCTCTAGAGCACAAGGAGAAAGACAACAAGTGAGTCTTAAATTGGTTGCTCTTAATAGTGAATGCTTAAGTGTAGCTTAGGTACATTAGGTGTTCTAAGGACTCTTCTATTTATAGGAATGGTTTACAAGTGTCTAGGGACGTTCTAGGGAGTGTCTAGAGTGTTCTTAGTTCTTAACTAGCCATTAGATGTACATTAGTTGGCTAGCAATTGTTAATTTTTTCATGCTTAAAATGAAGAATCTAGAACCCTTCTCGATCGACAATTTGGTCAACTGAACTGTGTCTCAGTCTAGATCTTCTTCAACTGAGCCTGGGATTAAGGAAAAAGTATTACAATGTCTATTTCCAACTCCCAACTACCAACCACTCAGTCTAACGGTCACATGCTTTAGACCGAAGCTTACTCAGTCAAGATTATTTTCAATCGAAGACTGTTTTAGAGCACAATTGTGTAAGTTGTTGAACAGTGCTCACAAGTTCGACTGAGGTGGTTCTCGGTCGACAAGAACTTTGACCGAGTGTGTCTCAGTCGACAAGTTCTTCGACCGTGTGTGTCCCTATTTTAGACTTTTGAATCACCTACTAAGTGTGTGTTTTTATGTGTGTTGGTGACTCTAACTTGGGGGGGGGGCTATCTAAGGGCAATAAGTGGGTAGGGAAGATCTAACGCTTGATTTACATGATGTCTAAGAACTTGTACATTATATTTTTGTACAAGTGTTTACATTTGAGTACAATCATGAACATTTATACAATTAAGCATATTTGATATTCAAATTTGCATTGATCTTCATCTTCCCACTTAGTTGGATTTCCTTATTCCTTTGAACCTTGAAATACTCAAATAACATGTTATATCCACAAAGTGTGAAATGTTTGTCATCGTCAAAACAAAGGGTATATTGATGTCCAATTAAGCCAACACACATCTTTATACATTTAATATTATGTATGCCATTAAATATTAATGTTATTGATGATAATAATTCCAATTTATATTTTTGATCCACCATCTCTATCTTAGATCCATATCTATCCACACAAGTATAATATGTCCATGTTAGCTTGTATGTAATAACAAATATAATTTCTTTTCCATTGATTTCTCTCTCTCACTCACTCTCTTTGAGGATCTATTCCATCTCTAGGTGACGCCTTGGTGTCCATGTCTGGTGTCGGTCTAGCTATTGATGAAATTGGGCCGCCCATCCCTGAGTCTCCCCCCTTCTATCACACCTCCTATTATCCCCACTTTTCCCTTCTCCACATATCGATTCCACCTCCACCACTAGACCATATCGCTTCCCTCCTTGAGAAGAGAGACAGAGAGAGTTGGGCTCACCTTTTGGAAAAGGGACTCCAAACCGTAGATGATGTTCTCCCAACCAATAGTGGTGGCTATGTATTACTTCCACAAATGTATCATCATCATCTAGGAGATGGGGAAGAGATACTTCATCAACTAGATTTATGGATGGATTATGAGATTTTAGAATCCTAAAGGTGATCCCATCTCTCTCTCTCTCTTCTCAAGGAGGGTCTTTTCCTATCCATGTTTGATTTAGAAGAAGACTTAGAGGCTCCACTTGAGGAAGGCCCATGGTTCCTTGATAATCAACTAGTCCTTACATGGAAGTGGGACTGCATTGGATAAAAGTTGGTACTAGGAGAGAATCTCTCACCTCCACACCATTCTAGATTGCTCTCCTAGATAAGGGATTGCATAAAACCAGAAGGGAGATCACCATCATTGGGTATAGAATCGGTAAGCCCAAGGTGGTTTATTTCCACTCAAAAGGCAATTTTATTGGTGTTACTCACCTCTATATGGAAATATTAGAGTTCAAATCTCCACCCTATCATTATGGTTGAAATACCAAATGGCAAGGAGCTCAAGATAAAAGTTGTCAACAATATCCAGACACATGTGATGCCTGTAAGTGTTTAGGCATTTTTCTAGGAGATGTCATGGCACTCATGAAGTACCCTCAAACCTCCTTCCCTCCTATGGATGATTGACACACCTAAACTATTAGTGAAAAATGCAAGTGTCTGTGTCAAGTAGTATAGGCATATGAGGTCTAAAAGAACTGAGGGAAACATACTCAGAGAGCAATACTAACTATAACCTAATCAGCTAGGCCTGCAAAAAGAGTGATTGGTTGTTTGTTAATAACTAAGGACATGGATTGAAATCAAAATTAAGTGAAATTTTACCAAGAATTGATGGATTCCTTAGTATTATAGTTTCATTATGGCATACATCTATGGATTCATTTCATTAACAATCATTTACCCTTAGCCTCTTAGACTAAGGACATGTAGAAAGTATTACCTACTCCTACTACATCATATACTTCCAACACTAAGACAAACCCCAAATCCATAGTGGTTTAGGAATTAGCTAGGTGCATTATTGATATCTATAGGTTATACCTTCACATACATATGCACTCTCCCGAGGAATGGAATTGGTTGTGTAAATATATGGCATGTAAAACCCTTAATCCCTCTCCCAAAGAAATTCACAGTCTAAAAAATTGATTGTGGTGATTAAGCACAAGAAATTCATTAAGCAATCATATATTTATGTCTAGAATTAAGGAAAATACATATCTTTAATCATGTAAGTTAAATACAATGCAAAATTTGGCTACTCTTTGGTCCCAAGGAACAAAGTAGATAAACCCACATGATTTTGTCAATGAATACAAAGAGGAAGAGAGAGAAAATGATCTAAATATTAGAAGACTAATGACAACCCTTGGATAAATTGATCTAGACAATCCCCTATGGTAAGTGCCTTGATCTACAATGCGTCGATTGCAAATCTACTTATCGAAGGTGCATGAACCATCTGGTTTGTGGATGTCTCCTCCTCTCTCAACTTTGTGCTCTATTGCAACAAGATAGAATGTCTCCTTCTTTTCGGTTGAACTACCCTTAGGTTGTAAGTGAGGCTCTAACCATCATTAAGTCTCAATCATCAGATCTATCTAATTTTTAATCTGCTCTAATTGTGCAAAGTCAATACAATTGATTAGATGTCAGTTTTAGTGAGTTGTCAGCTGAATCAAAACCCTTGATAAGTGTTAGTACTACTGACTGGTATGTCAGTAGCACTAAGTTTCTTTCTGCAAAGATTGACTTGTTTTGAGTGCAAAATTTAGTACCACCGACTCACGTCGGTGACACCAAAGCCATAAAATCTACTTATGGTGTTTTTGGTTAGAAAGTTGGTTGCACAGAATCCACTTCTCAGTAGCATCAAATGCCATCTTAGTAGCACCGATCACTATCTTAGTAGCACCATTTTTCTAGAATTTCCTTTTGAATTTCACCTCTTTGGTAGCACCAAGTTATGCTAGATGTTGTCAAATAGCCTGAAATGAGGAAAAACCAACATAATTTCGAATAGAATTAGATAACATAACATAATCCAATAAAATTACTTATTAGTTGATGCAATATTGTTTCACACACTAGTTATGATAAACAATGCACAAAAAATATTAAAGTGAGAAATTATGCACTAAATGCATGAAAAAATAGGCTGTGAAAAGTAATGAAAACTTAGTGCATCAAAATCCCCTAAGCATGAATATTTCTCTCCCTCAAGCAACACTACCTTTGGATTTGTTTGAACTAAGTCAACAAGAGGACAAGAAATTACATTTCTCAAACACCCCTACCTGGCATTTGTGACCTGACTGTCAACAACACTGAACAAATAACTAGTCTGAGGTGAAAAAAAGTGTTCGTTAAAGATGTCCACCATTAGATCAATGAAACACTATTATAGAGTAGCTAACATTATAGTCAATAGGGTATACACTTGATGCACCATGTGATTCCCTATCTACATTGCTCCTCTCTACCTACCAAACTATGTTGGAAGTAGTTTTCATATAACAATGGATGAGGGGATCAATCATATATGTGACATACCATAAAGAGCAATGAGTGGAATGAAATAGGTGGCTATGAATAAGAATCAAAACTAACATCCAATATTTTATGTGAAAACACAATATGCTGAATCTATAGAACAAAGGAAAATAAAAAATGCATGAATCCTAATGCCTAATATTATGGTGAGTGATGAATGCACTCAAGCCTCATTTGGTTGATGTGTGTGGGTAAAAGAATGCATACATGCAAATTTTTTCACTTCTCCTTGAATGAAACATCAGACTGAGTTCAAGGCATCCTTTTATCCCTATTTATTTGATAGTTTCTCTCTCTCTCTCTTTCTCTGACCGCTTATTTTAACTTGATTTATGATCTATTCTTGGGCTTTCTTCATCATATATATCATTGATTTTGCTTTTTTTTCATTGGGAGGGATGTGGATATGAATCCTTTCACTTTATAATTGAGGAGAAAGCTACACACATACATGATGCAACAAATGATTCAAAAAGAGAATGCAATCTAACTAAAATTTTTCATCAAACTAATGTAATATGAAGAAACTAACTATTATGTTATCTATTATGCTATGCAATGCAATCAAGAGGAAACAATTTGAGTTAGTTGATCATCTTAAGGTGGTGGATGGATGAAATGCCATGAAAGATGGATGGAATCACATGATTAAGATACAATTCCTTTCTTAACTATGATACATCCTACTCCTATCAACTTGTGTACATGGTAACCTTAGGGTTTCTTTCTAAAAATCCCATTTAAGATCTCCTTTCATATTTGGTTGGTTTTCACTCAAGCCCCATTATCATACACAAATCTTGGATACATTAAGCTTTTCATTCATATTAAGTGTCCTCAAGGTGAACAACCCATACACTTCCCCTAGTTGGTGTTGCCTTAGACTTTGCAACTTAAGATTAAAAAGATGTGATCATTTTAATTTTTAAAATTCATTACAAAGTCACAAAACACAATTTTCTTTGATGATAAATAAAATCATGATAACTAAAATTTACTATTACACTAGATAGACGTGGATCCTACACTTGCAAATAAGAAAAAAATCTAAAATAGGATAGAAAGGAAAACATATAAAGTTGTTCCAACACCCCCTATGCTTGAACTTGACTATGTCATCATAGTAAGAATTCAAAGATAAGAGGTGGAATGGGAGTATCATGTTCTCAGAAGGGAGGTGGAGGCTAAAATGTCCTCGGTGGCCTCTTTAGATTCAAATTTGTTGGAGTCTACCTCTTTGTGTTGGTGCCACCGACTTGTGTTCCATTAGTGTCGAGATATGAAGTACTCTATCCCTCTTTGAGTTGTATGAGTTGGTGCTACCGACATGTGTGTCGGTGGTATCAACAATCTTTCCTACAACTTTGTGATTTTATTGAGAAAAGTCAGTGGTACTGACTTGGTTGTCGATGATATCAACATCTTGCATAATTGAAGCTATCACAGATTCATTACCACCGATGTGTGTCAGTGGTACCAAAAACTTGTAAAATCCCTATTGATCATTTTCAATAGGTCAGTGGTACCAACTTGTGTGACGATAGTACCAAAATTGACTCAGCCTACATAACAAACAAAAGCATGTAAGGCTCCTTTTTTACATCAATTTCAAAGCTAACAAGTCAATTATGAAAATTTGAACAATGTAAAGTACTAAAAATGTAAATGGAAAAAATAAAATTGGGTTGCCTCCCATAAGCGCCATTGTTTAATGTCCTCGGATCAACATGGTGACTTTCTTCAGGCTAGATTGTCATGGGATGGTTGTGAAGACTCATCTAGAAGTCTAAACTCCATTCTATCATCATCTACCCCAAATGCCAATTAGCCTCTTCCCATGTTAATCATCACATTAGTCATAGCATGAAACAACCTTTCTAACAACATCTCATCTCCACACATCTCATGCAAACCCAAAACTACAAAATCAATAGGATAGACAAATTTATCTACTTTGACAAGAACATCCTCACATATCCCATACGACCTGACAATCGATCTATCTACCAACTAGATTGTCATGGATGTTTTCATTGATTTCTTCAATCCAACCTTCCGAAAGTTAGAGAGAGGCATTAGATTTATGCTCTCCCCAAAGTCACACTATGCTTATTGGAAATGTTTTCTTCCTATAGAATAAGGGATGTAGAAGCATCCTGGGTCTTTCCTCTTTGTCAACAACCTTCCCTGGATCATAGTGCCCACCACTTCATCAACATGCAAGATAGTTATATCTTTTATCTATGTCTTTTTATTGATGATATCCTTCAAGAACCTTCAGTATGCAAGGATATGTTATATAGCCTCCACGACTGGGATGTTGAAGTGGAGCTTTTGGAAGATTTGTAGGAATTTATTTAATTTATTTTCCTCCTTTCTCAACTGTAGACTATCTGGGAATGGATCATGTGGCTTCTCTACACGCCTGTGAGGAGGAATGTAGGGTGGATTAGGGATCTCCTCCTCTAATCTTGCATCAATGTCACCTCTTAGGATAGAATCTGGCACATCCCCTATAGATGCAATGATGTATTGAAGTTCGTTCTCAATTGTGGGTGCTTCTTTGTTGAATGTGACTGCTCCACCAAGAAGCAGAACCTTCATCTATTCTTTTTTCATGAGTTCCTTATCTGGAGTTGGAGGTGTGGACATAGAAATAATGGAAATTTGGAGTTCCTTCTCTTTTATAATATGTGAATATGGGGTATCATTATCTCTTATTGTTGGACCTATATTTAATGTGGTGCATGCATGAGCATAACTCATTGGCAATCTGCATCCCCCTTGTCTTCCATACATGCTGCAAGGAAAAGAAACTACTGGAATATACACCCAATCTGGCTCTGGAATGTGATGATCTGGAGATCCCTCAATAATATGCTATGGTTCCTTGATAATAGAGACAAATTTACTTGATGACGTTGATGGGCTATCTTTGTGTTCCTAGGAACTTTGATACATGGGCTTCTTTATGGATGCAACTCCGCTGCTAACTGAGATATCTAATTTTCAATTCTATGGATCTTGGCTCCCACAGTTTTTGTCTATTCCAATAGATCCTCATTCTGACTCACCAATATGCCCAACATGTCTTCAATCATGTCTATCTTTCTAGGGCCCCTATCCTATTGATATTGTTGATGCATGTACATGCACTCCTCCTCTTCACATCCAAATGTGATGCTAGCTTTTAGATCAAGCCTCTTTGTTAGTCTGTCCATCTAGGCTTTGAGTTCTATGAACTTCTTAGATTCCATAAAACCTTCAACTATTACTGGTGCTTCTCTCTCCTCATCCTAGGTTTTATTTTTGGAGTCAATAGATTGAATCTACATGCTTTATTTATTCAACATATGATATTGCAACAAATAAGACAACAACACTTGGTCCATCATAGTATCATCTGTTCTTTTTAAATGAGACTCCACATCTTTCACATAATGTTAGAAAAAGATAGTTGTTTCTTTCAAAAGATATCTCTATACAATAGATCTATATGGTATACTTTTATTGCATAGAAACTATTCCAAGGAGTATAGATATCTCACAACTAGGTACACCCATATGTACTACTACAACTAAAGTGTTTGCCTCATATTGTTAGTTCATAGTTAAATAAACCATGATATCAAAAAAATATGTTAGAAAAATCTTTTTCATCTTGCAAAGTAGATACAACATAGAGATGTCCAACATTTTCATGCTTATATAGATAATTTTCTTTGTACATAAGGAGTGGAAAAACTAAAATCATTTTATAGCACTTATGCAATATAGGCTTGGAAATAGTTTGTCTTTAACATCGAGATAAAGGTACAAAGACGGTCATGGTAAGATAATATTAATGAATGATGGGACATACAAAAGTTAGATATAAGAAAACATTTGTAACCAAAGAAAAGCAAAAAAAAATGACCAATGCTCAATGCCTCATCATATAGCATGATTGGAAAAGAAAACAAGGATTTCTTACTGGTGTTAAAAGACATGAAATTGTCATATGTTTTCTCTTAAATATTAAACAAAGTCAAAATAGAGGTCGACTGGGAATGTGAATCGATCGATTCAAGTGTTGAGACAACTGACTCAAGTGTCAAGCCAATTTTAACAAAATTATCTGAAAATTACCTGGCTGGAATGTGAGTTGACGGACTCAAGTGTTGAGTCAACTGATTCATGTGTCAAGTCAACCAATTCAAGTGTCTATTCGACCGACAAGATGGTCAATAAGAGTGTATCGAGGATTGTTGTTGACAAAACGTTGTGCATTGATTGTTGCATTGAAAGTCAATATGTTTGTGAATAGGAAAGCATTCCAATCATATTAGTGGATGTTCAATTCAATGTCTGGGGTGCGAGTCGAATATGTCAAGTGTTGAGTCAACTGACTCGTGATCCATAACAACCACGTATTTGTGATAGTCCATCTCTTTGGCTCCCAATTGATCTGGAAACCCTAACCCTAGTCCTCCTATAAGTAGAGGGGTAGCCAAGGCCTTCAAAAAACAAAACTAATGTTGATAAATGTTGTCCTCTTATATTTGTGGTAACGTGAGAGCCTAAGAAGTCTTACACAAAAAAGGGAGAACAAGTCAGTGCTTGCACGTTGACATCAAAGGGACAAACACCTTCCCGTTGGCTCTAGAAAGTGTGACAAGGAGTTCCAGGTGGTCTGTACAGACTACGTAGAGGCTTGGAGGTCGTTGCAACAATGCTAGGAGGACATCATAAATTGGTGTTCGTGGAGCTACACTAGGAAACTGCCCCAACTGTCATCCAGGTGTCATTAGATCTAGAAGCACTATACTATGAAGATTGTTGCTAGACTTTCTCTAGGACCATGTATATCCCTCGCAAACCCTCTTTCGTAAATACATCATTGTTGACACAATATGCTTGATTGGTATACGACTAGATTTGTTTTTGCTACCTAATCTATTAGATAAAATTCCAACACAACCCTATGGGCTTGATCCTGATTCTTGATGGTATGTTTTCCTCCTCTACTCCTCAGCCCCTCTTTCCCTATTCCATTTTTATCATATACTACATTCTTATCTCCTACTTGGCCATTATTGTAAGTTCTAGTGAGTCTTCTCTCCACCTTACCTCCTTTTCTCTGGTAGAAGAAACACATGGTGTCTAGTCTACCTCTATCTACCAGTTGGAATTGGCACTAGTCCATGGAAGTCCAACCCCCTTTGTCTCATTTTCTCACCTCCCCTCCTTCTCTATCTAAAAATGTTGGAAATTGGTGTACCTGACTTCCAACCAATGTTGGTCATAATGGGGGACCAAGAACTGGCCATCATACTTCCTAGTGTCCACAAGTGGTCCATTATCATGCCACCACTTCCCAAGTAGGAGCAGTCTGATATTAATGAGATCTAGTTATTTTCTATTCTAAAAACAATAATAATAATTATTATAGAACATAAGGAATGCTAACGGGATATCTCCTTATTGATAGAACATGCACTCCTCTTTTTTTATATAGGAAAGAGGCAAGTACATGGGAAGAAAACTTAACCCAAAATGGGCTCAGAGAATTAGGTCCATATGATATTATAAACCAATTAACGATAATTTGATCACTCCCCCTCAAGCAGAAGTATGGGTCAAATACATATCAAGCTTGGACTCTGAATTTCCAATTAGATGATATGACAAATAAATAATAATCTCACTCTTTGTACATGATTTTTTTCTCCCCCTTAAACATGACCCATCGAAAATAATTTGATAGTGACACCTTTAGAGTTGTTCTCTGCATGCTCAAAATACTCAAGCTTTAAAGAAGGACTTTTGAAGTGCATCTACAATGAAGAACATTTGATAAATGGAAACCAAATGCCACAATAAAAACTCACAATCAACAATCTGGAGCAGACAATAAAAAATCCCATGACTAGCCATCTTCACTAGAATGCAGTTGAATATGCGAGTGGTATAAGCACATTCAACAAATCCCCATTACATAAAACAATATGCATGCAAAGACACGATGTCAATGTATAAGTAGAGGTATCATAAAATCACCTGAGAAGTGTACTCAACTTAAATCATCTCACAATACCATAAATGTGCATAATGTGGCATGAACACAAACTGGTCGAGGTGTTGATGACAACAACTTGATCCATTTGGAGTATGACTCTTGGGGGCTTGATGAGAATGAAAGACATCATCAAGAAAATCCCAAGTAGATCACTAGAAGAACCATTAGAGTAGATGCAAGTTTGAGAAGACATGAATAAATTAGCATACTGGCAGATGCATCTTTGAGAAGACAAGAATAAACAGATCGGTAAAATTTGGACAAATCAACAACCTAATAGGTGTAGAATTTGTAGGCTAGAAGTTGATGAGCTTTTGGAAGTCTGATGTGAAGAAGCGAGCATCCATCTCATGATAATGCACGAGAATGATCAATAGAAATACCATTTAGACTAGTGGGAATTAGAGGTTGGAATAAGCACAACAAGATTTGTCTTGACGTGCATAACATGATACTGATATGGACCTCTTGGTGTCAATGCTACAATTGAGATCCTTTAATGCATGAAAGTGATAGCTAACTAGAATAAGAAAATGTAGATAGACAACCTACATGCATATTGTGGCACAAACACAAAGAAGCACAATGTCATTGGGAAATAGATGGCCCAATCATGCACTAGAAGCACGATGATTAATGGTAATGAAGCACCAAAAAGACATTGGAAGGGTGGATGTACTAAAGAAGACACAAGTTGCATAGAGATTAAATAGCCTATCATATACATATTTTCACTATCAACTCTCTCTTTCCTCATACTGTCTCTCTCCTCTATTCCTCCTCCTGCACACCAAGTACAAAGTGATTGAGTAGTTAGTGTGGAGAAGAAACAATACCCCTTGCATCTAGAATTTATGCACACTGAGGGGTGGTAGGGGAATTTTCAATGTAGAGGAAGAAAAAAATAGCAGAATACCCCTCTTTTATGCAATATAAACCAACATGAGGTATTTTATTACAAAATGCCATAGATATAGCTGATACCACAAGTCAATGTGGTAAATGACTTGATTAGATAGATCTAGATATAAAATGTATCATTGTGCAACCCAAAAAAGAGTGTTGGGGAAGATCCCCCGTGGTATGGATTAGGTCAAAAAATAATTTCAATTAGCAATTAGACATATGATATATTGAAACTGGGAAGAAAAAAGTGAACTTGCCAATTTTAGATGGATAAAATGGCTAAAGCAGTTGGATAAAATCCCGAAAGTGGTGCATGTGAGTAGTTAAGATCTCAATCAGCAACAATGTTGTTTGTTGGATCATCAAGTAGAATTTCTAGCATTGTTCCCAAAGATCATGTTGTAAATCACAAGGAATCAGTATCAAATCCTGTGCTGCCATAGATGAGATGCAATCACTGGCATTGTTCCATAAGAATGATGGCATAGTCAAACATGGATAGATGAGAGGCAACACATAATAAGAATATATATACTCTTATCATACATATGATCTCATTGTTCAATTCCTCAACCAGAAGGCATCCATCATCGAGTAATATCATCATATAGACATCTATCATGTTATATCATCATCTCATAATTGAACAAACTGATGGAATTGCCTTTGTTTTTAATAAAATCATTTGCAAGATATGCCATTGCAACCATCATATGAGTGGCTCTTTGGGCATACATACCAATAGACTCCCACTTGTACTTAGAGCCAGTCACCCACAAACTTAATCCCAAGTAACCTTACATCCCCATCATACTTCTGTTGTGATAGTGCTTTTGTCAATGGGTCAACAACATTCCTTTTTAGTTGGTACTCTAAAAATATTCACATCTTCTCATTGTATGATCTCTCATATGAGATGGAACTGTCGTAGTATGTGCTTGGAAAGCTGATATGTGATATGGGTTCTTTAGATTGTGCAATAGTCCCATTGTTGTCACAATACAACTCTTTCACATCACTAATGCATGGAACCACCCCAAGTTTAGAGATGAATTTCTTGATCCAGACAACTTCATTTGTCGCATCATATGCAACAATGCACTTGACCTCTTTTGTAGAATCAGTAACTATCTCTTTCTTAGAACTCTTCTGGCTTACGACTTTATTTTTAAGGAAAAACACAAATTTGGATCATGGTATGAAGTCATCATGTCTTGTTTGGAAGCTTGAACCAGTGTAATCCCTTATCACCAACTCTTGCTCACCACCATAGACAAGAAATTGATCCTTAGTTCTTATTAATTACATAAGGATGTTCTTCATGGCAGTCTAATGACTTTTCAGTGGGATCTGACTGATACCTGCTAGTCATACTCAAGGCATATGAGACATCGAAAAGAGTACATAACATTGCATACACGATAGATTCAATTGTTGATGCATATGGAATATTAGTCATGTGCTCCCATTCTTCATAAGAAATGGGACATCAACTCTAGAGATACTAACACAATGGGACATGGGGTAAGTTTCGTATCTTTCATTTTCCCATCTTGAACCTCTTCAACACCTTATCAATGTATGTGCTATGGCTTAGGACTAGAACCCTTCAAGATCTATCTCTGTAGATCTTGATTCCTAAAATATAGGATGTTTCGCCTAATTCCTTCATAGAGAAGGTATTTCCCAGCCATGTCTTTACCATATGTAAAGTAGGGATTTCATTCCCCATCAATGGTATGTCATCTACATACAATATGATGAATACATCTATACTCCCACTAAGATTCTTATAAGCACATGGGTCATCTTCAGTTTGACGAAAGCCAAACACTTTGATTGTTTCATCAAATCAAATATTCCAGCTCTGAGATGATTACAATCCATATATTGACCTTTGTAGCTTATAAATTTATATATTTGCGTCCTTTGGATTTATAAAATCCTTAGGTTTTTTATGTACATATCCTCCATAAGATTCCCCTTAAGGAATGGGATTTTAACATCCATCTATCAAATCTCATAGTCATAATAAGCTACAATGGCAAGCATGATCTTGAAGGATTTAACCATGGCAACTGAAGAAAAGGATTCATCATAGTCAACAACTTGAACATGTCTGAAACCCTTTACAACTAATCTTCCCTTATAGTTTTGTATATTACCATCCATATCAGTGTTCTTTTAGAAGACTGATTTGCATCCTATGGGTTATCCCCTTCGGGTGGATCCACCAAGGTCCATATCTTTTTGGTGTATACAGATTCCATCTTAGATCTCATAGACTCTAGCCCTTTATCATACTTTGGACCCTCAATATAGCTTCTGGGTAGGTTGTTGGCTTATCATCAATGACCAACTCATTGCCTTCTTGAGTCATAAGATAACCAAATATTTCAGGCTCAAGATGTGCCCTATTAGATTTACAAGGTTCATCTATCAAGAGCGAAAATATAGATTCCACAACATCTTGTGAGTATTATTGTTCCTTATGTACCTTTAGAGGTTGAATGTTTTCTTGTTGGTCTCGAACTTCTTTGAGTTTTACTTTTATCCCACTGATTCCTTCAGAAATATGTTGCTTTTCTAGGAATACAACATTAATGGCAACAAACAATTTATTGTCAGATGGAGGATAAAAGTAGTATCCCTTGGTTTCTTTGGGATATCCAACAAAATAATATTTATTTGATTTGGGTCCCAACTTTTTAGGAAACCACTTTCTCACATAAGCTTCACATCCCCAAGTCTTCATAAAAGACACATCAGGACGTTTCCCGTGCCATATATCATGTAGTTTCTTATGAGCTGATTTAGATGGTACACAGTTTAGTGTAAATGTGGTGATTTCTAAAGTATAACCCCAAATTCAAAACAGAAGATCATCAAAACTAGTCATCACTTGCACCATATCTGGTAATGTGTGATTCCCTCTTTCTGATACATCACTATGTTGTAGTGTTTCAGGTGGAGTCCACCGTGATACGATATCATGAGCTCATTGAAGGTCCTCAAACTTTTGGTTTAAGTATTATCCACCTCAATCAGAATGAAGTGCTTTAATACTTTTACCAAGTTGGTTTTGTACTTCATTCATGAAATTATTGAACTTTTCAAGGGTTTCTGACTTATGTTTCACCAAGTACACGTAGCCAAACCTATCGAGATCATTAGTGAAGGTAATCAAGTATTGGTAACCTCCTCTGGCATTTGTTATAAAATTTATGCATACATCAGTATGTACAAGTACTACTAGATCAATCTCTCTCTCATTGTGACGAGTAAAAGGTATTTTTATCATCTTTCCCAATAAACAATATTTGCATTTCTTCATTGATTCAAAATCAAAAGAGTCTATATAACCATCTTTTTGGAGTCTAGAGATGTATCTCTCATTAATGTGCCCTAGACGACAATTCCAAAGGTATATTTTGTTTTAATTATCAAGTTTTAGACTTTTGGTATTTACGTTATAAACACTTGTCTCTATATATAGCAAATAAAGACTATATTAGATTGGAGCACTTCCATAAAAAATCTCAGATTTAGAAATAGAACATCGACCATTCTTAATGTGAAATTCAAATCCATTCTTGTCCATACAAGACACATAAATGATGTTTACATTGATGGGTAGGTGAAAATAATAGTTCCTTAACTCTACTACAAGCCCACTAGGCAAGGATAAATGATAGGTTCCAACTGTAGTAGCAACGACTCTTTCTCCATTTACAACACACAGTTCAACCTCACCCTTACTTAAAATCTCACTTCTTTTTAGATCATACATATTTGAACATATGTGATGTCCACATCATGTATCCAGTACCCAATATGAGGTGTAGACATATTTATCTCATTAATGTATATATCTAAAGTGGAAATCTCTATTCCCTACTTCTTCTGCAATTCCTCTAGATAAAGAGAGAAATTTCTTTTCCAGTGCCTAGTCTGGTGATAGTGGTGACAATTTCCTTCCTTGTTCACCCCTCCTTAAGCTTTCAGTGCAGAAGACTTGGGTTTTGGGATAGCTTTAGAACTCTTCTTAGCTTTGCCTTTGCCATTGAACTTCCCTTTGCCTCTAATCATCATCATCACAAATTTGGGTTTTTCTGTCTTCATTAGCACTTCAACTGAACTTAACATGCCTACTAATTCTGACAATGGTTTTTCAAAATCATCCATGTGAAAAACACTAGAGGGGGGGTGAATAGAGTTTTGAAATATTTTAGCAATTATTTAACTCAAACAACCACAAATGAAAATGGAAGAAGGAGACAAGTGTTTAGAGTGGTTCCAACTTTAGCAAATACTAAAGTTGTCAGTCCACTACTCGGTTGCTTACCCAGCCGGGATTTTGAAAGTATTAATTTTATTACCTTCACAAGGATTTACACAAAATACAATACTTTCTTTACACCCCTTGAACAGCCTTCACTAGAAGTAGATGCACCAACTTGAGGTAGCCTTCTTGAAGTAACTCCAAGCTCCCCCTTGAAGTAGCCTTCCTCTCTAGAAGTAACCTCCCGTTGCACCAGCCTTCTTGAAGTAGCTCAAGGTCCCCTTCTTCACCAAGAAGATCTTCAACCTCTCCAATCCGTAGCCTCCAACCTAGGAGTAGCAAGGAGAGTACAAACAACAATAGAGAACAAGAAAGGAAATAGAAATTACAACTTATCCTTTTGTAGCACAAGGCTTGATTTGCCTAGATCAAGCGTGTAGATCTCCTAACCAAAGTATATGGAAATGTAATTGCAGTGGATAGGAGATGCTAGCCTATAGGACACAAATTTTGAGCTAAGAGAAGAAGTAGCCAATTGTCACTATGCTCAATTTTCTCACAAACAGGTTGTTCAAAGTATGCTCAAAGATTTCTCAAGTGTATCAAGTGTGTTTTAGGTGTCCTAAGGCATGTCCTATTTATAGGAATGTCCTACAAGTGCTTAAGGACGTTCTAGACACCTTCTAGGGTTTTCTAAGTGCTTAACTAGCCGTTAGGTACAAGTTTGTTGCTTTAGCAACGGCTAATTAATTAATTCTGCAGTTGCTGTCAGAGTCCATCTCGGTCGAGAAATGGTCGACCGAGACACCTACTCGGTCGAACTTTTGTCGACCGACAGGCTCTCTGAATCAAGTGTTTTGCAACGTTTATCTCCAACTGCCAACTACCTTGTCAGATGTGTCTAACAGCTACTTGGGTCTTTCTCGGTCGAGAAGATTGTCGATCGAAAGTGTCTCGGTCGAGGAGTTAGTCGACCGAGATTGACCCTGTTTCAATTTTTCAATTAAAGCACTAAGTGTGTGTATGAGTGTGCATATGTGACACTTATTTGAAGGGGATGACCTATCTAAATGTGATGTTTAGCTAGGGAGAATCTAACACTTGATTTACATGAAATCTAAGTACTTGTACATTATAGATTTGTACAAGTTTTTACAAAGCGATTACATTTCATGAAAATATAAATATGTAAGCATATAGATTTCCCTAATTGCTTTGTCATCCACCTTATTCCTGCAACACTCAAGTAGCACGTTAGATTAACAAGAATGAAATGTTTGTCATTATCAAAACAAAGGGATTTACATATGTCCATTTAGCCAACAATCTCCCCCTTTTTCAAGATGACAAACATTTCCTAAATATAAAATAAGAAAGTATAAAAACATGTGAGTTTCATACCTGAAGATTACCTTTGTAAATTTATTCTCTTGTTTATAAAATGTGTGCTTATTATTCCTCATGAATTATGGAACATGAAATCCAATCCTTTAGGGAATATAGCAACTTTCATTGTAAAGCCAAGAGTTTTTGAAACTTATTGATTGAGTTTTGCACAGATACTAAGTTTTATATTTATTTCTCCCCCTTTGTCATTTTAAAAAGATATCCATTTGAGAATAAATATTGTATAAAAAGTATTGCTCCCCCTTAAATATATATCCGTTTTAAATAGATGGTCAATTTAGCCACAATTTTTAAATTTCAGGTTTTACAAAAATGTCATCCCTTTTTATTTATGACACATTTATTACTCCCCTTACTTTGTATGCTCTACTAGAGTAGTCTTATAAGCCATATTCGAATGATGTCATAGATGAATATCCAATATAATCAGTAAAGATAACCATTTCATTGCAAAGATCACCATTTTATTACAATCATGCAAAGATAATCATTTCATTACAATCATGCAAAGATAATCATTTCATTACAATCATGCAAAGATAATCATTTCATTACAACTAATACAACGGTCACTCCAAATCTCACTGGAAAGACTTGAGTATTACATCAATATCAGGGTCTTTTCCAAGAAATGGCTCAGCTCCATAATATTGAACTAAAGTTTGCCACTCCAAAGCACCTGTCTTGGTTAAAGCATATGCTTCCAAGAAGGTAGGAACCCGATCAAAACATAAATGAGCAGCAATGTCTTGTAATTGTATTGAGGAGAACTGAGTATGTGTGAGATCTGAAGATGGTGGAGGTGGAGGTTGGTAGTAGTTGTAATATGGATTATATGGGTTGAGCATGCCAGGATTTAAAGAATAAGGATATTCATCTGGTTGATTTGGAGAGAGGGTTTGCATCCTTTTATTTAGGTAGGTCATGGCATGGTGGTTATAGTCTAATTGTCTGCTTAGATGATATTGTGACCCAGCAACATAGGTTAGGGTGTTTTGGATGGGATCATAGGATGGGTTGGTAGGAGGAGGTGGTGGTGGTATATCTTGAGTAGATGTCTCACCTTCTGTCCTAGCCCTCTTGTGACCAAAATCAATTCCCATTTTCTCTATTGTGTTTTTACTTATTTTTTGTGGTCTTCTTTCCCATGTGTATCCCATATCCTCAATTTGTTTTTTAAGAAAATGTTGAGTGATTTGGCATACAAAATCAGCATATGGGGGATTGCCAGAAAACTCAAGCATGTTCTTAAGGATTATGCGGATAAAATTTGTGGGAATACGTTTGATAATGGCATAAATTAAACACATGCGAAAAATAGGAACTTCAGACTTGTTTGCTCTAGGATGTATGTTGGTGGAAACAATAAGATTGACAATCCTAGCTGCTGGTTTGAGATTAATGGCATAGTAGGTACCCCGATCTTCGTGACACGTAGTATTAGATTGAAAAATGGCTCGTTTAATGTCACTAAGACTGACGGTATTATCACCTTGGGAAAATATATTGAGTGGATTTCCAGTGGTAAGGTCAAGAGTGTCTTGATATTCATCTAAGTCGATGTTGAGCATGTAAAGAATATCCTCTTCAGTAAATCGAAAGCTATGCCCATTGACCATAGAGTAGAAGAAGTTGTTTTCATTTTCGGAATGGGAGATTAGGTTTGCATAGAACTCATTTACCACTTTGGAAGAATAGGAAGGGAAAGAAGGGTTAATAAATTCTTTCAAATTTTGCACCTCAAAAAGATCTTCCAGGTCGACGATGCTGAGGAAGTCCATGACGTCAACCGGCCGTCGTGGAAGAGGAGTTTTGGAGGAGAGCCGGAGATAGCGATCACCAGCATCTGCGTCGACGAAGGGGATGTCGTTGATGATCGTCAATGGTGGAGTAGCCTCCCTTCCTTTCTTGCTAGAAACGTTCTTCTTTCCACGTGTAGATGATGAAGCCATTTCTTTTCTTTAAGGTGGAGAAGAAGCAAGAAAGTCTTTGGGATGAAGAAGCTAAAGAATTGCACAAGAATGCACTAGAGAGAAGCTATGGAAGTAAGAATATGAGAGTGTGTAGCAATGACCCATTTTTGGTCCCTTTTATAGCAAATCAGTGACCAGGTCGGTCGACAATTCGTCGACCGATCAACCGCAACGGTCATATCCCAGACGCGCCACTCGCCCCCCCCCCCCAACGGTCAACTGCAACGGTCATAAAACGGTCGGATTGTAACGGTTATATCCCAACGGTCAATTCTCGGTCGAACAATTGTCGACCGACACTGTCTCGGTCGAACAATTGTCGACCGGAAGTGTGTCCGATGTTATTTCTGTCTGAGGTCTGTCGGTCGAAAGAGATAGGCTGACCGAGATGTTTTCGGTCGAAGAATTTGTCGACCGACAGATTTACTGGGTATGAATTTTTTTAAGCTAATTTTTAATGCAAATGATAGGCTAAATTTTTAGAGCATATATACTTTCTAAGGGAGTAATATTGTGATCAATATTTGGACAATTTTGTGATCATAAATTAATTGTTCTTTTAATCACAATTTTTTATATAGAAAATGATATTCAAATAAGTAATGTCAAACTTATTTTAGGTCGACTTTGACTACGACCATAGCGCCCCTTGGTCAAATTTTATTTCAACCAAGAGGCAAATTTGCATATTTCCAAATTGAATACTCGTATATAATATATGCATGTAATTTGATTAGATATCAATTTGAAGTATTTTAAACAACACTCAATATGAAAACATTTTGTCCTTGATTTTTCTTAGAATATAAGCTTTGCTGTTGTTACATGAATATCAAATTTCACTTCTTCTTGTATCCACATAAGATTCTTAAGTAATATCTCAGTTCTTAAAAGATACCAATTGAGAAATATTTATCTTATGTGTTGCAAGCATTAAAACAACATATAACCAGCAAATCATTTTGTTTGCCTATGTATCATCAAGGAGGCAATAATCATTATTCATGCATCAACGTTTATCTATAGAAGGTTGAATAATGAAATGTTGAAAATATATCCATGATGTAACATATGGTTTCTATGTGAATAAATCAAATAATACTTGGAACGGACCATGTAGGTAGTAATTTTGACTTAAATATGATTCATAATTTTTAGTTTTAAATCATTTAGAGAATGAACCAAATTAATCTCATATACGTTCTCAAAGATAATTTCCAGAATGTATACTTTGTTTTGCATGTACAAATAGTTATTAATAACAAGTAGATAGCAATTTCACCAATCGAAAATAGCAGATTTATTTCAGACTGGAAATCAGTGACCTGCTCGGTCGACAATTTCTCGACCGACTGTTCTCTCGGTCGACAGTTTCTCGACCGACAAGATTTCTGAAATGTTTTCTGAACTGTTAATTGCTTCCAAGTAAAACATAATTATGCAAGTTAGATGTTTAGATACTTGAATTAATTTGATATCCCATTATGTTGAGTTGAGATAGACATAGAAATATACAACATAGGTCCTTGGTCATATCTCAACTTAATTCCGTTCATTTAGTTTGGAGGTTTTGGAACCCAAACTAATTCAACATCTTTTTTCTTATAAGGACATGAAAAAGAATAGTGACCAAGACGCAAACAATAATGACAACATATAGAATCAACTTCATATCTCTTTCTATGATTTTGGTCTAGGTTGTTCTTGGGTATATTTGTATTTGTGCCTTTAGGTACATACATAGATTGATGTGCTTGTGTCTTTTTCCAACTAGGTTTATGATAAGATTTTCCTTTAGGCTTGTAACCTAGTCCTCTCCTTCCAACTTGATGGTATGGATCATTTAAGATTTGATCAAGAATGCCATTATTATTTAGACTACTAACGTTTTGTTGTAACTTAGCAATCTCATCCATTCTCTTCTTGATATCTAGCTTTGCTTGATCTAGATTAGATGATAATGAATTTCTTTCTTTCACGATAGTATCATAATCTAGATGTGAGCACAAAACAGGTTGTTTTTGAAGATCATTCACTTGAGTCTGCAAATTAATCTTTTCTAGAGAAAGGAGATTACAATTTGCTTCTACAGATTTTAGCTTAATATCATGATCTTCAATAACCTTTTTGAGATCTTCATTTTCAGATGTAAGAGCAAGAAGCTTAGCATGTAACTCATCATTTGCTTTATTAGATTTCCTTAATTTCTTCTTGCACTCAATATATTTATTGTGTGTCTCTTCAAGAGAAGCAACTAGCTCTTCTTTAGATAAATCAAAAAGGCTTACCTCTTCGTCTTCTTCTTCACTTATTGTAGCAATAAGACATTCTTTATGTGTATCTTCCTTCTTTGACATCCACGGGCAACCAAGTGTTGCATGGCTTGTTCCTAAGCACCAACTGCAACTTGTTGAAGGTTGCCCCATACTTTTCCTTTGTTTGCAGTTGTAGACACCACCACCCTTCATACTTCAAGACTCGATTAGAGCTCCTTGAAGCCTCGCTGTGATACCAATTGAAAAAAACTAGAGGGGGGTGAATAAAGTTTTTAAATATTTTAGCAATTATTTAACTCAAACAACCACAAATGAAAATGGAAGAAGGAGACAGGTGTTTAGAGTGGTTCCAACTTTAGCAAATACTAAAGTTGTCAGTCCACTACCCGGTTGCTTATCCAACCGTGATTTTGAAAGTATTAATTTTATTACCTTCACAAGGATTTACACAAAATACAATACTTTCTTTACACCCCTTGAACAACCTTCACTAGAAGTAGATGCACCAACTTGAGGTAGCCTTCTTGAAGTAACTCCAAGCTCCCCCTTGAAGTAGCCTTCCTCTCTAGAAGTAACCTCCCGTTGCACCAGCCTTCTTGAAGTAGCTCAAGGTCCCCTTCTTCACCAAGAAGATCTTCAACCTCTCCAATCTGCAGCCTCCAACCTAGGAGTAGCAAGGAGAGTACAAACAACAATAGAGAACAAGAAAGGAAATAGAAATTACAACTTATCCTTTTGTAGCACAAGGCTTGATTTGCCTAGATCAAGCGTGTAGATCTCCTAACCAAAGTATATGGAAATGTAATTGCAGTGGATAGGAGATGCTAGCCTATAGGACACAAATTTTGAGCTAAGAGAAGAAGTAGCCAATTGTCACTATGCTCAATTTTCTCACAAACAGGTTGTTCAAAGTATGCTCAAAGATTTCTCAAGTGTATCAAGTGTGTTTTAGGTGTCCTAAGGCATGTCCTATTTATAGGAATGTCCTACAAGTGCTTAAGGACGTTCTAGACACCTTCTAGGGTTTTCTAAGTGCTTAACTAGCCGTTAGGTACAAGTTTGTTGCTTTAGCAACGGCTAATTAATTAATTCTGCAGTTGCTGTCAGAGTCCATCTCGGTCGAGAAATGGTCGACCGAGACACCTACTCGGTCAAACTTTTGTCGACCGACAGGCTCTCTGAATCAAGTTTTTTGCAATGTTTATCTCCAACTGCCAACTACCTTGTCAGATGTGTCTAACGGCTACTTGGGTCTTTCTCGGTCGAGAAGATTGTCGACCGAAAGTGTCTCGGTCAAGGAGTTAGTCGATCGAGATTGACCCTGTTTCAATTTTTCAATTAAAGCACTAAGTGTGTGTATTAGTGTGCATATGTGACACTTATTTGAAGGGGATGACCTATCTAAATGTGATGTTTAGCTAGGTAGAATCTAACGCTTGATTTACATGAAATCTAAGTACTTGTACATTATAGATTTGTACAAGTTTTTACAAAGCGATTATATTTCATGAAAATATAAATATGTAAGCATATGGATTTCCCTAATTGCTTTGTCATCCACCTTATTCCTGCAACACTCAAGTAGCACGTTAGATTAACAAGAATGAAATGTTTGTCATTATCAAAACAAAGGGATTTACAGATGTCCATTTAGCCAACACCATGTTGTAGTTCTAGACAAACTGGTTGTATGATTCTGGCAGTGATTGCAGAACCACATATGTGGCCAACTCTTGGCCCATGGGAAATCCCAGTCTAGCAAGGTTCTCCACATACCCAATCAACATGACCATATGGGGACCTACTGGATATCTTTCTTCCATATTACACTTGAACAACACATTAGAGACATCATATCTCTCTTGAATTGTCTAATGTTGGTACATGTTCTTAAGATGTATTACCATCTCAATAACATCCATATTCTCATGTTGTCCCTACATCTCATAGTTCATTGAGCATAGCAGTAGGCACTTGACATCTACATCCTCATTGGTATGCTTCTTGTAAGCATCCTTCCAGCCTTAGGTGTAGTGGGAGTGGGGTCATCCAGATCTAGTGTCTCTAGGAAATAGAGCTTGTGCTCTTGTGTGAGAATGATTCTCAACGTCCTGAACCACTCGTAGAAGTTATTCTTTCTTAATTTTCCCTCCTCAAGGACTGATCGCAACAAAGACATGTTGTTATTTGCATTTTGTCAAAACACTTTTGATTTGATTTGATTAAAAAATTTATGACATTAATTAGGACTTTAATTAACTATAAAGCCCACTATTTCATTCAAGTTGATGGACTTCACAATCAATTTAGAAGATTGCAACATACGACCTTTTACTGAGTGAAGATCCATATTTCATTAAAGTCCAGAGTCAGCTAGGGCTGAGCTCCCACAACTTGACTATTTAAGTAGGCAAAATATATCAATTGTATCATATGCAACTCTTGATAGATGGTATGCACAACTCTTCATCATAATCTATCTTTATGCATCTAGGTGCTTAATCCTATAGAGTTCACCTAGTTATGCCTGAAGAAAAAGCAAAGATAATATAATATGCTCCCTGTGAAGACAATCCCACATATCTATCATCACACTTCTACAAGATAGAAGGTGCACCATGATAGGGTGTTCCCATGCTTAGTCGGTCAAGTTCTTCATGTGTGTTGCTTATGGAAATCATATAACACTTAATATTTAGTTCGAGGGATTTGTATTTACAAATACATATACATATCCAATCATCACATACTTATAATATGTATCATACACATGCTATATCCACAAACAAAACATGCAACCACTGAATATGAGCGACGGTTATGGCCATTGTTATAACATGGTATTTCACATGTATTTTTGAAATGCAATTAATTGAATAATAAGGATGTTTGGAAAAATAGTGTACTTTGTTTCAAAAACATGGTTTTCTTTTACAAAATTTGCCTTTGCTATGAATTTTGTGGTTTTTAGTTATTTCATTAGAGCAATAATGAATATATGAAAAAATGAAGAAGAAAATCCAATAGTGAGTGAAATATAAAAGATAAAGGATAATTAGTAGTGTACTTGTGGAATTTTGTGGAATTCTCTAGAAAAGTGATGTGAAAGGACACTAAAGGTTTGTTTTCATTTTTAGATGGTTCCTAAAAAGAAAAGTCATCAAATTAAGAGATATGGAGAAGGTAGAAAGAGAAAAAGGATTAATTTGATGCCTAAAATGTACTCTACAAAAGAAAGACTTAGAGATTAAGAAAGACCCTTTTTAGTAAAACATTTGGTCCCAAATCTTGCTCATATTTATATAATGTCATTAAAGACTTTCCCCCAAATTTGGGATTAAAAGAGTAAGAGTTATGAAATTGTCTAGAATTCCTAAAGTGAATGGAATGGATTTATATTAAATGTCTCAAAATTCTTTTCATACTTGATGATATCCAGACTATGCAATTGGCATAACGGTCATTGATCCCAAATCTTATGATGATTTAGTCATCGTCTACCTTTTTCAGATTTGGGAAACTAGTATAGTGGAACAAATGATTCGTTTGACACCCCTCTTTCTCTTTCTGATTGACCAGGGTTCCTAGAAATCAGCTCGATAGATATAGGAAACAAATATAAACCCAACCATGCTAGGTTTTGGCCCATGTGGGAAGCTATAAAAGCTTTCCACAATTGTGGTTCATGGCTAGTTCCTGACACCCAAGATCATCCTTATAAAAGCGATTAGGACACACCTTTAGAGCCATACTTCCATCAACGATATTCATCTTGATCCCTCAAAGTGAGACTCACCCTCAATTTCCTGCCCAACCTTCACCTCCCCCATGTGGTTCCACCTTCTCTGATGAGGAAGACTCTATTTCGACCTCCCTCTTCTCACCACTCCCGAGCAATCCAAGGCTACAACTGCCTTTGACTAGATGTCGGGAGCAAGACCCTACTCTCACCTACCTCTCTTAGGCCTTGATGTTGGAAGTCAACACTAGAGTTGACTTGGACACTCTTGCTCTATGAGCGGGACTAAGGCAAGGAGGGAGACAACCACTCAGGGAAATCCCCAATTTCCATCAAGAGTGAGTTTAGAAGGTAAGGGCAAGTTGGTCTTTTTCCTCCTATTCCTCGCTCTCACCTATGAGTTTCCATGTGGGTGGGCAACCTAATTGGCATAAGGTGATTGGTTGGTCCAACCTAGTTGGCAAGGTTGAGACTCAGGCCTACTGATTAGGTGGCAGCTTGTGAGTGGTTGGATATCTTTAATATTGCAAAAATGCTTGTAAATCATAGGATGGTGAAATAATAACATGTCATATATGAAAATTTCTTATAAAATGTTTGGAATACAATAAAAATAGTTCCAAGACCTAAATCTATCTCAAACTCCAAAAGTACCAAAAGTTTCTAACTTTAATGTGTTTAATATGTAAAAACCCTAATTTCTAAGTTTTGATGATCTTAATATGTTTAATTGTTGTTAGTGTTGAAAGATTTATCTTTTTAGATAAAAGGGAGTATCTTCGATCTTATTTGAGATTAATAGTTCTTGATTTGATGAATTAGGGTTTTCCCGAGTTAAAAATGCATTAAACATCAAGGTTAGGGTTTGTATGCCAAAAAGGAATTAAAGGTAATAATTAGGGTTTGGAAAGCCAAAGCCCTAATGGAACCATAGGTTAACCCAAAATCCTAACTAGGAATCCAAGTTAGTCTTAATGGTAGATTTTGGATAAAGTAGTAATATTTGGGTGTTATGCAATAATTTCTCAGTGATTGCTTGCTTGCTCTCAATTTGCATTTATTACTTGAACTTTTGATATCTCTTGAGAAGGGATGTGGTTATGCCCATGACTACTAGAATTAAATGACTTCTGTGGATTTCTGAGGTTTTGCACATTGATTGCAAAAAATTTGTTGGTTGTTTATTTAATCCCTATAATCTATAAAGCCATTATGAGTATCACATTATATAAGTATAACTTTCTCAAATATCTTTGATGGGTTTAAGTGATACATGTGGCATGTAAGAAATGTCACTATGGTGATGAGTGATCAAGTCGGGATAGGATGATCATCAATAAGACCAAGCCGGGATAGGATGGTCATAATGAGGCCAAGCTGGATAGGATGGCCACTGTGAGGCCTAGCCAGGAAAGGAAGGCCATAACAAACTAAGCCCATGAATAAGAGTTTGTGAGAAGTCCTCTGCAGGGATTAAACCCTAATGATAGGGTTACCCACACGAGTACTCCATAGATGGAGTGCACTAGAGATATTAAAATGAGAAGTTAGAAAGAAAATGCATGTTCAATTTTTTAATCATACTTGTTGCTATGGCTGAATATGTTGTTACACCTGGATGCAAAAATTTTGTTTCCCCCAAATACTAGTATAACATGTTATACTGACTGTGCTTTGTTTCATGGTGTTTTAGGTTAAACTACTATTACTCTACAATATGGACTTCTAGAGAAGATGGCACCCAAAGAAAAGATTCAATCTCACAGTGTGAATGATGGAACCAAGTTGGATGGAATAGATATACCAAAATGTGATAAATTCCGTTACCTGGCTTCTATTATTCAAATAGATGGGGATGTCCAAAATGATATTTTTCACCGGATCACTGCAGGATGGTTGAAATGTAAGAGTGCAACTAGAGTATTATGCGATATGAGGATCCCCCTCAGATTAAAAAGTAAGTTTTATAGAACAGTTATACGACCAACCATGCTCTATGGGAGTGAATGTTAGGCGGTGAAGAAATAAGGTCTCAACAAGATGAATGTGGCTGACATGCATATGTTGAGATGGATGTGTGGGAAGACAAGAAAAGATTTCTTGAGAAATTACTATATCAAGAATAAAGTGGGGGTGGCGAGCATTGAGGATAAGTTGTGCGAGGGCCGACTCAAATGGTACAGACATGTGCAACGCAGACCTACTAGTGCGCCTATATGAAGTAATGCTTTTGAGCTAAACACTATAAATAGAAGAAGAGGAAGGCCTAAATTAACATGGGATGAGCTTATAAAGAGATATTTTGAATCTCTACATCTCAATCAGAATATGGTCCATGATAGAGCAGGATAAAAAAGAAGGATCCATGTAGCTGACCCCAACATAGTTGGGATTGAGGCTTATATGATGATGATGATGAAACAATAGTTTTCCCATGTCATGTAACTCCTGTGTGGAGATTTTATCCTTTATCTTATTGCCAAACAATTTTTATTAGTGAAATTTATTAATTATTTTTGGTTAATTGTTAAACCATTAATGTTGTATAATGGTGAGGGAAGGTGAGTCCTTTGTTGATAGAGTTACTGACCATGAGGCTATCCTATTAAACATGCCAAACCCTAAAGATAGTCAAGACCCTAAGGGTGAACCAATGATAGAAGATGAACCTAAGGAAGACCCTGAAAATGCAGCTGACTATGGACCGATAGTGGGACAAGTGGTGGTCCGCACTCCTGATGCTCTTTGGCTGGAACAACAAAAGAAGCTGACTGAAGCTATTAGCACCCTGGCCCTCAAGTATATCACCAAATACTAGAATGGTGAGCCTCTACCCATCCGACCTCATCTTGGACCCACCATTCTAGATTTCATCAAGCTAAATATAAAAAATTTCTAGGGAGAAGACAAAACTGAGGTGGTGGATAAGGTGGATACCTGGATTCTGGCAATGGAAAATTCTTTTCACATTTTGGAGGTATAGACAAACAAGAAGGTTCTCTTTGCCACTCACCTCCTTGAAGCAGCATCAAAGATATGGTGGGAAAATCATATTGTGGACAAAGATATGAACAAAGAGTCAATGGCATGGATAGATTTTCATACAATCTTCTCTACAAGATTCATATTAACCTCCACAAAGAAGGAGAAAGAAAAGTAGTTCACACTTCTCTATCAAGGTAACATGACCATGGCAGACTTCGCTCCAAATTCTTCCTCTTGGAGCAGTTTGAATGCATGCTGACTAAGGAAAGGTGGATGGAATATTTTTTGGAATTCCTTCACCCTTTGATCAAACCCCATGTGATGGGGAGTAGATCTACAAACTTCATTAAAGTCCTCAATTTTTCCCTTTACATGGAGAAGACAGTCGTGCCAGCTCAGAATCCGCCTAAAGGATATCTAGCATCAACTGAAGGCACTTCTTCCCCAAGGAATGACAAAAGAAGAGGCCAAGGTCATAATAATGGAAAGGGAAGGAACATAAGAAAAATTTAATGACCTCACTCTTTGGCAACCCCCAATTGTAACATCTTAAGATTTCATTATTAGATGACTTCCTTGTATCTTTTACATTTACACCTCATGTATTATGAGCCTTATGCACTTCCTCAAGGTCTTTAGGGGTACATGTACTTTTAGAGTGATCCCATATTTATGCATCTAGGGAGTTCCTCTCACATTCAACCATTGGCCTTATGAACTATGAGACATGAGCCTTGGAAAAACATAGTTGTTACCTCCCGACTAGATGGTCTGGTGAATTCGAGAAACAATCAACTCCTAATCCCATCGGTCCCATGTACCTTTAATACTCCCTACTTGACCTTAGAATTGACTCAGGACTATCCCTTCCCAAGGGTTTTCTTGAGATATTACAACTTTCACCATTTTCAAGCGCATTATTTTCATACGTAATTCTTTAAATTGGATTTCCTCCATCTCTCATGATGCTCATTATTCATTTTATGTCCCCTCATTGTACTCATGGCGACTTTCTCATTCGGGATTGGTCTCATACTGTCAGCCACTTTCATAGTGATTTTTCCTCATGTTCCCCAGATATGGCATTTGGGTTCAAAGAATCATACTCAATATATATGCTTTCAATTCTTTACACTTTATGTAACAGTTAAGGTTACCTCAATCTTTAAATTGATTTAGTCAACTTACCTTTCTAGTGAGGGTCCTAACCTAGGGTGACCTCTTAGCTTATAGGAGTAAGTTAGACTCTCTATCCACAACTTGACCCATTATCTAAGTTTTGCCTCCCCCATAGGTCCATTTACCCACTCTTGGGTGACCCACCCTAGGTCGGGACAACAACCCTAAAAGTTGAATTAAGGGTCTCATATTATCATCTTTTATGAAACCTAAATAAGCATTTCTTATTTTAACCTCACCACCCTTATCCTCTTTTCTTAATGGTGTGGCCTCTCTTTTGGGGAGCCTCTTTATGGGGAACCCTCTCTAAGGGTTTGGTCCCTAAAATGCACATTCCTACATAGGCTTTCCTTAGTAAGCTCGATCATCAGTCACCCCCATGTGATGACTTTATTCACCTCATTCTCCTTAACCCACCAGAGATCAACATAGGGTTTGAGCAGGTTACATCTCTAAATCCATTATTCATAGGTTTCTTATGTTTCTTAAAACTTTTCTCATTAACACCTTGTTCCACATGCACATATGCATGGGAGACCAAGTCACCTAACTCGTTTACTTACATTTTATATTATATTTTTTCAACCCTTATTTACCCAATCTCTATGGTACACCCACTCACTAGGGGTATTTATACCCACTCAATGGGAGTATTCTCAATGATCTACCCACTCTCTGGGAGGTGATTTCTAATCATACCCACTCACTGGGGGCATCCATAGTATCATACTCACTCGTTGGGAGTATTTCAATGGCATACCCACTCAATTGGGGTAGCTTGCTTATTCTTTGGAGATAATCTCAATAACATACCCACTTGTTGGGGGTAGTTCCAATTGTATATCCATTCACTGGGGTTAGTTCGAATCACATACCCACTCATTGGGGGGCAAATACCCACTCACTAGGGATATTCTTTATCTATCCATTCCTTCGGAGATAGCATTAGGGAAATGAGCAAGTTATATTTATGTTTTCATTCTCATGTATAACCCTTAGTTTTTTTTCTCATGTATATTCAAATTCTTTCACATGCATCATGTATGAATTTCTCCTCATTCATGCATGGGAGGCTACATCACGTAAACTCATTTATATTTTTCTTACTTCTCTTTGCTCTTACCCTGATTTGGGTTCATATGGGTAGGGTTACTCTATCACCCACACCACGTCCATTTCTCAGGATTAGGGTTTAGGGTTCAGATTGGGGACTACATAATCTACACCCTACATCTTAGGGTTTCTATCTCTCTTGACTTACTAGGGCTTCCTAACCAACCCTAGCTCCATCTAGAGTTTACCTTGTAACTCATAAAACCATTATTATTTCCATATTACATGTACATTATTATTTCCACATTACATGTATATTATTATTTCACATTTAGAGGTACATTATATTATTTCCACATTTCATCTACATTATTATTACCACATTAGATGCAAATTAATTGGAAGAGGATGCCTTAATACTACTTCTTCTGTAAAATCCTAACTTTAGAAGAGGAGGGAAGTTCTTTTTAGGTTTTATTAAGAAAGAGGATGAGAAATGGATGAAAAAAGATGAGAAGAAAACCTAAAGGTATTTTACTTTGGGCAAAATTGTTCGACATTGTCCAAGAAGGATTCATGGGTCTAGGAGTCCTCATAAGATGACTAGCAGTGCATAGGAAAATGTTTCTATCCCTGGGTTGTGATAAAAAAGGGAATTCATGTCATGAATACCGTAGCTTCCTCTGTCGCACCTATGGGTGGAAGCATCTTGGTAAGTGCCTCTTTGAAAAGCATGTGTCTTATCACTATCAGTAGGAGGGACACCTCATTATTAATTTTTCTCTCCCTGACCCTTGAGTTCTGGTCCCAGTAGCAGTCCAACCAGTGGTTGCAGCACCCCAAGGACCAACATCACCTTTAGGAGAGAAGAGATAGGTCTGAGTCTTCTACATTGACAATGAAGAGGCACAAGATAATGCCAATTGTCTGGTAAAGGGTAACCACCCTTAGAGTTCTTTTCCTATCCTTAATAAGAAATGCACAGTAGTTTGACTATCATGAATATAATGCAGGCATGCTTAATATCAAGTGACAAAACATAAAAGCTTTGTTTGACTCTAGTTCTACCAATACTTTCATTTCAAGAAATTACACAACTATGCTTTGTTTGGACTTGAAGGATTTAGGATGTGTTTTAGAAGCCACTAACCCTAGTGGTCGAATGTTTTTGTCTCTCTTGAAGACCTCAGTTATACCTTTTGAATATATGAATAATGAACTCCCTATTGATTTTATCTTGCTAGATATGAATGACTTTGATATAATAATTGGCATGGATTGTATTTATGCTTATAATGCAAAAATATATTGTAGGGAAAAGAAAATAAGAATAGAGAGACCAGGTCACCCACCATTTACCATTAGAGGTAGGAAGAATGATGCCACTAGTCTGTATGTATCTGTCGAGAAGGCAGAGTGGATGGTAGGCAAAGGTTGTCTAGCATTCCTAGCTATAGTTATTGAGTTGGAGCTAAAGATGCAAAGCTTAGAGAAAATAGAGGTGTACAGGGACTATGACTATGTGTTCCTGAATGATTTTGTTGGCATACCTCCGGAGAGATAAGTGGACTTCTCTATAGACATAGCTCTCGGGACAAACCCGATTTTAGGTAACCTTACAGGATGGCTTCCGCCAAGTTGCTTGAGTTGAAAAAGCAACTGTAGAAACTTTTAGACAAGGGCTTCATCAAACCTAGTACTTCCCTGTGGGAGGGCACCGGTCCTCTTTGTCAAAAAGAAGGATGGATCACTCCACATGTGCATAGACTATAGAATGATAAATCACACTACTACTAAGAAAAAGTATCCTCTACCCCATATAGATAACTTGTTTGACTAGCTTAAAACCACTAAAGTCTTTTCAAAGATCAACTTGAGATCCAGGTACTGTCAATTATGAGTTAAGAGTGAGGATATACCAAACACTGCATTTTGAAATCTCTATGACCACTATGAGTTTTTGGTTATGCCTTTTAGGTTATCCAATGCCCCAAGTGTGTTTATGAACCTCATGAATAGTGTGTTCCAACCCTCCCTTGATACATGTTGGTATGTATGCCCAAGGAGCCAATCATGTAATAATTATGATGGCATATTATGTAAAGGATTTGATTAATAATAAAGGCATATCTTTCAATTTATTCTATCTGACTCAGTTATGAGATAATGAAGAAACATAATGAATTTTTAAAGAAT
Organism: Alisma plantago-aquatica; assembly: GCA_963693085.1. Taxonomy (NCBI): domain Eukaryota; kingdom Viridiplantae; phylum Streptophyta; class Magnoliopsida; order Alismatales; family Alismataceae; genus Alisma; species Alisma plantago-aquatica. The sequence goes on from OY856409.1 coordinate 1,978,550,855, forward strand.
AGCATTACTCAATGGCATATGTCTTTGCTTTGATGACCTGAACAATGAGATAAACATATGTTAAGAGTATGTACATACTCCTTATGTCCCTAGTCAAATGTTATTGTGGGAGGCTGATAGACAACAATAACACATAAGACTAGGGTGTGTGTTGGTTGATGACATAATCTCATCAGTCATGATATGTGATATCAAGCCAATCACATAGATACTTGTTGGAGAACAGTGTATTGCATAGACCCACCTTGAGAGTGATACATGGAAATTATAATTGGTGGTCATAATCATCTCTAATGGTAATGGTGGTGATTGTGGTTCATATACTTAAAATCATTACACTCATCACATGTCATCCATTGTACTTTGACATCATCCACGATGACCTTGAATAAGGGTTACCATAAAGGTGAATGATCGGATGCACTGTAACACATAGGGATAACTATGAGTGATGTAGATGGGATTAGTCCTTCTACATGAGTTTGATATCCTGGCCACTTGACAAGCAAGAGTGAGAAATGCATGCACATGCACATGCACATGTGAATCAATATATGATATTGTGGTCACATATATCTCAAATAGTCTGATCTAGTTTAAGGAACATATATTGAACATTGAAAGGATGATTATTCCATGCCTCAAGTTCAATCAGGATATCAGAGACAAAGGAAGTATACAGTCACTATAACACCAATCATAGTTTGTAGGTTGAAGTTGTTATCCAACTTTCTGATTACTTAGGTAGCAATGATGTGTTACTAGACGCTGCTCTTTGCTTGTGATGTAATATGTGAGTTATGGACATTCTATGCCAACGTAACTTGGAACCTATAGGGTCACACACATAGGATACACTTGGAATAGGAATTCATTCATGAATATGGTTTAAACTTGATTAGGAAGGAGTTAGGTATTCAATTTAAACAACATTAGTTGAATATTGACTAAATAACCAGTTAACTGATCGGCTCAAGTGTTGAACCTACCATTTCAGTGTGTCGGGTCAATTGAACCAACTTTGGCAATACTGGATAGTGAACTGACTGATTTAGGAAGTTATCCGGTTGTATTAGGTCCATGAACTGACTGTCTCAGGTTGTAAATTGAGCGGTTGGTGGATCAATTTGATTGATTAAAGGATTTGTGTTGGCATCATGTTGTGCATTAAATTTAATATGAATTTCCAATACAATTGTAATTGGGAAACATGATGAAACGAGTGGTTCAAGGGTTGCACTGGTTGGCTCACATGCCATCCAATCAGTTCAACTGGTCGTTTCGCCACTTGTTGGTTGCAAGATTTGTGAAATTCAGGTCCCTTATGCTCCCACTCAGACTAGGAACCCTGACCCTCCTATAAATAGAGGGGTATGGGGGGCTTCTCTGACATAACTCAATTGCTTCTAACAATTGTTTTTCTTCTCTAGTTGTGGTAATCAAGAGAACCTAGAAAAGTCCTACCAGGTAAAGGGAGGGATAGCCAGGGAGAACAATTGTGGGAGAGCAAGTTGGTGACTAGTACACCAAGATGAAGGGACAACTCCTTCTTATCTATTCTACTGGAATGACAAGAGTTCTTGATGGTCTATCTAGACTACTCTAGTGGTGTGGAGATTTTCTCACTAGGAGAAAAATATCAACCTATTATCTGTGGTGATCAACCAGGAGGCCAACACAAATGTTGTTCGAGTGTGACTTGATGAAAGCCGCATACTACAATGAGGGAATAGTCGATGAACTTGCTCAAGGACTAGGTATGACCTCGTAAACCATCCTTCCCATAACATAGTTGTTGACATGATCATGTGTTAAAGGGAACATGGCAGTTAATTGTTTTGTGTTCGTTACCTGTTCTGATGCCATATTTTCCAATGGTGGCATTAGAGCCATGTCAATCTACTATGTTTTGGGATAATAGATATGATCAGATTTTTTGTTTTGATCATTTATTTACTGCATATGATGTGAATACTTAAACTGATTAATGTGCATATCAGATTAAACACCACAAAATATTCCAATTAATATATATATATATATAATATATGAAATATATGCAATTTACATGTGTCACCTTAAAAGCGATTTTTGATGATGTATGTGAAGAATGGTTATGGCCAATAACCCTATATTTTTGCATGGTTGCATGGTTTGTTTTATCTCAGTTTGCATAGATCCTCTACCTTATCTTCCAATTGTAGAAGTATTATTCTCTCCTGCCTATGCTCCCCTCAAATGTAACTCGAGGTTTCTTATTTATCATGTAATATGTAATACCATTAGGATAGTTTAATTTGTTGTTACAACAAAGATGAAGATGCTCAACACCAGGCTAACTGACCATATCGAAAGGTGAGCCGACCAACTAGAGGACCAAGGAGAATGAGTCAAACTGAATGGTTAGTGGACTTGACAGATTGACTAGAAGATCCAAAAGATTGTGGATCGCAGATAAGATGACCAGTGTGACGACCAACTGATTGGTCGGGAGGCAAGCCAATCAATTCAAGGGTTGAATTGATCAACCCAGATTGGGAAGCATAGATCTTCATCAACAACATGTTTCTACATGAGATGTAGACCTAGGTGGTGGTAATTCCTTGTGGCTCTAAGAAATTATAATAGAATGGCCATAACCATCGCTTATTTTTATTACATGTTTTTGTTGTGGTATCCAACATGTATATGATATGTACTATATATATGTGTGGTGATTGGATAATGTATATGTATTTATAAATATAAATTCCCTCAATATCATATTAAGTCTTATATTCTTTCCATAAGAAACACATGTGAAAAGCTTGAATGACGAAGCATAGGTTACGTTAAAGCATGGTGCGTCGTCTATCTCATGGAAGTGTGATGGTAGATATGTAGGTTCTGCCAAACCAGGGTGCATATTATATTGTATTGGCTTTTGGGTCAGGCTTAACTGGGTGTCCTTAATGAGATTAAGCACCTAGAGGTATGCAAATGAATATGGCAAAGAGTTGTGCATATCATATAATAATTGATTATGAATGTTGGGGTTGTCCAGCTAATAATTGAATTGTTTTGGATCTTGGCTCACTAGACGGTGTAAGCTGCAATATTCCGAATTGATATGTGAGGGCTATCAATTGGAATAAAATAGTGCAAGTGATAATTAATTAAAGGCCTAATTGAATATCGTCAATTTTCAAATCAAATCAATCAACTGTGATTGACAAAATTGTAAATTTCAATTGTAGAATCAAATGGAAGCACACAACAACACATTTTATCTGCGATAAGTCCTTGAGAAGTACAAGTTGAATGGGAATAACTTCCACGATTGGTTCATGATGCCGAGAATTGTTCTCACACAAGAGTGCAAGCTCTATTTCCTGGAGATACCAGAGTTGTAAGAACCCTTTTCACAATGCACTTAAGGATGACAGGGATGCCTATAAGAAGCATATTGAGGATGTTGTGGATGTTAAGTTCCTAATATTGGGCTCCATGAACTATGAGATGCAAAGACACCCGAACATGAATGTTATTCAGATGGTCATACAACTTAAGAACGTGTTCCAAGATTAGGCAAGACAAGAGAGATTTGATGTCTCTATGGCATTGTTCAAATGTAACATGGCAGAAGAAGATCCAGTAGGTCCTCATGTGGTCAATCTCATTGGATATGTGGAGAACCTTTCTAGATTGGTATTCCCCTTGGGTCAAGAATTGGTCAGTGATGTGATTCTCCAGTATCTTCAAATGGTATACAGTCAGTTTGTCATGAACTATGACATGAATGACTTTGAAAAGTCATTAACATTGTTACTTGGCATGTTGAGACTAGTTGAGGTAGAAATGAAGAAAGACAAGACCAAATCTGTGATGATGATCAACAAACAAAAGGGAAAGTCTAAATGAAAAGGGAAAACTAAGAAGAGTTCTAAAGCTGGCCAGAAGCCTTGGTCTTTGGCCGTCAAGGAAAAGGGAGGAGTAACTAAGGGAGGCAATTGTCACCACTGTAACTGACATGGACATTAGAAAAGGAATTGCCCTCTCTACCTAGAGGAACTAAATAAGGAGGGGATAGAAACCTCTACTTCATGTATATACGTAATAAGATAAATTTGATTACTTCTTCATCTTGGATATGTGATACCGGATGTAGATCTTCCATACGTTGATGTGCATGACCTGATAAGAAGTAAACCTTTATAGAAGGACGAGGATGGAATATGTGGAGCTAGAGTTGCTACAACTTCAATTTACATTTAGAATTAACTTAACTTGTTGGCATGTAATAGAGTAAATGAACTGTAATTTCATTATTCCAATAATAGAAACATTTTACTTTATGCATCTTATATGGGAAAGGATGATTATAAATAAAGAATTATTAATGATTTTGTGTCAAAGATGTGATCTTGTATGACAATGCCCCACATCTTGTGATATTTTTATGAATCATGTAAAGATGAATATTTATAATATAAATACCTAAAGGATTACAGTTGATAACTCAAACAACAACATACTCATCTAGAGCACACATATGAGAAATGCAATTCTAAAATCCATATTGATGTTTATCTAGACTCTTTTGGTTATTGAACGAATAAGGCAAAACCACCTCTCACTAGGTGTAGTGGGAGAATAAGCATTCTACAAGGACATGTACATAATGATGTATAAAGACCGTTGGAACAAATTCTACACACAGTCTTTTCTACTTCATTATATTTATTGATGATATCACTAGTACAAAAATGACATATAATTTCACTTTTCATGGCGTTGGTTATCCAAAAAATACCGAAGCCAAAGGACAATGACGTCGATTAAATAAGCCAACCGTCACCGTATGTGAATTCTTGCCAATTTAGAAAAGACACGGGTACCACTTTTACTTTAACATCAGTTTCTTTTCAACAAAATTGACGTCTAAAATTACCCACAAAATACAATTTTTTAGGGAAAACATTTGCCTCCAAAATTTCCAGTTCGACATCGATTTTTGTAATAACCAATGACACATGTTTCACGGCAAGTCCGCACTGAAACATTTATCCCCTCATTATTTGTTGTCTCTTTCAAATAACTGATGACTAATAATCCCCCTTTGCAAGACAATTTTTTTTAGGGGATGGGCTTATAACATCATTTTTGCAGAAGAAATCAACAACTATGTGTTTACATGCCTTGTCCACTTGAAAATATTCCCACCCCCAAATTTACTTCATTGTCGTCGGTTTTATTGGATAATTGATGCCTATGATCCTAACACTAGATTGTTTTTTTTTTTAGATATGTATATAGACGTCAATTTTTTTGTTGGTAACCGACGACTATCTCACAACTGTATCATCAATGTCATCTTAAACTAACGATTATGTCCCTAATTTGGGGTCTTTTTTTTGGTTTAGGAGCTAGTCATCGGTTCCCTTAATAACCGATGACTATATCCCTAACCCGAGTCCAATTTTTTGTTTAGATTTGTACCTTGTCGTTGGTTTTTGTAGAAGTAACCAACGACTATTTCACTTTGACAATGTCTGTTTTAATTGTTTAGGATTTAGTCTCCGGTTTTGTCTCTAGAAACCAATGACTAAATCCTTAACCCAAGAGATTTTTTTTGGTTTATATTTGTGCATAGTCGTCGGTTTTTTTGCAGAAGTAACCGATGACTATTTTTCTTTTCCAGTGTTTATGTTTTCTATTTAGGAGTTAGTCATCGGTATTGTCTCTAGTAACCCATGACTAAATCCTTAGTTGTTGAATTTTTTATAACCGATGACTATGTCCCACTTAAGCCCCATGAAATTTCTTCCCCTTCCCCCATTCTCTATTTTCTTCTTAATCTGACCTATCTCTTTGGTGATTCTAGTTCCTCAATTGGTGAACAGCTCGCCACGCCACTTCTGTAACTGCTAGAGTCGTCGTTGCACCACCGCCGCCATTGGATCTTTTAGAACTCACTTTTGCTGTTGGAGCTTTTGGTGCTCACCGCTGGAGCTTTTGGAGCTCACCGTCGCTACTACCTGAGGAGTTGTTGTGCTTTCCACCATTGTCACTACTGTTGTTGCTGCTCACTGTCACTGGAGGTGACACCATCACTGAACTTAGTCGCCGCCGCCAGATCTTGGGCCGCTGCTAGATCTTCTCTTCCATGCTTCCCCTACTTATAGGTAAAAGAGCTAACTAGGTGTTAATTTCTTGATCTCATTGTACCCTACTAATGACTATTGTACCCTATTAATGACTATCCTATATGAAAAAAGACTGAAAAGGACTTAATTTGACAATGTTAATGCCTAAGTCATTAATATTGCTCATATCTTATGATTTCTCCTTTTATATCACTATTGAAAATCCCTGATCTTCAGAGAATGTTTCACCCTAGGTCATGAATATTATGTGTATTGATTATCTTGATGATGAACATGCATGTACATTAGAGATGTTGAAATCAATGTTATAGAATATGGTACCTAGATTAGGGTAAAAATTAAGATTACAAGATGTTGCTATTGTAAATCAACTCATACATTATTTGTAATCTTAGGACCTCTTTGAAGAACACTTAAAGATCTTAAGAATCTCAAATCAAGGTGCCTAATCTAGTTCTTTTAATTAATATTAGTGTTTGGTTTCTCTCTTGATTAATTAATCCAAATGGAAGAATGAATTGAATTAAATGATGTTCCATACAACCTAGGATATGAATGACGAAACTATGATCATAGGTATAGGAATGACAACATATATACATTTCTGACATTGGCCTAGAAACCCATTCGAGATTTACTCATTAGGAGTAAATCTTGGATAGTCCCTAGATTGGGACTGTTCTTGAACACTTAATCTCATGTAAGTGTATAATGTATATTCAGTTTTTAAGATGATTTTTCAGCACTTCACCATTTGTTCTCTAAGTACATATGTTTGTACTTGAAGAACTATAGGGAAAAGCTGCTAAAATTTTCTTAAAATCTAAATACATACATTATACACTTACTAGTGAGAATAGGCATTAAAGAATGGGATAAGTGGTACACACATTTCATTATTGAATGTTAAACCCTAATCTTTTAACCCTAAACCCTAATCTTTAAACCCTAAATCCTGATCTTTAAACCCTTATCCCTACATCTAAAACAATAAACCCTAATATTTTAACCCTAAACCCTAATATTTTAACCCTAAACCCTAATACTTATTTTCTCTTTGATCATAGAATGGATAGATCACAGATGTCCATTCCAAATCACTGCACCTAAGTTTATTGCTGGTCTTGATCAGTTTATTATATTTGTGGAGGAACATAGGAAACAACCTGGAGATAGGTTCTATTGTCCATGTAGGCAATGCAGTAACAACTTGAAAGTCAGCATTGGTGATGAAACCAAAAGTCATGTCATGTGCAATGGGATTGTACAAGGCTATACAAAATGGTACTAGCATGGAGTTATATCAAACTTGAGATCAGTAGATGTTGATAGTAGTGCTTGTGTTGAATAAGAAATTGTCACCGGTGATGTAGATGTGTGCGAACCGATTCTGATAGACATCATTGATGCGATTCTGGATAGTTGTGGGGTAGAGCACACAGATCCACTTTCCTTATTTGGGAACATTACGCATGATGTGGAGAGAATATTATATGCAGGTTGTACTAAGTTTTATGAAGCTGAGTGATGTGTTGAGATAGTATAATCTGAAGGCTAACAATAGATGGAGCAACAAAAGAATCAAATCAGTGTTGTCTTTGTTGTAAGAAATTCTTCCTGAAGGAAACGAGCTTCCAATCTCAACTTACAAGTTAAATAAAATATTATGCCCAGTGGGAATGAAGGCTAAGATGATACACGAATGCCCAAATGATTGTTTACTATTTCAAAAGGACTATGTTGATTTGAAAGATTGTCCAAAATGTGGGGCGTCAAGGTATAAAATGACAACTTTGGGGAAGTCCAAAATTGTCTCTCCTGCCAAGGTGATGTGGTATCTACCTATAATATCACAATTTCAATGCTTGTTTGCCAATCTGATAGATGTGGAGAATTTAAGGTGGCATGCAGAGGTTAAGAAAAACAATGATGGGATGCTATGACATGTGTCTGATTCCCCGCAGTGGAAGAAGATTCATTTATTGTATCCTAAATTTGGTGAAGAAGTCAGGAATCTAAGACTTGGGCTTTGTACCGATGGGATGAATCCATATGACACATTGAGCAGCCAACATAGCACTAGGCCTGTTATGCTTATTATATACAATCTTCCTCCCTGGTTGTATATGAAAAATAAGTACGTCATGCTATCGTTGTTGATATCGGGTCCTAAACAACCTAGAAATGATATTGATGTTTATCTTGAACCTCTTATTGATGACTTAAAGAAACTCTGGGGTGAAGGTGTGATGACCTATGATGCTTCACATAGAGAGACATTTTGTTTGCATGCTATGTTTTTTGCACTATTAATGACTTTCCAACATATGGGAATTTGTCTGGATATAGCGTAAAAGGATCCAAAGCATGTCCTATATGTGAACAGAACACTGATTCAATATGACTAAAACATGGCGGCAAGACTGTATATCTTGGACATTGAAGGTTTCTTCCAAAATTCCATATGTATTGAAGGTTGTAGAAAGAGTTCAATGGATTGAATGAGGAATGAGGTTCCCCTAAACCTATACTCGGAGAGGTTGTTTATGAAAGAGTAAAAGACTTTGTCAATGAATTTGTTAAGGGATCACAATGTACCATTCCCACACAAAGTGACAAATCTTTATTAAAAAAGAAGTTAATATTCTGGGATATTCCTTATTGGAGTTCTTTGACAGTTAGGCATTGTATCGATGTCATGCATGTTGAGAATAATGTTTGTGATAGCATCATTGGTTCTTTGTTGAGTATACCACGTAAGACTAAAGATTGCATCAATTCCAGAATGGATATGTGTGAACTGGGAATAAGGAAAGAAGTAACTTAAGTAGTCAGTAGTGATCAGAGAACATATTTACCTGCTACTTGTTACACATTGTCTAGAAAGGAGAAGAAAGCTTTTTGTGAGTGCTTACTTAATGTTAAGGTGCCATAGGGTTACTCTTCCAATATATGTAGATTGGTATAAATGAAAGATCTAAAGTTGATCGGTCATAAATCTCATGATTTTCACACTCTAATGCAACAAATATTTCCTGTGGCAATTCAATCTATACTTCCAAAGCATGTAAGGCTTGCAAACACCAGACTTTGTTTCTTCTTCAACAGTCTATGCAGCAAAGTTGTTGATCCTGAGAATCTCGATAAGTTGCAAAGAGAAGTGGTTGTAACCCTATGTCTACTTGAGATGTATTTTCCTCCTTTATTTGATATCATGGTACATCTTGTTGTCCATTTGACTAGGGAAGTGAAAATGTTGGGTCTAGTTTTCTTGCATTGGATGTATCCTTTTGAATGATACATGAGCATTTTTTAAAGGTGATGTTTGAAACTGTTATTGTCCTGAAGGGAGTACTATTGAGGGTTATGTGGTGAGGGAGGTTATGGATTTTTGCAATGACTTTATGAGTGGTAATGAGGATCCTATAAATGACAAGAATATTGAGGACTATTCTGTCAAAGGAACTTTAGGAGCACAAATGAAAGTAATCAGTCGTGAGCTGTAGGAATAAGCTCACTTGTATATTTTACACAACATTGATGAAGTGAGTGTTTATATCACAACACATACCAATTTCACCAAGAAATAATATCCTTGATTCAATTCAATGTGGCTTGCTAGAGAGCATAACAAGACATTTGTTAAGTGGTTTGAAGATAAAGTCCATCAACTATCTCAAACACCAAATAATATGGTTGAAAATATCAAATGCCTCACCTTTAAACCAAAAATGAATGTTATGTCTTATGAAGGATTTGACATAAATGAGTTCTCATATTACACAAAGTGTCAATATGATAACAACGTCATCCAAAACAGTGGGGTCACCCTTCAAGCATCTTCATTGTTTTTTTTCTAGTGCGAAGGATAAGAGTCCACGTGAAGCTATAATGTCATATTACAGTGTCATTGAAGACATATGGGAGTTTGACTATGTAGATTTCTAAATTATTCTCTTTAAGAGTAATTGGGTTGATAACATAAAAGGAGTTATAGTGGATGAATCAGGTTTCATATTAGTGAATTTTGAAAAGATTAGAGAGAAGGGTGAACCATTCATATTGGCATCACAAGTGAAACAAGTATTTTATATTGATGATCCTGTAAATGAAAAATGGTCGGTTGTTCTTCATGGTAAAAGACAGTTCACTGAACATCTTATAGATGAAGAAGAGTACTATGATTAGTATGATGACTCCAGTCCATTCTCAGTTGGCTTGCCAACACCAAATATTGAAGTTAAAAATGACTTATATGTGCATGGAGATCACACCAAATGAATGTTAATTGATAAAAGATCTCAATATTAGATGCATGTTTTTAATTTTTTAAATGTTTTATTTATTTTTAATGTTATATTGATGTAAACTTTACAATGTTATATTCATTTCATTAAATATTAAATGTGAAATGTTTGATTTTTTTTTATATGACACTTTTGGCTGACCATGAGTATGATGATTGTGGTGATGATCACCATGAGGGTGGGGCGCCACATCACAATGTAAGTTTTACAATATATCTAGCTATATGTCCATTTATAAGTTATATCACAATGTAAGTTTTATAATATAACTAGATATATGTCCATCTAGCTATATATCCTATATGTGTTTTTTTGTCAATTTTTAGGTTGAGGATGTACCCCCTGAAAAGCTTGTGCCACTTGATGAGAAGCATATAAAAACCAAAAAAACTAGGGGCATCACTATAATGAACAAGTTACTACAACAAAGGGGCAATGGATCAAAATTGGTTGTGGATTTTAATCATGCAGGAAATCCAGTTGGAAAGAACTGCAACTCATTTGTTTCATATCTTGGGGTTCTTACTCGTGGCCATTGTAGTGTAAATGCAGAATCTTGGCATGCAGTTCCTAAAAGCAAGAAAGACTTCGCATGGAAAGAACTATGTGTGAGATATTATCATTTGCAATTATATTTTTAAAGTTATTTACAAATCTATTTTTTAGAATACTCTATTAAATATATGAAATTTTGTAGAGTATATTTGAACCAGATGAAAGTCTACATCGTAAAAAAGTGATGCAACACAGCCAGAGGACCCTAAGGAACTACATGACAACTCTCAACCAAAAATAAATACGAGAGCATGATAAGAGGAAGAAGTCAACCCTTGAGTAATGGAACTACCTGGAACTGACTGAGTGGGAGGTGTTTGTTATCAAGAGAAATACCGATAAATCCAAGGTATTAAGTAGCACTCCCAATTTAATTATTATACATTCTTATGAATTCATTGTTTTACGGTTGACATTGATTGTTACTAACCAATTCAATGTGCTTACTAACAAGGCTATCAACGATGATAAAAGAGAAAGGCGTGCACTAAATGTGCATGACCACACGATGGGGCTAAGTATCTATGAAACCCTTCGCCAAAAATTACATGCGTCTTCCATTCAGAAGCCTATTGCTCCTACTACTGAGTCTTCTACTACTCCCGCACCTTTGTATTGCCATGATGTGTAGATAGTTGGGAGGCAAAACAAAAAAGGAAATATAACCAATGTCACAACTGCTGAGTCGGCTGTAAGAATGGTAAAATTCAAATCTCAGAGCAATTAGTATTGATGATTGTTATGTTTACTTACCAATTTCTATTGATGAAGATTAGTGGGAGCTTCATGAGCAGAGGAAGCAAGGCTCGTTCATCCCTCAGGGAATAATTGATGAATTGACAGTTTCTCTCAATAACCCAGAGCATCCTAGACATGTTTGGGACTAAGAGTGTTCTTTGGTCCATCACAATGCAAACATGTCCAAAAAGAGGGATTTTCAAAAACTGAGGTAGCCTATTCTTTTTTTGTAGAATTCTATTGAGGGAATTCGGGAATAAAAAAGCATTTCTTTTATAGGTAGATGAGTTAATTGATAAGAGAGTCCAGGAAGCAATGAGCAAGTGGTAGGCGTATCAGGATGCCACTCAGACAGTACATATGCCGTGCCACTCTTCCCCTCTGATAGAGGTGGTTGGGAGTAATCCTGTAGAGGTGGTTGGGAGTAATCCTACAGACCCACCACCTAGCACATCTGATGTAAGTAATTTTATGACATAGTAGCTAGTCTTTTCAAGATGATATGTTTAGGCATATATATGACATACTCTATGTAAATTTGTAGGGGTTGAGGCCATGTCATCTAAAATTGAAATAATACATCATTGCAGAGGGTGAGGCTTACCAACACCTTCCTGGGTACATGATTCATAGCACTCTAGTATCTGATGGTGTGGCTCGTGTGAGCCCAGGGCTTGTCTTCCCCACTTGGAGTTAACATCCATTTCCATATTCCCACCCAGATGATGACACGCTTGGTGAAGCATAAGGCAGAGTGGTCTTGTGGTCCGAAGTGGGAGTCATCTATATTAATCATGTATGGCAAATTTACATTATGTTAATTTGTATATGAATATACATGACAATTGATATGAAATTATATATACAAGACAAAGGGGAGAAACCCTATACAACTCGTCCTCCTCCATCTCCACCTCTTCCTCAAGTACCTAGTTGGCTTGCAAGGGACCTAATCGACTCGATAAGTACTCAATGCAGGTGTATGGTAATATGGATAGGTGAACATTCTGAAACTTCACCTATTATTGTTTCTATGGTGGAGGATGTTATAGGCCAACCATACAATAATAATATATTTCTACAAGATATTTTGGAGTTGTTTCATTATTTTTGGTTGAATTCATCTATGATAGAACTATGGATATGGTGAGATCTTATTTATATATCTATATATCTCATTCTATATATTGTGATATATTTTCTTATATATTAATACATATGCAATATATGTTTTACATCCACTTACATAGGTTATGTAAAGATTTTTCAATAACCCATGTGGGGTTTGTAGTTCTATTCTTGATCAATCTTGTAAATGAAGACCCTAGATCAGTTACCTTATACTACTCTATCACTTTTAAATATTTTCGTGAAGCAAAAAAGAGTGTGATAATAGCTCCATATAATGTTGGGTAAGTTTACTTTGCTTATAATTTTTACTTAAGAAGATTACATTTCATTGTGGGTTTTGAGTTATATATTTTTTACTTTCTTTTTACCAGAGGTAAGCATTCGGAGTTACTGGTTGTTGTGCCAAAGATGTTGACTATTTATTATCTAGATCCTAAGGGGAACAAATTAGACCATTTGAGAGATGGTTTGAAAAGGCCGTTATACAAGTGAGTAAATTTTTATATTTGTATCCTTTAACATCTATTATTACATGACTATTTACTAATGCAATTTAATTTGTTACATTAACGTATAGGGCTTTAAAAGATTTCAAAAATGCTGGAGGAAACATGGAAAAGAAAACGAAAGTGTTAGTTTAGAAGAATGTGAATGTAGTTTCTTGACTCCAATGCATATTTTATTTATGTGAACTATGCTTATTTTTATTTATTAACATTTTATATGTTGAAATTTATAGCATTTTGTACAAAAAAATGGTTGGGCATGTGGATACTACATGATGCGGTGTATGAAAATAATTTTCAGATATGTTGCACAAGACATTAAAAACATATAAGAGGTAATATATAGACTTGATAATCATATGTATAGTCTCATTGGATAATATGAAAATATCAAACTTATTAATTATATGTATACATCATTCTCTTTGTAGGTGTTTAAAACTAGTGACTTCAATATAGGGGAAAAGCTAGTAGATGTACATACGCCCTATACGATATAACAATTACATGCATAAGAGAACAATGGGCAAAAGCCTTTGAAAGGGAGGCAATTTTTTTATTATGATTGGGGTACTGGTGATAAAGAATGACATTTCTAAACTTTGATGTCATTATTTTAGTATATATGTGGTTCTTATATATACATGTGTGAATGACTTTTTTGAATTGTCTTATTGAAATTTGATCTATATAGATGTGTGTGAATGTGAAGATGAATGAATGAATTGTGCTTCTACATGTGTGTGAATGTGAAAATGGATGAATGGATGGAACTGCAGGTCTCTACATGTGTGTGACTGTGAAAATGGATGGCTGAATGGAACTGTAGGTTTCTACATGTCTGTGAATGTGAAAATGGATGATAGAATGAAATTGTGGGTTTCTACATGTGTGTGAATCATGTGAATGAATTAATTGTGTTTCTACATGTGTGTGAATCACAGGATGTATATATAGTCTTCATATATAGATAGTCTTGATCTTCTTGTTATTATAGGTTTGTGGCCTGTTATTAGGATGAAATCATAAGATGTTGTAAAGCTACAGTTCAGAATTAAACTACAAGTTTTGCATCCTGCTGACCAGCTGGATAGCAGGCCTGCAAGCTAATATTAAAAAAAATGACACTTAATCGTCAGTTATTTAAAAGAACCATCAATGTAGGTCTACGTCATCGGTTATTTATAGCAAACTGATGACTATGTCCTAACCCAAGCCAAATATTTTTGTTTGGGTATGGAGATGGGCGTCAATGTTTGAAATCATTACTAACGACAATTTATAGTTGTATTGTTGGTTTTACTTTGAACCACAACTATGAACCAAACACGAGATAATTTTTTGTCTGGAAAGGGAGTTAGTCATCGGTTTAGACTGAAATGACTGGTGAATATGACTATAACTTGGACCAATTTTTTGTTTGGTTATGAAGATAGTCGTCAGTTTTATGTACATAACCAACAACTATGGCTCCTACCGGTGTTGGTTCTTTTTTGGTTGCAATCAGGACCAGGTCTATGTCGTCAGTTTTGGAACTAACGTTGTAGGCCTCTACCTTTAGTGTCGCCCACTTGGGTGTCGCTTGGAAACTGACGTAAAAAGTCCATTTTAACCGACGTTAGAGGTAGTATTTGTACTAGTGTATGGTGATATGTGTTTAGTAAAATACAAATGTCTTGTAGTGTTAAAGCATTTTACATGTATAAAGTACACAACTTCCTTAAAGGTATTAAGAACTTTGGTATGATCAATGTTGAAATACTTTACAGGAATAGTTTGAGGACCTTCTAGAAAGACTGTGATAGTGTATCACATATCAACTCTATCTGAATCTTGATGATTCATCAGAAATAAGGAATCACAACCAGATGAGTCATGATGTGATTATTATTTAATCTAATCTTCTAGTTTTCATTTGGGCACATTCTTAAAAATAAAACAATGTATCATCTAAAATGGTTTTAATAGACATCATATGAGGTATGGTACAGGAATGTCCCGATATGTCTTAAGGATTGGAAATTGTACAAGAAAATAGTTTCTTGAAAAGATTTAATCACACAAATGTTAGTTAGTTGAACACCACTTATTTCAATATGATAACAAAAGTGCTTGTTGTTAGGATATCTGAATTCCACATGAATCAATGGGAGTAAAGTAGAACTCAAAAAGTTTGATATTAACAATATAACACTGAACCAAAGGAGGTACAATGAGAATAAGGAGAATCACAAATTTTTGTAGAATCTCAAGTTCCATTTGTAACACAAAATCTTAGTTCCAGTAAAACACGTATGAGGTTAAAAAATTATGAATCTTGTAACTCAGATAAGTTGTGAGTTGCATCATAAGATGATGAGACAACAATCAACCAAGAACTATTGAGGGACCAAAGTCTAAAAATGGCTTGAGGCCATTATATCTAGAATGAAATTCATGAACACCAACAAGGTATGACCTTGGTGGTATCACCTTAAGGGATAAAACCTGGAAGGTCCAGTTTGCTTTTCACAAGGAAGACCAACATGGATGACATAAAAGGACGTATAGATTGCAAAGGTTTTCAAACTAGTTCAAAGTGTTGGACATGATTAAATCCCTTCACCAATTGACATGCTTAATATTGTAGCTTAATAAGACCATGTGATTTGGCATATGGAGATTAAAACTGCATTCCTTAATAGGAATAATATGTACATGACACAGCCTGAAGGTTTTATAACTCCATTAATGCAAATAAAGTCGATAAGCTACAATGTTTAATCTACCCAGAGATGGAATCTTTTTATTTGATAAGAAAGTCAAAGAATTTGAATTGAGTCAAGATAAAAATGAAATCTTTGATTACAAAAGATTTAGTGGGAGCATATGAAATTTCCATATATTGATGAGGAATAACATCTTAATACTAAGTATCGAAACCTAGAAAGGAAATCACCTTCATTGTGAATAATTACGTGAAACATCCCATGTGATAGGAATTGAGATCTTTAGAGATAGTTCTGGAAAGTTTTTTGACCTAAATACGAACACATATATTAGTAAGATGCTGAAAGGGTTTAGCATGAAGGATTCAATGAAAGATAATATGTCCATGTAGATGGGATCACTCTCTCAAGTATCCAATGTTCCAATTCTTGTGAAGATATGCCATATGCATTTACATTTGGATCTATCATATATAGTGTACTCATCCCATTATTTTGTATGTATTTGACATGACAAGATCATTTTAGGCGGATTCCAATGAGGGTCATTGGAATGCCATAAAGAACATCCATTAGTACTTGACAAACACTAAGGATCAGTTGATACATTTGGTAATAAGGAAGAGTTGGGTGTAAGGGGTTACACTGATGCAAGCTTATGAAATAACATAGGGTCCCATTTGGTCGACATTTTTTTAACTATTACTTTTTATATATAAACTAAATCTTAATTTGATAGTAAATACCATCTTATGTATTTGATTTGGTATTCGTCTTCATTAAATGACAAGTTTTGGAATCCCGCCATGTTTAGCGGTACTAGACACTACTGTGCGGTGAGCCCGTTAGCCCGTCATCAGCTTATGTGAGTATGTCGTCAGATTTTTTTGTAGGCTGCTGCAATACAATTTTCACGGCTCCTGTGATGATGCTCTTAAAATCAGATGCTAAAAATGTAGCAAAGTGTCACACTTTCAAGGTCATGACCTGAACGACCCCTAGAATGATCATAAAATAAAATTGTGTTTAATCTTAAAAGAAGAGTTATAAGTTGGAAAGGGTTCTGAACTATAAACCATGATTATAATTCTATAACAGAAGTATATCTTGGTTTTATAAACACAAAAGTGAGTATTGTATGGATCTAGAAGTTCATATAGATGAACTTATGAGATGTTCCGACCATTGATGACACTGTACAAATACTATGAAAACAATGGAGATATTAGTTATGCAAGGAATATCAAACATCATACTATGACAATTCCACTTTATAAGAAATATCGTACAACAAAGAGATGTGAAAAATGAAATATCCTGATTAAAGGAAAAATCTTGCTAACCAGTTCGATTAGCACTTAAATAGCAGAAACATGATGGGTATGTTTAGATCACTGAGAATAAGATTTGTGAGTGATTGGCACTAAGTACAAGTGGGAGTTTGTTGGTATGTATGCCCAGAGAGACAATCATGTGATGATTGTGATGGCATATTATGTAAATGATTTGATTAATAATAAAGGAAATCATATGATTTATTTAATTTCACTTAGTTATGAGATAATGAGGAAACATGACGAATGTCTAAAGAATGACATTACGCAATGACGTTTGTCTTTGGGTTGACGACATAAACAATGAGATCATATGGATGTTAAGAGTATGCACATTCCTATTATGTCCTTAGTCAGATGTTATTGAGGAAGGATGATAGACAACAATAACACATAAGACTAGAGTGTTTGTTGGTTGATGACAGAATCTCATCATTCATGATATGTGATATCAAACCAATCACATAGATATAGAGAACAATGTATCAGACAAACCCACCTTTAGAGTGGTACATGGAAACTATAATTGATGGTCATAATCATCTCTTGTAGTGATGGTGCTGATTGTAGTTCTTAGGCCTGAAATCACTACACTCATCACATGTCGTTCGGTGTACTTTGACATCATCCACCGTGACCTTGAATAAGGGTTACCATAAAGGTGATGATCAGATGCACTGCTGACACATGTGAATGATGTTAGTGATGTAGATGCGATTTGTCCCTCCTATAGGAGTTTGACATCATGCTCACCTGACAAGCGAGATTGAGAAACGCATGTGCATGCACATGTGGATCAATATATGATATGGAGGTCACATATATCTCAAACAGTCCGCTCTACTTCAAGGAACATGGATTGAACATTGAAAGGATGATGATTCTATCCTCCAGTTCAATCCATATATTAGAGGGAAAGGAATTATACAATTATTGTAAGACCAATCACATATTGTAGATTGAAGTTGTTCTCCAACTTTCTTCTTACTTGGATAGAAATGATGTGTTACTAGACGCTGCTCTTTGCTTGTGATGTCATAAGTGAGTTATCAACATTCACTGCCAACATAACTTGGAACCTATAGGGTCACATACGTAGGATAGACTTGGAATAAGAGCTCGTTCGTGAATATGATTTATACATGATTACTAAAGAGTTAGGTATATTTAAACAACATTGGTTTAATATTAAAATATTGAAAGTGAACCGATCGATCAAGTGTTGAACCAACCATTTCAATGCGTTAAGTAAATTGAACCAACTTTGGCATTATTGGACAGTGAACCAATCAACACAGGTCCATGAACCGATGTCTCAGTTGTGAACCGTGTGGTTGGTGGATAAATTCAATTGATTCAAGGATTTGTGTTGATGTCATGTTGTGTATTAAATTGGATATTGATTGCTAATACAATTGTGATTGGGAAACATGATGAAATGACCAATTCAAGGATTGAACTATCATCTCACATTACAATCGATTAGTTCACATGTGAATTGAATGTTTCACCTCTCACTGGTTGTGAAAATTCATGAAATTCAGGTCCCTTCCGCTCCCACTCTGACTGGGAACCCTGACCTTTACCCTCCTATAAATAGAGGGGTACTGGAGGCTTCTCAGACACAACTCAATTACTTCTGACAATTATTTGTCTTCTCTAGTTGTGGTAACCAAGAAACCTCAAGCAAGTCCTACCCGATAAATGGAGGGATAGCAAGAGAGAACAATTGTGGATGAGAAAGTTGGTGACTATTATGCCAATGTGAAGGGACAACTACTTCTTGTCCATTCTACTAGAACGACAAGAGTTCTGGTGGTATGTGTGGACTCTATAGTGGCATGGAGCTTTTCGTGCTAGGAGGACAATGTCAACTTGATGTCCATGGTGATCAACCAAGAGGATGATGCAGACGTTGCTCGAGTGCAACTCGAAGAAAGTCACATTCTACAATGAGGGAATAGTTGTTGGACTTGCTCCAGGACTAGGTATGACCTCTAAACCATCTTTCCCATTACATAGTTGTTAACGTGTTTGTGCATTAAAGGGGAATATGGCAGTTAATTTTTTTCCGCTACCTGTTTTGATGCCATATTTCCCAACAATTCCATCCATTCCTTGATACCTTTGTCATAGTGTTCATAGATGACATCCTAGTGTACTCTAATGACCCAGAACAACATTGTGAACACCTAGACAAGGTCCTTAATATCTTGAGAATGCAGAAGTCTTACGGGAAATTCTCGAAGTGCAAGTTTTGGATAGACTAAGTGATGTTCCTTGGGTACATTATATCTAGGGGAACCAGATTGGCCCGAATCACGCGTCCAAAAATGGAGGCGGACTCAGAAAGAATTGAACTTTTAAATTTATACCTGAAACCTTCAAGGACCCCCACAACTTTATTCCAGGGTCAAAGTAGATATACGGGGTCAAACACAGGGATGTTGTGATGTTTAGGATGCTTGAGTTTTGTTCTTGAGTTAGATAAGCCAAGATGATAGTCAATAAAAGTATGGAGCTAGAACTAGTCTAGCGGGTTGTCATGAAATAAAAACAAAACAAAGAAAAGAAAACAAAACAGAGCCTGCAAGATTCTACAAAATCAGAGAGAAGGAGTTCCTGGCTATGCAACCACAATCTGGGCAGTCTATGCTCCCGTTTTCGGGCATAGACAACCCTTGAACACCTCAACAAGCAACCTACATTCAAACATAGCACGCACTATGGTATCTGTTCATGTGGGGTCATCCCACTCACTCTCGCGTAGTGTGACTAAAACCCATCTATGGTATGAAACCTCTCTCGAGGATGACAAACCAACATCCTAGAATACTCTAGATACTCTCTCAGGTCTAGAATATTCTGGGATGTTAGGAACAGATGACCTTGGATCATCCTCCTTTTAGATTTCGATTCAAACTATCGTATCTTGTCTATTTCTACAATGAATCTCTCGATATAGGCAGAATAAACAGTTCAAGCAAGAAAGAGATCAACCAAACTAGCAATCATAACCACAAAGAGAAGGTACAATAGAAAACGTACTAGATCTGGATTAAATCTACTTGCTTGATGAAAAAGTACATAAATATGCCCAAAACGGGCTACATAGCCAAGAAGGAGCTCAACTAGCCATGGACAAGCATAGTTGGCACCGAACAAAGATGAAAGAACATCATTTGTATAGAAACAATGGAGAACAATAAAAGAAAGGAGAAGAAGAAGAGATTTAGCCCGTAGAGGAGAGGTGGTTCTCACTCCCTAGCCTCTGTATAGGCTAAATCTCATCTTTTGGGTCATCCTCCTTAATCTTCTGGGCTCCTTGGCCTCCTTACTCTCTAGATCCGCCCCGAACAGCAGCTTGGTTGGTGGGTGGAGGTGGGATATGATGGTGTGGATGTTCTCCTTCTCTCAAAGAAGATGGATCCTTACTTTTCTCTCTCCTCAGCTATGCCTTTGGGAATCTAAGACTAGAGGTGGAAGATGGTGGGGGAATGGAATCATGCTGAAGAGACGGGCATAGAATGAGTGCTCCAGCCTTCTCAGACCTCCAGACTCTCTTGCGGGGCTCTGGGAACCTCACCAGGTCGAAACCATAAGGTGGAAAAACTCCCTCGATCGGAACCCCTCTCTAGGTTGTGGGGGGGTGTGTATTTATAGGGGAAATGGCTGAGGTACTGGTCCAGACCACGGTCTTGCTCAGTCGTGGTCGCGGTCACAGTGCACCCCGCGGTCGCGGTGCACTCCGCAGTCGCGGTCAATCCTGTAGTCGTGGTCGAGGTTTGGGTCGCTATCGAGGTGGATGCCTCGATTCTGTTCTTGGGGCAGGTAGATATTGTCGTCGCGGTCGAGGTCGAGGAAGATGTACCTCGGTCGTGGTCGAGGTTACTTCATCTTGGCTGGTGCACATAGTGTGATTCTTAGTCCACCACGGTCGTAATAGATGGGAGTCTAGCTGCTGTAAAAACCATGTGTTGGGGAGAAATCATGGAGAATAAATGTCTTTTCAAGTCTGTTGTCTACAAGTCCCAAAATTGGCTAGTTGAGCAACCTTATCTAAGAAAAGACATAAATTATTAAAATATAAGAAATATGGGTTATTTTGGGCATATTAAAGCTATAGTGACCGAAAACCATAAATAAATACTTAGCATAAATGCATAAATTTGGGTGTTATCAGAACCATTTTGGTAGACCATGCCAAGGTAGCAGCCGCTTGAAAATGGCCATCCCTGAAGAATGCATATGAGATTCACAACTTCTTCAGATTGGTTGGATATTATCGACAATTCATCAAGGACTTTTGGAAGACTTCTTTGCCTTTGAAGAAGCTCACTCAAAAAGATGAGAAGTTCATCTGGCCCCAATTGTATGAAGCATAATTTTCAGAGGTGTAGGAAAATCTCACCTCCACCTCTATTTTGACCATACCCTTTGGAATTGAAGGCTTTACCATTTTCACCGATGCATCAAAGATGGGCTTAGAATGCATGTTAGAGCAGAATAGGCATGTGGTCACCTTTGCTTCTAGTCATCTCAATATGACCCACGATCTAGAACTAGCAGTGATTGTCTATGCATTAAAGATTTGGTGATACTACCTATATGGGGCTACTTTCGACAACCTCACCAACCATAAGAGTCTAAAATATCTCGACTCAGAAGGACCTGAACTTGTGACAAATATGTTGGATGGAGTATCTAAAAAACTTTGAATTCGACATAGCCTACCAACTCAGCAAGGCCAATGTGGTTGATGATGCCGTCCGTAGAAAATGTCTCAGTTGTAAAACTGGTTTGGTTAGCTAATGGAAGAGACTAGAAGACTTTGCTTTATGGGCACCACAGCTGTTGGAAGATAGAATTCATCTTGCCAATATCCAGAATAAGCTTGACCTTTTGTTTGAGCTTATAGAAGCCCAGTTAGACAACCCAAAGCTAGGAAGGATGAAAGGTTTGATGGAAAAGCCTCAGAAACACGTCTTGATGGGTGTAGATGGTGGAATTTGATACAAGAATCATATTTGGGTACCTGAGGGTTCACCCTTAAAGACTTGTATCTTGCAAGAGGCTCATGGGTCTAAGTATATATTACACCTCGGTACCATAGAGATGTTTAAGGATTTGTAGTGATACTTTTGGTGGTTAGGAATGAAGAGAGACATAGCTTTGCATGTCACCAGTTGTCTCATGTGCCAGATGGTGAAGGACAGACATCAATGACCCAGTGGGTTACTACAAGTGACTGAGATTCCTTAGTGGAAATGGGACTAGATCACTATGGATTTTTTGGTAGGTCTTTCCCAGATAGAAAAAGGTCATGATCCAATATGGGTTGTGGTGGACCGCATGACCAAGTCAACACATTTCCTTTCTGTTAAGGTCACTGCCAAGGTATCAGACCTAGAAAAGCTTTACATTAGATAGATAGTTTGTCTGCATGGTGTTTCGAGTTCAATCATTTTCGATCGTGGCCCTAAGTTCACTTCAAAGTTATGGAAACAAGTTCAAGAAGAACTTGGTACAAGTTTGAAATTCATCACAACCTATCACCCCCAGACTGATGGACAATGAAAAAGAATGATTCAAACATTAGAAGGCTTGTTGAGAGCATGTGTGCTACATTGGGATGGATCACGAGAGCAATACCTTCTTTTAGTTGAGTTTGCTTATAATAATAGTTACTAGGCCAGTACTGGGATAGCTCCATATGAAGCTCTTTATGGGAGGTTGTATTGGTCACTGCTTCACTGGGATGATGTCAGTGAAAGGACCTTGGTGTGATTAGAAAAACTAAAGTTATATGTTAACAAAGTTGTTTTGATCAAGCAAAGGTTTATGAGAGCCCAGGGTTGACATAAGTCGTACGTTGATGCAAAGTTGATAGATTTGCACATTTTTTTGGAAAATTGGGTAATTATATTCCAAAAACCCTGGGAAGGGGACAAAATACAAGTCACACCCTCACATGTGACTACAAGCTCCTAGGAATTGGTTACAATAGATCCCAATTCCTAGCAATAATAGGGGGTACATCAAGACATGATTTAAAAGCAAAGTACATTCTCTTGATTTCAAGAGAAAGCTGGTTGAAGATGACAACGAAGTCAAAAGCGCCACCATTATGCAGCCCTTTGTTGCGTTCAGCCCAAACAAGGTGGACATCACTAGTAATATCCCAAAGTTCAATGGTTTTGACATGTTTTGACCTCTTACCAAGGTCATCTAGGCATTCATAAAGAGAATAAGAAGACATGATGTTGAGTTTAAGCTGAGATCGACCCCAAATATATCTCCAAAATTTGCAGCCATCAAATAGATGAGCAACCGAGTCACTGTGTTGGCCTCTCAATAAGCAAGCAGGAACAGGAGCACCCGACCAGGAGCTAATCTTTTCTAGTGTAGGTAGGACATTGATAAGAGTTCTAAAGCAAGTGAGGCTCCACCTAGGATAATACTTGAAGGAGCAAAGATTTCCATAAACTTTATCTGTTGGCCATTTTTGCCTAACATTCTCCCAAAGATCCCTATCCGCCCACATAGAGAAGGAAGGCCATAGAGCTATCATACACCTATGGAAAGTAGAGCCACTCCTGGCATATGTATCCAAGGAATCACCATACCTACAAGACAGCCATGAGCTCCATAAGCTTTGAGCTTGAGTGAACCTCTTAATACGACGTAAAGTATGATAATCAATGAGCTCATCAAGTCTCTTAAGGCCAAGACCACCTTCAGATAAAGGGTAGGCCAATTGAGCCCAGCAAGAGGGATGTATAGAACTTCCCCATAAGAAATCAGAAAGTAGCAACTCCATCCTACGTAACACAGCTGGAGGAATTTCACCCATTCTCATCCAGTAGGTAATCAAACCCATTGCACAATGTTTAATGAGAACAAGACGACCAGCCATAGAGATTTTAGAACCCATCCATCTCTGAATCATGTCTCGCAGCTTATCCAAGCATTCATGAAAATGATGCCTCCTAAGATTTCTGCCAGCCATTGGAAACCCAAGATACTTTGTGGGCCATGTACCTTGCTGGATACCCATGCAACTGATCAAGGCATCCTTGTTTGCGACAAGAAGAAGAGAGGTATATTTGGGTTTTATTAGGATTGCATTTCATACCAGAAATAGAGCCAAACTCATGTAGAATATTCCTGAGATTGGTAAGACTACGCAAGCACCCCTCAGAGAAAATAAGAACATCATCCGCAAAAAGAAGATGGCTAAGAGCCTTGTTCCTGTTTATAGGATAGCTTCTAATTATTTTGCTATCATAGGTCGCCTCAAGACATTTGTTGAATCCTTCCATCGCCAAAACGAATAACAAGGGTGATAAAGGATCACCTTGCCTTAGTCCATTGGAACTTTTAAAGAAACCAATCGAAGATCCATTCAGTAAAAGAGAAAAGGATGGAGTTTCCACACATTGCTTAAGAATGGAGATAATTTTCACATTGAATCCAAGACCAGCTAGACAATCCCAAAGGTAGGACCAACAGACTAAATCAAAGGCCTTGGTGATATCCAACTTGATGCAAGCAGCAGGAGGGCTAGTCTTCCAGTTGAATTTAAGAGTAAACTCAGCTGCAAGGAGAGAGCAATCCTCAATACTTCTACCTTTAACAAAAGCACCTTGATAAGGGGAGATAATGTTTGGCAGTAGAGTTGCTAGTGTCCTTGAAATGACTTTGGCAATGATTTTATAGAGCATCGAGCAGTAAGAAATAGGCCTAAAATCCTCTAGAGACGAGACAATGTCCTTCTTAGGAATAAGAGCAAGGAAAACATGATTAACTTGTCTCACCATGTTACTGTCTTCAAAAATCCATTTGGTGGCCTTAAGGAGATCCTCACAGATTATGTTCCAGTTCTCCTTATAGAAATAACCATTGAAGCCATCAGGTCCCGAGCTTTTGTGAGGCCCAATGCTCCATACATCTTCTCAAACCTCATTCAAACTCAGATAAGAACATAGCATATCATTATCAATCCCATAAACTAGAGGGGTCCAGTCAGGAATACAAGAACATGAGACAACCTGAGGTTGATTGTATAGCTTCTCAAAAAAACGTACAATATCATTGGCAATGGCATCATTATCCTGCAAAAGATTACCATGTGAATCAAAAAGCTCAGTGATAGAGTTAATAGCATCCCTTTTCTTAACAATGGTATGATAAAATTTAGTATTCCTATCTCCATTAGAAAGCCACTCCATCCTACTGTGTTGCCATTAATAGACCTCCTCTGCCTTGAGAAGCACGTCCAACCTCTCATGAGTTTATTTTTCAGCATGAATGAGTTCGGGGTCAAGGGGGGCATCTATGAATCACAACTGAAATGTCATAAAGCTCCATTCTTTCTCTAGTAATAAGATTCTTGAGATTAACGTAACATTTGGGCCATGTCTTCAACTTGTCCTTAACAAGTTTGAGTTTATTACAGAATTGGAAAAGAGGATTGCCTTTCACTTCAGTAGCCCAAGTTTCTTTAATGATGTCCCAACAACCTTCCCAATCCATCCAAAATTTGAGAAACCTAAAAGGTTTCTTCTTGAAGGAAATAGGCTTCATGTTGATGTTTAAAGAACAATGATCAGAATACTTTCAAGTAATAAACTTTGTTTTAGAACCAGGGAACTTGGACAACTAGGTATCATTAACAAAGGCTCTGTCAAGTTTGCAAGTAACTCTTTTAGCAACTCCTTGTTTGTTATGCCAGGTGTAAACCTCCTTATCAATGATATGTAGTTCGGTAAGACCAAAATTATCCAGAGCAGCACTAAACGAGCTAAGGATGGTTGAGGGAACCTCACGACCCCCCACCTTCTCCTCTTTCTTCCTGATGTTATTAAAATCACCAGTGATAAGACAGACTTCATCAATGTTAGCCTCAATTCTCTCCAAGGTATTCCACATAATAGAACGATCAGTCACCGAGTT
Organism: Alisma plantago-aquatica; assembly: GCA_963693085.1. Lineage (NCBI taxonomy): Eukaryota > Viridiplantae > Streptophyta > Magnoliopsida > Alismatales > Alismataceae > Alisma > Alisma plantago-aquatica. The sequence goes on from OY856409.1 coordinate 1,978,577,235, forward strand.
CCTAGCATAGATAGTCATGAAATAGATAGTGAGACCACCTTTATTAATGCATTTCATAGTGACATGTTGATCATCCATCTCAGTCATTATTGTATCCCAACAGCTTGGGTTCCAACCTATGTAAATACGACCATTAGGATCATGCAGATGATTAGAGACCCATAACCATCCTTTACGGAACATGCGGTCAGAAGTGTGAATCAAATGTGTCTTGATTTTAGATTCAACAAGAATGGCCATAGTAGCTTTGTTTTCAAGGATGGTTCCCCTTATTTCCTTGTTTTTACGTGTCTTCCCCGAGCCACGAACATTGGTTATGAGAAAGGTTATTAAAGACCTCTGGAAGTAGATCAGGTCTTACGAGACCCATCACCCTTGGACGACTTTAGATTCCTAGACGAGGAGGTAGCAGCACCAGAGGAAGATTTAGATGGAGTCGAACTAGTAACGTCCTCCTTGGTTCCTCTGCCATTAGGTCTGCACTCAACACTTGATGCACCATCACCAGACGCCCTGCCATTAGATCCAATGCCACAGGTAGCACCATCACCACCAGTAGCTCCGGACGGCCCACCATTATCTCAAACAGCACTAGTGGCACCTACAACACCACTACCCGTGCCGATAACAACTACCCGAGGTGCAGCGCCACCTCCATCACCAGACATTCTGCCAGAAGAGCCACCACCGATGGTAGCATCATCACTACCAGAAGCTCAAGACTGCCCACCATTATCACCAACAACAACAACGACACCTACAACATCCACCAGAGGTACTCCACCATCACCAGATGTCCTTCCAGAAGGGTAAGCAACATTGTCCCGTCTTGAAGCGCCAGCAGCAGACGTCGTACCACCATTAACAGTAGCCCCACCATTGCCGCTCTAGTCAGAAATAGAAGTTCCGTCACCACCTGTGGAGTTAGCAGCGTTGTCCGATGAGGAAGCATCACCGCTGGAATCAAAAAGCAATGCAAAGTTGTTGCTTGAATGAGCGGCCTCTACGTGAACCTCGTCACCCATCGCCGCATCTTCCACCGCTATGGATTTTCCCTTCCGACCCACGACCTGCCACACCTGGGAAGACTTTGGAGCATGTACATCATTGACAGCCTTAGGATTGATCGGGCAGTCACAGTCATTGTGCCCAAAGACCATACACTCCGTGCATCTCTTGGGAATATATTTGTAATGGATCTTGATAGCAACAGGCTCTCAGCGTGGCATATTAACCCAGATCTCCACAGGGGGTTCTTCATCGGCTTCCACCTCCACCACCGCCCGCACCTCGCTGAGGGACTCCAGGTCGATCGATTTGTAATCTATTCTCAAGAGTTTACCCACTCCACTGGCCACAATCCAGACCGCCCTAGGCGACCAATTCCTGCCCATGCTAGGAATACTAATCCATAGAGGAATGGAACTGAAGAAATCTTTGTGAAGGTCATCGCCCATCTTGTAATCCTTGACGACAATGAGTCTGTTATCAAACCATTGCGGTCCACTCTTGATGATGTTCTTCTTATCGTCAGCTGAGTTGAACCTGAGCAGGAAGAACTTGTCGATCTTGGAGTAGAGATCAAACCCGCCCTTAGGTTTCCAAACTCGACGGATCCAAGCTAGAAGATGGAAATAGTAAGGACATTTCCCCATAACATACAAAATATTTGTATGCTCCCAGCACTTCTCCATGGCCTCGTACATTGGATCATCGATGGTAACAAACTGTTTCCCATCAATCTTCTCCGGTGGGTCATAGCGATGCTCTTCAAAGGTACCAGCACCACTGAGAATCTGATTCCAGGTCTTCTTGGCGATGGGCCTAGGTTGGGAGACAGCAGGTGTCTCCGTCATGGTCATGACAGTCGTAGAGAGGGGAGGGACTCCCCTCTCTGACAAGGTCGAACCCAGTCACCTCTGCAGTCGCCAGAGAAGCAACGCAAACCCTAGGGGGTAACATGCATGTATCTTAATTATAGGTGACCATGTGTTTCTAAAAATATGACCCCTCTGAGATATAGCTAAAAGTAGAGGAAAATTGAGTCTCTAATATGAGAGGCTATTTCAAATTTTAGAATGGATTGGCAGGTCCGCTTACCATTTCATTTTATCGCCAAAGTATAGCATGATGCATGATGTGTTCCATATGTCAAATATGGAGCACTATGTGAAGGATCCTAGCCATATGTTGAACATTGAGCCTATTGAACTCTAAGGAAATTGACATACCTTGAGTCACCTATGAGGATATTGGATACTGAGGTGAAAGAGCATAGGAATAAAAAATAGAGATGGTAAAGGGTCTATGGAAGCACCATTGTGAGGATGAAGCCACATGAGAGCTAACGACTGACATGGAAAAATATCATCCGGACTTGTTTGTATGATTAGTCAAATTTTGAGGACAAAATTCCTATAAGAGGGAAAGGAAGTCACAACATGATTTTTTACATGTATTTTTGAAATGCAATTATCTGAATAATAAGGATGTTTGGAAAAGTGGTGTACTGTGTTTTAAAAACATGGCTTTCTTTTGCAAAATTTCCCTTTGCTATGAATTTTATGGTTTTTACTGATTTCATTAGTACAATAATTAATATAGGGAAAAACGAAGAAGAAAATCAAATGTTGAGTGAAATATAAAAGATAAAGGATAATTAATAATGTACTTATGGAATTTTGTGGAATTCTCTAGAAAAGTGGTGTGAAAGGCCATAAAAGGTTTGTTTTCTTTTTCACATGGTTCCTAAGAAGAAAAGTAATTAAATTAGGAGATATGGAAAAGGTAGAATCAGAAAAAGTATTAATTTGATGCTTAAAATATGTTTTATAAAAGAAAGACTTAGGATTAAGAAAGACCCTTTTAATTTAAGTATTTTGGTCCCAAATCTTTCCCATTAAAGTCTTTTCCTCAAAATTTTAGATTAAAAGAATTAAAGGAGTAAGAGTTATGGAATTTTTAGAGCTCCTAAAGTGGGTGGTTTGGTATGGATTTATATTAAATGTCAAGAAATCCTTTTCATACTTGATAATATCTGGATATTGTGGTTTTTCACATGTCATAATGGTCATCGATCCTAGATCCTAAGATGATTAAGTCGTCATCTACCTCCTCTAGATTTTAGAAATTGGTATTGTGAAACTAAGGTCTCGTTTCATACACCTCTCTCTCTGATCAACCAGGGTTCCTAGAAAATAATCTTTCTAGATGTAGGAAATGAATCCAAACCCAACCATCCTAGATTTTCCCCCTTTGGGAAGCTATTATATCTTTCTACAATTTTGGTTCATGGTCAATTCCCGACACCTAGGACCATCCCTATAAAATGGCTTAGGACTCACCTTGGGAGCCATATTTTCATTGAAGAAATTAATCTTGACCCCTTAAAGCGAGACTCACCCTTAATTTCCTACCCAACCTTTGCCTCCCCCCTATGGTTCCACCTTCTCTATCAAGGAAAACTATACTTCGACCTCCATCTTCTTGCCAAGGCTGAGCAATCCAAGGCTACAATCGACTCTAGAGAGACGTTGTGAGCAAAACCCTGCCCTCACCTACCTCTCTTAGTCCTTGATGTTAGGAGTCAACATTAGAGCTGACTCTATCACACCTAATATGCGTGCGGGACTAAGGCAAAGGAGGGAGACGATCACTGGGAGAAATCCCCACTTTTTCCCTCAAGAGCGTGTTTCGAAGGTAAGGGCAAGTTGGTATTTTTCCTCCTCTTCCTCGCTCTGACTTGTGAGTTGCCATGCATGTGGGAAACCTAATCAGTGTAAGTCAATTGGCCTGCCCAGCCTCGTTGGCAAGCCCGAGACCCAGGCCTACTGGTTAGGTGGTAGCTTGTGATTGGATGATTATCTTTAGTATTGCAAAAATGCTACTAAACTGTAGGATGGTCCAATAATAACATGTTATATATGAAAATTGCTAAAAAAATGCAAAGAATGCAACAAAAATAGTTCCAAGAATTAAATCTATTTCTATCTCCACAGTTCCTAAAGTTGCTAACTTTAATGTGTTTAACATGTAAAAACCCTAATTTCTAGGTTATGATGATCTTAATATGTTTAATTGCTCTTAATGTCAAAAGATTGATCTTTTTGGATAAAAGGGGGTATCTTGGATCTAATTTGAGAATAATAGTTCATGATTTGATGAATTAGGGTTTTCGTGAGTTAAACATGTATAAAACATCAAGGTTAGGGTTTGTAAAAAAGGCATTAAAAGTAATAATTAGGGTTTGGAAAGACAAAACCATAATGAAACCTTAAGTTAACCCCAAAACCCTAACTTGGAATCCAAGTCAGTCTTAATGGTAGATTTTGCATAAAATAGTAATACTTTGGTATTATGCACTAGTTTCAGGTTGATTGATTGCTTGTTGTCAATCTACACTTTTTACTTGAACTTTTGATGTCTCCTAAGAAAGGTATGTGGATACACCTATGACTACTCAACTTAAATGACTTTTGTGGATTTATGAGGTTTTCTGCATTGATTGCAAATAAATTGTTGGTTGTTTATTTAGATGCCACAATCTTTATAGCCACTATGAGTATCACATTATATAGCTATAACTTGCTCAAATATCTTTAATGGATTTAAGTAATATATGTGGGATGTAAGAAATATCACTATGGTGACAAGTGATCACGATAGGATAGGATGATCATCAATTAGACCAAGTCTGGATAGGATGGTCATTTTGAGGCCAAGCTGGGACAAGATGGCCATTGTGGGTCCTAGCCCAAAAGGGAAGGCCATAAGAAACTGAGCTCAAGAACGGGAGGTTATGAGAAGTCCTTAGTAGGGACAATACCCTATTGAGAGGGTTCCCTACATGATTACTCCATAGAGGGAGTATACCATATTGATTAAGTTGAAAAGTTCGAAAGAACACACATGTTCAATTTTGTAATCATACTTGTTGCTATGGTTGAATATGTCACACCTAGATGCAAATTTTTTCTCCCCCCCCCCCCGCATACCAGTATAATTTTTTTATATTGACCATGTTTTGTTTCATGGCATTTTAGGTTAAACAATTGTTATTTTGCAATATGGACTTCTACATAAGATGGAACTAAAAGAAAAGATTTAATGTAAGGCTGGAGGATATAGTTAGATAGTTTTATTTCCAATTGTAAACAATACTTTTCCCATATCTATGTAACTCCTATGTGGAGAGTTTATCCTTTACCTTGTTACCAAAATCTTTCTATTAAGTGAAATTTATGGATTATTTTTGGTTAAATGTTAAACCATCAATCACATATAATTGTAATGGCCCTTTCCCTTTTGGTCCACATTAATTAGGGATAATGAGGGAGAGGTCATTATAGCCATACTAATGCAATTCTATGGAGCCACCAAGAATCACTACAACCTAAGGTTTATGTTAGATGTAGCAACTTGTTCTTGTACAAAATATATGCTAGAACTAGCCCGATCGGTCGAATGAACCTTTTCGTCAATCAGATGGCCTTCAGGTCAGTCGAATGGTCTTCATGAATCAGTTGACTGACTCTTGGCTCAAGCACCGATTGGACTCCTCTAGTCGATCGGATGGCCCTCGAATCGATCAATTGGATCCTCCTGTCGTATGGCCACCTCGGTCCTCTGATTGATTGACTCGACTTACTAGTCAGTCGACTTTCCTGGACAGAACGTCTTTTCATGCCAAAACATAAATTAAAACTACCCTATTCCTATTAACTATTATACTGTAAAGGTAAAACCTTGAGTTACATTCTAAGGGGAGTATAAGAAGGGTAGAATTAACTTACAATGTGGAGAAAAAGATAGAGGTTCAATACGTAAATCAAATAATAGTAGGAATAAAACCATTCAAGCAAGCATCACATCAATAAATGGGTTTTGGCCATAACCGCACATTCATCCACCATCAAAACAAGTTTTAGGGTGAAGGGTATCAAATGCATATATATCATATCATATACATAGCAACGTATGTGGTTTTAATCGAATATGCCCTTTAATAATTTTAAGCATTCAAATTATGCAATGAATAATTGATAAAATGATATATGTTTATATGGATTAAAGCCCAATACACTATAACTTGCCATGGCTCTAATACCAATATTTGGAATTTCGGGCAGCAAATAAGATAGAGGAAACAAAAAGATTTATGCTTGCATCCCATTCAAGCAGATCCTATAAAAAATGATGCATTTTGGAAAGTGGGTTTACGAGGTATATACTTGGTCCTGGAGCAAGTCTAGTGACATTCCTCACAACATAGTTGTTCTAGATCTAACAACACCTAGATGAAATTTGATGCGTCTTCCTGGTGTAGCACCAAGAATGAAAGTTGAAGACATCCTCCTAGCATGGTGGCAAAAACCTCCACACCTCTACATAGTCCTCGCAGACCATCAAAAACACCTCATCACGCTTGCTAGAGCCAACGAGAAGGAGTTTGTCCCCTCGATGTGCGCCAGTTCTAACTTGTTCTCCCTGGCTGTCTCTCCCTTTTACAGTTAAGACATGCTCAGGCTCTCATGTTATCAAAACTGTGACAGGATAATGTTTGTCAGCGTTAGTTGTGTCTTCTGAAAGCCTTGACTACCCTAAGGTTAGAATTTCCATATCAACTAGGAGTCAAAGAGACATATTTTCATGAATTTCTGGCGATTGCAGATTATGAGTTGGTCGACTAAACATGAGTCGATCAAATCGCACCAAGTCATCGACTAGAAGATCCAATCAGCTGATTGAAATGCTTGTCTATTCACAAACATTTGACTTTCAATAAAATGATCAATGCACAACATGATGTCAACATTAATCCTTGATCCACTCTTATAAATCATCCAGTCGATCGGCTGAACACTTGAATTGTTTGACTCGATATATGAAATGGTTGACTCAATAGTTGAGTCGGTTGACTCACATTTTCTATGAGCCAATTTTCAACCAATGTTGTTTAAATGGACTCAACACTTGAGTTGGTCGACTCCACACTTGAGTCAGTCAAATCACTATCCTAGTCAGGTAATTTTTAGCCAATGTTGTTTAAATTGAATACCTGAACATTTTAGTTATCAAGTTAAACCTTATTCATGAGTAAACTCCTATTCTAGTTGCATCCTATGTGTGTGACCCTATAGGACCCAAGTTATGTTAGCAGTGAAAGTTTATAACTAATTTATGACATCACAAACAATGAGAGGTATCTAGCAACACATTATTGTTATCCAACCAACTGGAAAGTTGGAGAACAACATTAACCTACAATATGTGGCTAGTGTTATAGTGATCTTATAGTTCCCTTGTCTCTAATATCTGGATCAAACTCGAGGCATGGAATTTTCAAACCTCTTAATATTCAATCCATTCTCCTTGAACTAGAACAAACCGTCTGAGATGCATGTGAGCTCACATATCACATATGGATTCACATGAGTATGGTCATATATTTTTTAGTCTCGCTTATCAATTGACCATGATATCAATTCTGACAGGAGAGACAAGTGTCATTAGCATCACTCAAAGTCAATCCCCATGTGTTAGAACATACCGGAACATCATTTGTATGGTAACCCTTATTCAAGGTCACATTGGATGGTGTCAAAGTATGTTAAATAACATGTGATGAGTATAGTGACTTCATGTCTAAGAACCACAATCGCCACTGTCACTATGAGAGTTGATTCTCACTACCACTCAATGGTTTTTATGTATCACTCTTGTAACGACCCCACCTCCCAGTAACCCCAATTAAGGAAACCAAGAGGTAAGAGTCGTTAACCCAAATAAAAAAATCAAAGGTTCGACAAATAATCAATAACAATTATCAAATTCCACTAACTAAGCTGAAAGGCTGTAATAAAACAAAACATTGCATACCTTTTTTTGAAACTGAGGGTAACTACTTCTATCCATAACTGGAGTCTATTCTAACTAATCCTCCTTTGTTCTTTAATCCTCATTTAAATCCACATATGCCACTTTATTGTTTGTTCTTTTCACTTGTACCTAAAATGTCGACAAACTAAAACGTCGGTCAGCATAAAGCTGGTATGTGGGGGAAACAATAATTGTGCAACTATGATAACAACATATTGTAAACAAATATGATTTAACAAACAACTTTACATTTTCAACATAACTGCTCAATCCATACATATCCCAGCCTCTGCGCTGTCCCTGCAGTGGAGTTGGATGCTACCTTCCTCATGGTAGATCCCCATTAAACCTTGCATGATCCTACCTAACAGGTAGATCAATATCTAGGGTTGAGTCGCATGGCACTACCCATAGGTAGTCTGATCCCTAACTCATGGTGTGCTAAAGAGTCGCATGGAACTACCCATAGGTAGCCCAATCCCTAACTCTTAATAACTTGATGGTCCCACTTAACAAGTAGACCATTTATCAGGTTACCCTTTTCATCATTAGAAAAGCCACAGAGGAGGACCAGGATCTGAGCCAGTCATGTATACATACTTATGGTGATAGTCATAGTCACTTTATAGTTGCATGAAATAAAAGTCATCCAAGCAGTTATTTTTAGACAACCGATAAAACAACTGGGAATCGTTGTGAAACTAAAGCGATTAACCATAAGCGTAACCACATACCTATCAGGATGATTTGAGACAGAGTAATCCAATCAAGAAATCTAAATAGGCAAGCAAGCACATTATGAGATCCTAAAATATGCATACAATTTTGCTATTATTAATCATACCATCAAGATCTATTAAGCTTAGCTCGCTTCCTAGGGTTTCTAATCCGCTTTTAGGGTTTCCTTTCATCTTTTACTATTTTAAACCCTAATTTAATACAATTACTCATGAACCCTAATTATCTCATCTATTCTTCATGAAAGATATTAAGGTTATCCATTAACAACATTTTACCTTAATATCATATTACATGCACAATTAAGTCCATTAAGCCTCTTTTACATTAAAGCTACCATTTTTATCCTTTCAATCCATGACAAGATCATTATGCTCATTTATCATCAATTCATAGTTCATTATGGTCCAATTCACATATGAACTCTATTTGTCGTTAATTCTACCTTTATCCATTAGAAAACCCTAATTACTACATTAAGGGTATTTATCCACAATTAGGAACTTTTATACTTGAAATAGCTTGGAATTATCATATCTCAACTTTATTCGTGATTTTGAATAATTAAAACTGTTATGATTCACATTTACTAATATTAGGGTTTCAAGGCCCATTAAAGCATATTTATGCACATGAATTTCTAAATTAAACCTATTACATGCAAAGTTCATCCTTTTTTTACCTGAATGTATCTTTTCATGATTAACAGGCCAATATCAACTTTAATCATCCATTAAAATATACTAATTACATTAATCATCTCAAAATAGAGTTTCTTAATCATTAATAAATTAAAGTTAATAACTTCCATTACTTTTCAAATTACAATCAGAATTAGGCTTCAAATATATTTTTATTACATTTCTCGCATTCTTCTGAGCAAAATTCATATATTATTTATTACCATCAGAGTTACCAATATCTAGATATGAATTTTGCAAGGATTACCTTTTTGGACCAATCAGAGCACACCACGTCGCTCTTTGCATGCAACGTTGCCAACCGATTTGAAAATATAACGTAATGACGCAAAAGCCCTCGATTAAGTTATGACTTCTTCAGCCCGCGAAGGGGCATAATCATCCAACGACCCACGGGTCGTCTTCCTCCTCGTGATGGCGCACCCTGCCGCCCTAGCCACGACTTGCATGGCCTCCCTTCTCTCTTCTGGACCCCGAAGGCCACCGGGGTTGGTTCCCTTTGCTCCACCGCCCCCTTGCGCACATGGAGGTGCCTCTGGTACGCAGCCGGTCGGCTGGGATCGAGCCCAACAGGTCTGCCGCCACAGCTGACCTGCAGCCAACATGTGGCATCACACAGGTGCAGGGGCCAAAGGACGGTGGCTGAGCTTCTTCTCCAGGGACCTGGGAGCATCGTGCCCCCATCAAGCTCCCGTCCAAAGCTCCACATCGCTCCGGGTTGCACTATCCCCCATAGTTAGGGTTGAAAGAAGAAATAAAGGATAAAAGGGAGAAAGATACGTGGGGTTTCTCTTGAACCTGAGCCAGAGGCCCTACTCCTTATATAGGAGAGGGTATTCAAACCCCAAGATGTGCATCCACGAGGACTCAAGTCTTCTCCCATTAGGAATCCTATTCCTTCAATGAGAAGTAATCTTCTCTCAACTAAACATCTTCTTAAAACAACACATTCATTTGATTTTTAGGAATACATAAATCCTCCCACTTACTCTCTTTTATGCTTGACTTTTGTCCCATTGGCATGAAATTCTATTTTCTTTTAGTAGAAAAATACTTCTGTTTTAACAAAATCACAAATTCATTAATAATGTATTACATTATCCTCTTATTTTGCATTATTGGTATTTTCTCTTTCTTCCTCTTTATTGGGGCTCCTTGGACCCCAAGAAACTCTAAGATTTTGAAATTCCTTTTTAAGGATACTTATTATCCTTCTAGATGCATCTAATTCATTATTTCTCATTATCTTATTTATTTCTTATTAAAATATCTCTTTTTGAGGATTTCTCTTTATCTTTCTTTTTATTTTCCTCATTGGCATTTCATTTAACATTAGGAATCCTTTAGATACAAAAATCTACCAAGGATAACTCAATCATACCTCTTTCCACTTATGTTCAATATTTTATCATTATTTTCAATTTCTTTCTTAATAAAGAAATATTTAATTGATCTTTTCTTTTCTTGTTGCATTATCTTTGCAACTTTGGACTCCTTGGCCCCCAAAGAACCCAAGAGGCATGAAATCCACCTTTAGATTAAATTCTTTTACCTTCTAGAGGTTTCTATATTTTTTTTCTCCATTTCTTATTAATAATGGAGTTCCTTTTGTCTTTTCCTTGTTATTGGGCCCAATAGCCAATAAAGCCTACAAAACAACTAACAAGACTATTGTAAACGAAATCCATCTATGCAAAACAAATTATATCATTATTTGTTCAAATATCTTTAATATGAAAAATTACATTTCTCACCAAATGAACCCAAAAGTTGGAGTTGTAACAACTCTTAAGGTGAGTCTATCCAGTACATTATTCTCTAACAAGTACTTATATTTTTTATTTGATATTACTTATGATGACTAATGAGATTCTGTCATCAACCAACACACACTCTAGTCTTATGTATTATTGTTGTTTATGTATTATTTCTACAATGATATCTACCTAGAAACATAATAAGAATGTATATAGTCTTATCATTCATATCATCTCATTGTTGAGGTCCTCAACGTGAAGACATATTTCATCGAGTAATATCATTCTCCAGACATCTATAATATTATATCATCATCTCATAATTGAACAAACATATAGACGGAATTTCTTTTATTATTAATCAAATAATTTAGAAGATATGTCGTTACATTCATCGTATGATTGGCTCTCTGGACATACATACCAATAGGTTGATCACATATGTGGCCAGGATGGTGGCAGCGTTGCCAGGCGCGAGTTCCTACTCGTGTTATGGTTGTCCCAGAACCTACCATAGGTGACGGTTCTGAAGAGAAGCAGGAGGTTGACATGGCGACAAGTTGTTGTCTGATTGGATGATCTCGATGATATCCTCCAATACATCTATATATAGGCCTTCATGTCGTATGGTTGTAACTAGGACTCCACATTACAAGTCCAAGTCCAACTTGAAACTGTAATCCATGTTGCTTGGAGTCATTTTCTTTCTTCTTATATTTAACTCTTATTAAGATTGAGAAGGCATAAGCCCAATACTTAATAAACCTTAATCCAAACGCCATCCCAACAGATCGCTGATAACATCTTGGTTAGAAGCAAGAGGAAACTTTTTGGTAATCGCTCCTGACTGGTACAAGTGTATATAATGAAAAGAACATGAAACCGAACTGGGCAAAATTCTGTCTAACTAGTTGCCTTAGAGTAAAGACCAAAAGGAAATTGTTTAAATCAAACATCATATTATACAATATCGTTCTTAAGATATAAAAGGATTATAGTCAAGTGAACTTCACAATTAGAAAATTTTAGACGTTATTTTTGATAAATACACAGGTACTGCCTGCATAGTTGCATATATAATTTTGTTAGTGGTAGTCGGCTTTTCTTTTCGAAGGAAATGGACTGTTGGAACTGAAACCACTTTCCTTGAGGAAATTATTCTCCTCTGACTAGTTGCGAGTCTAGGGCAGATCGGAATTAAAGCTCTATGGCGTTTAGGGCATGCGAGATGTCGATGTGTAACCGCGGTTGTTACCTACTGGAGGCACATCTGACACCGCATCTTCCTCTCTCTCCTCCTCGATCCTCCCCATCCTCCCGCCCGATTGGCCGCCCTATATCACCCGACCCTCGATCCACCACCAGCAGCCAGCCAAACCAACGAAGTACTAAACAGCCGCAACCACCGCTGCCCGCTTCTGTTGCGATCTCTCTCTCCCTGGCTATATATAACAGGGATTCGCAGCTCCCGTCATTCGTGCTTCTTGCTTCATTACCTCTTCACAACTCAATGCTTTTGCCTTGTTCAAGTACTCATCTGGAGACCATTTAATCCTTCCTAGGGTTTAGAATTTAAAGGACGGCAAGGTGCCGCAGGGTCGCCTACACAGTTTCATGAATGAAGATAGCTGGTCGCTGTTTGCTGGAGTGGTATCATCAAGATTCACAGCGCTGTTATGCACCAGGCATCGGCGCAAGCCGAGGTGGGATGAGAATCTTGATGATGCTGCATCGGCAATCAGTGGCTTCCGTTTCAGAATACTGTTGATTTATCGAAGCTGTTCTTCTTTTCCAAACACGCCCTCGAGACGCCGATCCATGAGCAACTTCACCGTGGTAAGTAAAGTTATTCTTGTAAGCTTTTGACTTTGAAGAACTTAAATTAGGATCTGTATGACTCTCTTTCTCTTTCTGTCACGCAGATCTTGGATGACGGAGATATGGAGAAAAGGTCGTGGACTAGTGGTAAATCTTCTTCGAGCTTTTCACTTTTCACCTCCGTACGGTATCTAGCTAAAAGAAAAGTATCCAGTGCAACTATCGTTCTTAACATTGTGGGCTGACCATTGAAGTGGGCCTGTATTTTGTTCTTCCTGGTACGTATATCCGGTTTGAGCTTTATTTATAGCAGAGTGACCTTCTTTACAATACAATTAATGAAGGCTCACCTGCACTAGGACCCTAAGCCGGACGTGACAGGCAAAGTTTGGATGATATATATCTCCATACATGTACATCACTACATATTCTCCTTACTTTCTTAGACCCGCTACTCCATGCACGATACGGTACATCCTTTGCAAATCTCTTCTCACTAGCATGAACAGCCACTGCGTTGGCTGCCAACCATTTGTCTCTTCCTCTTTTTCGGATCGGTGATGGGAATGCCTCTTTCATCTTTGTCTTCTTGGGCTCCAGTCTCACCTTTTATCATTATGGTCTAGCAGACGCAATCATACTGCTCCTCACTCAATCCCATGCCTCGATTTACGGGGGTGGGATTTCCATCGTTTTGTCCACTTGTCTCATACTTTCTCACTGGCAGCCTGTCATCCATCACTGAATCAACCCCATATCTCTGGTGTCTGTCTTCTGATATGATTGATTGGGTCTGGTACTGTGTATTTAGACAAGCAGTATGTGCATAAAGCTTCAGTATACTTCGAGTTCTTCCTCCATGTAACTTCCAGTTGTTCCTCCATGTTAGTCTGCAGTGTCTTACTTTAGAGCTAGAGATATTGGTGAAGACCAGGAGCATCCATCAAGTACACTCGGTTCTAATTAATCTATTTTCTTGATGTTGTAACTCTGTGTGCGGTTAAGTTTGGGATTCTCGGCTTACTTTTGTGTTCTTGTTTCTGAGAAATGAACTTACCAATTCGGTTACGACGGACCAGTTGATTAGGAGCTCTTGTCTAAACGTTTTCTGCTAGGTATTCGCCTTAATATATATCTTAATTCAAACTGCCTCTTGCTAGCTTTGGGACGTGCCTACGTGGTAAGCTGCAAATGTCCAATGTACATGCCTGTTAATGCACTGCTAGCACGTTAGAAATTTCAAGTCATAGGGCCGCAGAAGAAGTGCTCAGGGGAAAAGGCGATCGCCCTCCAATTATCTCTTTAAAACTGGAGAAATCCGACGCCTTTTCCGCAATGTAATTAAGCGAAGTCTTTGGCAGTAAGTCCTTAGTTGTAGAAGTGCTTTTTCACATGGTCGTTTTCTTGACGATGTTAAAACAGCCTTCATGAATTATGAAAAGCTTTTCCTACTTAAATGTACCCTGACAATGTGAACTAGTGTTTCTTTTCCTTTTGCTTGGTGATTATATAACTCTTCTTCATAATAATTCAAGATGTACAAAACCACTGTGTTACTCCAGCAGCTTGATTGTTGAAGCAAGGTTGCCTCTTGCATGCTCCCGGATATGTGAACTTAATGCATACCAAAATCTGAGTCCGATCTGTTAGCCAGCTGGTTTCTGCTTCCTTTCTGAACAGATTTTATTGAAGCGACTCATGAGGTCATTTAGAAGTAGCCATGTTTGCATTGCATATATTATTATAAAGGGGAAATGCCAACTGGAATGCTGCTTACCTCTGTAAGAGCTCATCCGCTGTAAATTCAGTGGTTGTACTACATTGTCAAGACAACAGCTTTCTTCGGTTAGATGTAGTTGAACGTCGTTGATTTTGTAATGTACCAACCAAATTAGTCTAAAATACATTATGTTGGCTTTCTGGATTCATAACAGGTATTTTGCATATTCATTGCTGAAGTAGTAATTGTACCACCCAAGAATGATAAATGAGCTCTAGGTGTCCATAAGAATTGTTGGGTTAATTGAACTGCATTATTGTTCTGGACTACCAGTTTAATATCACGGAAATTGCTGCATTTGGTTATCCAACGTAATTTAGAAGCAGTAATATGAGTTTCTCGTTTTTGTTCCGCGGAGGGACTCCAATGTATCCTTTGTAGCTGTTTTTAAATAAGAACGTTTATTTCCGTAATTTATCCTGTGGTCCTCATCCTAACAACTATAGATAAATGCTGGAAGTGTACAACATAGTTTCTGAGATACTTTGTGGATTTGTGGTCCTGAATAACTTTTATTTTGAATATTGACTGTAGTGATCAATTGTCAGTAAAAGGACAATGTTATCACTATCAGCCCCACTAGAAGATCGATGGTCACAAAGATTTTGAATACGGTTTCTCTACGTAAACTCTGAAACTAATAGCTGGGCTTCATTTTGCCCTCTCCCACTACTAGAGCCAAAAGTAGATTCTTCTTCTTTTAAACTGTTTATTTATACTATCAGTATGCAAGGTGCATGACTAGCCAGCCTTCTAAAAAAAAAAACATAGGAGCTGCGATTGGCACGAGCCTGAAGCTGGGACCAAACCGGTCGTTTAGTGCCAGCTATTCATAAGTTAAACCACTTTGGGGCCAAATTTTGTTTTGTAAGAACCCGACCAGAAATGGATTTAAGTCCCATTAAGACAAATAGAAACCATATATTGGTATTAACTCAGCCTTGCTTCAACTAGAATTGTAATTTTAACCCTGATTCAGTCCGGTCTGGTGGCAAATTTGAAAATAACGTTTGAAAACACTCCGTGTAGCTATCCAATTGTCCTCATTTCCCTCACCCCTCTTCTCCTTTTGTCTTTTTCCCATTCCCTCCTAATTGTCTATTACGATGTTTTCCACCATGGCCATGGCACGCCAACATCACAATCCAAGCAAAGAAAGCCATACGTGAAGCTCGGACTGCCCCTAGTCATGGTTCTCGAACTAGGGTTTTCTTGGCAACCGGTGATGATTGCAAAAGCTATCAGCCACTGTGACACCAATGTGTCAGATACCTTTCTATCCCCTTCCTTCCCCTTATTAGGTTGAATTGTTTCTTATCCAGGCCATGTACCCTATTCTCTTTCCATTCCATCCCTTAATGTTGATATGCATGCCCAAAGAGCTAATCATATAATGATTATATTGAGATATTATGTACTTGATTTGATATTAATAAAGCTAATTCCGTATGTTATGTTTGTCTCAGTCATGGGATGATGACGCGAACAAGATAGATGTTTGAAGAATGATGTTAGTCGATGTCATGTCTTCAAGTTGAAGACCTAAACAATAAGATCATATGTATGATAATAGCTCATACATTTTTGTTATGTCCCTAGTCAGATATTATTATGGAAGAAAAATAGATGATAATTATACATAAGACTAGAATGTGCTGACTGATGACAGAGTCTCATCAGTCATGATATTAGATATCAAATCAAACAAATATGTACTTGTTATACAATAGTGTGTCAGATAGACCCTCATTGAGAGTGATACATGAAAACCTTGTAATGATAGTCAAGATCATCTCTCAAAGTAACATTGGTGATTGTGGTTCTAAGACCTGAAGTTACTACAGTCACCACATGTAGTTAATTAATTTGATACCATCCAACGTGACCTTGAATAAGGATTTTCATAAAGGTGGTGCTCGAGTACATTGCGACACATCAAGATTGACTATGAGTGATGTAGATGAGATTTGTCCTTGCTGCTAGAGTTGATGTATTGGCCACTTGATAAGTGAGATTGAGAAATGTATGATCATACTAATGTGAGTCAATATGTGATATGTGAGCTCACATGCATCTCATACAATCTATTTTAGTTCAAGGAACATATATTGAATGTGGAAGAGGATGGTGGTTCTCTTCCTCGAGTTCAATCTAGATATTAGAGACAAAAGAACTATACGATCACGACAACACTGGTCAAAGATGTAGGTTGAAATTTTTCTTCAACTTTCTAATTACTTGGGTAGAAATGATGTATTACTAGATATTGCACATTCCTTTTGATGTCATAAGTTGGTTATGGACATTCACTGCCAACATTATTTGGGACCTATAGGGTCACAAGCACATGATGCACTTGGAATTGAAGTTTATTCATGGATAAGATTTTATTTAATTACTAAAAGTTCTTAAGTAATCAACTTAAACAACAGTGGTTATTAGTCGACCGAATGGAATGTACATTCGACCGATTGGACTACCTTTGAAACAGACCAGTTAAATAGGGTCAAACAAAGATGTAAAACAAATACTTTAATTGGGTCAAATGATTAATAAGTAATGATGTGCATTTATCATCACATTAAAAGTCAATGTTACTGCGCTAGTGAACACAAGTCAATTAATTGACTGGATGTACCAATCGACGAATTGGATTGTTCACTTGACCGACTGGATGCACAATAGCCGTCAATCCATGAGATCTACCCTTTCATATCTCCTGAGTTTTGGAAGACCTAGAACATCCATTCCTCTATAAGGAGGGGTGGCCAAGGCTCTCAAGACACACATACTTCTCTTCTCACAATTATTGTAACGTGTGAGAGAGCCTAAGCAGTCTTTCTAAGAAAGGGATAGATAACAAGAGGAAAGGAAGTCGACATGGAGTTTCTGATAGTCTGTGTGGACTATGTAGAGGCATGGAAGTTATTGTTGTCATGCTAGGAGGACGATGTCAACCTTTGTTTGTGTTCTATTTGGAAAGTGAACACATCACCATACAAAGATAGTCACTAGACTTGTTCTAGGATTAAGTACATCTTGCACCCTATAATATCCTCAAATTTGGTGAATTTGAATTATAAAAATGTAAGACTTGGTTTGATAAACAAATTCTTGAGTTATAATTGATAGGAAAATAAAGTTACCCACTTTGTGGCATGGGATCAACCCATGACCCATATAAAGGCCCCATGAGACTATTTGCTTTGCAAATAGGTCCTTGGGGCACAAGACAAATAAATAAGAGATTTGTGCATAAATAAATTATAATGGTTTTATGACTTCTTGAATAATAGAAATATAAAAAATAAATATTAAATAGTATGCAAATTTCTAAAAGAAAAATGAGATATGTGATGTTTTAGATAATTAATGGAAGTTATTTACTATTATTTATCATTTTATAAAATTTGGGTCCTTGAGAATTTTAGGTAATGACTCTCAATTTTTTGGTTTTTTCCTTAATAGGGAGATGCTGAAAAGTGAGGTCATTACATTTGATATTAGAGAGCCAATTTTTTCAACTAATATTTAGTAGTTTATAATTTCAAGTAATCTGTAGAAATATAGGGAAACTTATTAAGGCATGACCTAATGGTAATGATCTCTAGAAAGGGTCATGGCTTTGGGGGTTGGTAGTATTTTCCTCCGCATCATTAAGTTTGTATATGAGGATTCCCTTATCCACAGTGATACCTGCCTGTCCATAACCTAGGGTTTGTCTGAAGTAATGTTTCCTCTAAGTTTTTTCATCTCAAAATTCATCCACTTCTCATTCTCTTGCTTAATAAATCCTAAAAAAAACTTTCATCCTCATCTCAAGTTAAGGTTTTTGAGAAGAAGTAGAATTAAGGCATCCTCTGCCAATTAATACAATGTAATGTGTAAATAATAATAAAGTAAAGAAAAATGTTTTATGGGTTTTTCCCTTGCAAAGGTAAATCTTAGATGGAACTGGGGTTGGTTTAAGAAAACCCTTAGTGGTCAAGGGAATAATAAAAACCTATGATGCAGGGTGTAGGTTGAGTAATCCCTAACCCTAACCCTAACCCTAACCCTAACCCTAACCCAAAATCCTAATCTTGAGAAATGAGAGTAATGTGGGATATCGTAGCTCTCCCCATATGAACCCTAATTAAAGTAAGAGGAAAGAGGAAATATAAATGAGTTTAGGTGACCACAACTCTATCTCTAGAGGAATGGATAAATAAGGAATACCCCCAGTGAGCTGGTATGCTACCCCAGAGAGTGGGTAAGCTAAGAAAATTACCCCCTGCCAGTGGGTATGCTAGGGAAGCTATCCCTAAGGAGTGGGTATGCTACTGAAACTACCCCTAGAGTGTGGGTATGTTACTGAAAGTACCCCCAACAAGTGGGAATGTTATTGAAATAAAGCCCCAACGAGTGGGCATGTTATTGAAAATACCCCCAACGACTGGGTATGTTATCAAAATAAACCCCAGAGAGTGAGTATGCTAACCCCAGCGGTGGGTATGCTATGGAAATTACCCCCAGTGAGAGGGTATGTTGTTGAAATACTCTTGGCGAGTGAGTATAATATTATGGACACCCGAGCGAGTGGGTATGATTAGAGATTACCCCCATCGAGTGGGTACATCATTGTAATACTCCTAGCAAGTGAGTATGATATTATGAATGCCCCCAATGAGTGGATATATCACAAATATTGAGAAGTACAAGATGAGAAGTTATAATATAAAATGTATGTTCAACATGTTACAGTTACATAAAAAGGAAATTTTAGTGTTGATGTTTCGACCTGGGTTGGGTCAGCCCAAGAATGGGAAAAGGACCTATGCGGGAGGAAAAACCCTAAATCGGTGGGATTGGGTTGTGGCTAAAGAGCTTAACCTCCTCTTGAGTAAAAAAGACACCCTAGATTAGGACCCTCCTTAGGTGGGTGAGTTCACAAACTAATTTGATAATTGAGGTAACCTCCACATGTCACCTAAATACTAAAAGATTAAATATATGAAGCATGAGAGCACATACATTGAGTATATGTCTTTGAAGCCAACTATTCCATCTCTGAGGAACATGAGGAAAAGTCACTATGAATGACAGTATGAGACCAAGCCTAGAAGGGAAGGTTTCCATGAGCCGAATGAAGGGACATAAAGTGAATAATGAGAACCATAAGATATGGAGGAAATTTGGATTAAATAATTACAAATGAAAATATTGTGCTCTCAATAGACCCTAGGAAGGGTAGAGCCCTAAGTCAATACTAAGGTCAAGTAGGGAAGTTTAAAGGTACATAAGACCGATGAGATTAGGAAGTGATCATACCCTGAGTGCATAAGACCATGGCATTAGGAGATTTCCATCCATGTTGCCTGAGGGCCATTGGTCAAGCGATTGGCCACTTTCATGAGTTCATGAGGCCCAAGGGTTAAATGTGAGAGGATCTCCCTAAGTTCATTAGACCCACGAGACTAAGATGAGATCACTCCAAAGGTACTTGTACTCTTATAGACCTCGAGGAAGTGGCTAAGGCTCATAATACATGAGGTGTAAATATAAAAGATATAGGAAGTCATGTAATAGTGAAATCTTAAAGGAGGTGAGTACAAACTTAAGAGTGAGAAAGACATTTGACATCATGAAATATATGAATATTGTGGAATTAAAAGTATAAAAACTCAAGAGAGAGAAGGGCACTTGATATCATGAAACATAAGAATATTATGGAATTAAAAGTAAGTATGGTTTAGAGTCATGTAAGAATGGTTCAATCTAAAATGTGAAATTTTGAGATAATGTGTGGATAAACTGTCTTTGCTCCTAGAATGGGATGATTTTTGTATTTGGGCAGCACTCAAGTTCTTGTTTCATGTTCTTATGAGTGAGAGAGATCGGGCAGACACATGTTATGCTAAAAAATGACATATGATAATGAATACCTTAAGTTAAGTTATAATGGCATGATCTAGGGTCTGAGGCATTATCTCACCCTTATCTAAAGATAAATGAATATTAAGTTTGGAACCTAGGTGAAAAGGATAGTCACCAAGTAGAATTGAAATCACAAATAAAAATGTAATCACCAAGAAATGATATCATGTAAGCACTAAGGATGTGCATATACCCCGAATTGAATTTAGGTGCCAAAATCAATAATAATGTGAGGAATTTGAATATCAATAAAAGTTGATAAGGATAATTTAAGAAGGTTTGCTAACCTTAAGGTTGGAAGCTAAGTGAGATATCATTCAAATTAACCTTACTAGGTTTGAATTTTAGGGAGAAAATTCCTTCCAAGGGTGAATGTAATTTCCTTAAATTTGGTGAATTGCAATTATACAAATATAAGACTTGGTTTGATAAAAAAATCCTAAATTATAATTGATAGGATAATAAAATTACCCACCCTGTGGCATGGGAGCAACCCATGGCCCATATAAAGTCCCATAAGATTATTTGCTTTGCAAATAGGCCCTTTGGGCACAAGACAAATAAATATGAGATTATGTGCATAATAAATAGCAATGGTTTTATGACTTGTTGAATAATAGAAATATGAGACAATATGCAAGTTTCCAAAAGAAATAAAAGATATGTGGTGTTTAGATAATTAATGGAGTAATCATCTAACATAGTTTTGCAAAACAAGATTTGGGGCATCATATGGGGTAATTTTGGCCTACCTTTTGGTATACTTGAAAATAATAAGGAAAATAAGTGAACTCTAGAAGTTGAGAGAAAAAGGACTTTTTATGTGGTATGAGTGATTAATTTAAGGATTTTATAAAGGAGAAAGACTACTTTACTTAACTTATTCCAATAACTCCCAAAAATTATATATATGTAGGCAAAGTAATTAATGATTTACCATCCAAATTTGATAGCAAAATGATATTCCTAGTGACCTACAGAAATTTAAGGAGGGTGGTAATTGCAATTAATGCATAAGATTAAATAAGGGACATCACTTTAATGCTCATTACTTTGTCTCTGGTTAGTGGTGCCCCACTGATGTGTCATGCTAATCATGACCTTTGGATTCAGATCAGGCAATTCACATATTATCTCTTACCTTCAACCAATTTAGGCAACTTGGCTACAATAATTATTTTCCATCTTTGGTCTCTCTCTCCCTCTCTCTGATTTGTGATTGAAACAAAAAACTCTCCCAATGTTTTTGAGAGATCAAAGTGGACCTATCCATCCCTTGATGTTTTTTTTTTGATACATAATTGAGACTTTCCTCTTTTTTTGTTTTTTTGTTAGTGTTAGATGCATCCAACCCCACTCAGACAACCCCACCATATATATATATATATATATATATATATATATATATATATATATATATATATATATATATATATATATATATATATATATGCTACCCGTATGGTCAAATTCAATTTTGTTACCCCTCTGTTGCCAACTTATAACATTTCACATGAACCTCTCTTACGATGCTCCTCCTCTAGTGCTCCTTTTCTTTTGGTGCTTCTCCTCTAATTCTCCCTCCTCCAGTTCTCCTTCTCTCCTCTGGTGGTCCCTCTTTCTCTCTACCATGCACATGGCGGCTTGGTGGCATATCCATAACCGGGGACCTGGTGACATCATCCTAGGAAGAAATTGTGTTTGGTGTCCAATAGCTTCACTAATCATTTCTGGTGTTTTAGTCGATTGGCTCGTATTCAGATTATCTACCATCTTGAATACCTGAGGGTAGAGTAGTGGAAACACTTGGTGAAAAAGGTAAGAAATCCCTTCCTACCTTCAGTTATTGCTTTTATCTGTATCCATGCCCTCTTATTCATTCATGAAATGGTTACATTTCAAAATTGAAGGTTGTGTTCACCCTTTTGACCCCATGATTCATGTCATTTAGCACAACAATCACTAGGAAAAATATCCTAGAGTTTAACCTTTTTCTACTTTATGATAAAGGCCAGTATAGAAGGATCAATCCATAGAGACGGCGATGAAGATGG
Source organism: Alisma plantago-aquatica (assembly GCA_963693085.1). Classification (NCBI taxonomy): domain Eukaryota; kingdom Viridiplantae; phylum Streptophyta; class Magnoliopsida; order Alismatales; family Alismataceae; genus Alisma; species Alisma plantago-aquatica. The sequence goes on from OY856409.1 coordinate 1,978,599,877, forward strand.
TTGAGTTTGAAATCTGATTGCGAGAACAAGAATGTAAAATCTATTTTGAGAGTTTGTTTAAACTAAAACAAAAAAATAAAGCTGTTGAATCAAAGATCAACTAATCAAAAGAAAGAAATACCAAAGTTAAGGGATTTCACCACCCTAACCAATATGAAATGAGACTGAAGAAATTACATGATAAGAAAGATAAAGGAAGGTATGTGAAACATTCGTAAACGATTCACAAAAGATGAACTCCCCCTAAACACATTGGTCTTGGCATTCACGGATCCTAGTTCAATCATCCTAATGGGGACTTCTTCCGATGCCTCATCTGAATTCCCATGAAATTGATTTAGTTGTTATAAATCTTGGGTTCCACGGTCACATCTTCCAAGATTAACAAGTGATGTAAACGAATGATCACTTTGTTAAAATTGTCGATATCCAAACCAAAAACCATGTATCTAAAAGGTCATGTAAAACTTTGATCTAATCATCACATGGCTAAGGGGTTGGTCCCCTTGCCTCGGAAAGAAAATTACTCACTAGACATAAGAGGGGAAGAAAAAGGAAGAAGGAAAGAAGCCATAGACCACAAGAAGAAGAATCTCCAAGGAGATCTAGGTGGTGCAAGTTAAAAGGCTTGATCCCTTAATCCTCCATTCTTAGAGAAAAGAACAAAAATAACCAAAATCTAGAGAAGGAGAATCAAATTTATATTGTTAAAATGAAATATTACAACTATGGATGAAAATGCGAGTACAAAATTGAGGACTACAAAATGAGACTCCATTACAAGTAAGAGTCGATTTACAACTAAGACTTGATATATTTTTGTTATGGAGTCCCCCCTCCTTTTATTAGGGAAGGAGGGGTGGAAACCCTGAAAGGGGAGGAGAAGGAATGGAAGAGGAGGCTATTGTTTTTCTTAATCAATAGAAATCTCTTCCTCAGTCAATAAAGAAAATCATTGATTGCCTTCTTTTGACACTTCAAATTCTGACTCTCTCTCTCTATAGATTCCCTTTCTTGAAGTTTTGCATGAATTTTAGCTGGTAAGAAGCTTTAAAGTATGCCTAAAAATATATTTTTCATGTAGGCCTTTGAATTTCCCTTCCAACGCATATTTAAATAGAAATTCCTCCTTTGGATGTGAGTATTATGTCTATTTTGGTGCAAGATATATATGAAAATGAATATGCACGTTCACTGGTTGGTCGGATAGTCAAATGATTACCCAAATCATTAGTAAATATATGTTTACTTAAGGAATTGAAATTATATTTTCAAAACATATATAAACTATAAATTTGGAATTTGTATATGGAATTTATGATTATTTTGGTATTTTCTATACCTGAATTTCAGGAACTACTGGAATTGTGCAAAACATCTTCCAAGAGAGATTAATGATTGTAGTGATTAGGTGTGACAAAGTGGAATTTTGCATAAGTTTGAATTAATTCAAATTTTCCCCTCATTATATCACTCATGGTTCCAATTCATTTTTCTTGGCTACATAATCAATATTGACACTCAAGTACAAAATATGGTGATCAATGTAGTTTTTATACACATTATAACACCTCAAATTAGATTCAATCATCACTTTGTTCAAAGAATAAAATTGATATATCAAAATTCATTATATGGTTCTAAAACTTTTTCTAAATATTCTCAACATATTTTTGAATCTATGGTCCAAATTTCATGTCATTTGGAAATTCCTACAGTTGTCTACGAATTTTTGAAGATAATGCATTGAAAATTCCTTAATTTGCCTTTTTATGGGTTTTCCCATATCAATGATCTGTTGCAAAGGGAGGGGGTGAACCCCAGCCATTAGATCCAATCCACATGGATCTAGACCAGATTGGGAAGCCACTAACCCATCACCTACCTCCCACAATCAACGGGGACGATGGTCGCAAGATCGAACGTGCCTTTGACTCAATCTAGACCCCATTTTGAAATTCTAAGCGAACGAAAAGTTTTCTCTCATGATTTTGAACTTGACCATACCCACTTTGACCACCATTAATGATTGATTTAGCCATAAAAATGATTCCATTTTTCCTCCCTCTCTTTTCGACGACCAAGGACGGCTACCCATGTCCTTTAACCCTAAATCTACCCCTGCTCAATGCTATAAAAGCACCCCTAGAACGACCATCACTCCACATTGTTCGAAAACTCATCCTTTCTACCATTCTCTACCTCCCTGATGCCCCCTTTTCATCCTCGATCTTCTTCCTATGTGCAGCACCGCCTGGAGAATTTTGGGCATCCTGCCCTTGTAGCTTTGGAGTGTAAAGCAAGGCTTCCTCTCACTTCGGGAAGGTTCAATGAGTGCGGACGACACCCTCACAGCTTCTACCAAATGCTCTTGCTCCCAAACCCATCCAACTCTAGTGAGGTGCTCTCCCTAATTTATGTGCTCTTGAGGAGGGACTGATCAAAATGAAAAGGGTCCCTGACCCGCTGGTTCAAGGGGAAATTCCCCGGTCCAAACAAACAACCAGTGAACCGGTAAATCAAAGAATAAACCAATTGAATCGAAGGCTTGAACCGGACCAATGAATGAGTGAATCACCCTATTGTCATATTGCTATGTGGTACAATCTGAGACATCTGACTTTGAACCCAACGACCCACCTTTTTTGCAAAAGAAGGTAAATATCTCCTCTATGCTTGAAAAATCAATAAATGGACAAATCTTGTTTAAATCATATCTCTTGATTATTAACTCCAAAAATAAAGTATAAATAGTCTATTTTGATTAGAAAAATCCAAGGAATCTATTAAAAATACTTTTGAAACTTGATTCCCAATGATGCTCACTAATATACCTAAATATTGATCTCTTGCTTATGTAATTGGTCTAAATGACTCTGTTTGTGGTTAATCTTGACTAAACACTGAAAACCCTAATTTTCGACTCGAACATTCATATTGAGACTCTAAAAGCATACTTGACCTATTAGTGATCTAGATCCATACTTGTTGACTTGATTCAACCTTGAATATGATGATGACATCTTAATATTATCTTTGGCCTAAATCTTATGGCATATTATGATCTTTTGACCTAAAAAGTTGATCTCAGATATTAATCAGAACTCGATCTAATCTTGACCCCCAATGATGTTAGAACTTTATAATGATCATAAGTTAGGGTTGACACATGATCCTAGAAAACCTAGGTAAGTCATTCACACTCGAAATACTTGTACACTTGAAATAATGTCGGACATATTGAAATATTGATTATAAGTGAATGACCCAACCCTAAGATTGACATAGGAAAAGTGTAACCCTAATCTCGAATATTGAAACATGATCTCTAAATATCATGATCTTGACCCTTGATCCAAAAATTGTGATTTAGAATCTTACTCGAAGGGTCTACCTATTACTTATTGATCTATACTCGAAATCTTCAGTGAAATGTACACTATTATACCTCCTCTTTGGTTGTAATGAAGATAATTTTTATGTATCTCTTGATTTTGTACCTGGCTATATACTTGGTTGAGCTATTGTTCCCTATTGATTAGGATTCTGTATTTCTTATATTATATTTTGAGACAAACTGGAAATCATAAATGGCATGCCCATTATGACTGACCGTATATTGATACTGACGATGCTGATGTTGATAATGTTGATAATATTGATAATGTTGATATTGAGTGCAAGAAACTCCTCATTCAGAGGTGGACTTGTACATTGGACACCTATCTCCTATGGTGAGAAGGAGCCTGGTTAGCTCCCCATCACGTTGGGGTAATAGAGTCACACAAAATATATAATCATGCTTATTGATTACAGCATAATGGGAACTCATAATAAAAAGTGAATTGTTTTGAAATAAACATCTTATCAAATAAGTGTTGGTTTTGTAAATTGCTCATTATACTTTTGAAATATAAGTCCTACCAAGAACACTAATTCTTCTATAATCCATTTTACTTATTTTTATATAGTGTACCATGCAATTGCATTGACTTTGTGTCTTGACTTTCTTGATTTTAGGCAAAACATTGGAACCTTCATAGTATCGCTTCCGCACTCATATACTGTGATGACAATTATAAATCAGCTATATCTCCTTATTGGGTTAGTTGTTCTTTAAATATCCATTTTTTGAGTTATTATTTCTTATTGTATATGTCAGTGTGTTGGATCCTATCGGGCCACTCAAGGACGGGCATTTCAATCCTTTTTCTACTGTCTAGGCAGTAGGATTGGGCTAAGAATGGTTCTGTGATAGTTGGTATCAGATCTTACACACTCCCATATACTTTAAGTAATTAATTTCTCAAGCCTCTTACACCCAAGAAACCCTAAAGTCCATAACGGTGAAAATTGAGGTGTCTAGCCTCAGGGTCCTGACATAATTTCTCTTATCTGTCTTCATGGTGGCTGAGATCCCCCACTCTACCTGGCCTTAATTGATCCAAAATTGGACCTAAAGGTTCTCTTGTGAAACCCTAGAGAGTCTTCTGGCATCTCATCTCTTCTTTAAGGACTATCCTAAGCCACCCATGTAGATGAACATTAGGTAGTCTTCTCATCCCCTCATTTGGTCCTTTCTTGTGACCTTTTACCACATGATGTCTCAATTATGGGTAGCTTATGTATGGGAAAAATGAATATCACTAGATTTTGAAAGTTGATGCCATGATCTGAACTTAATTAGAAAACTCGATTTTGATCAATGAACCTTGAAATCAAATACTCTTGAATGACCCCTAATATCATGCAAACTCGATTTAACCAAAACCTGACTACATGTTTTCTATGTTTGAGGTAAATCTTGATTTGGTGAAATAAGAAGGATGTATACCTTATTGTTGATATGGTCCCTATTGATTAAATCCATGTTTCCCTATTATTAACTAAACCTCAAACCTATCCAAACAAACTCTTACCATGTTTTTTATACACATCATGATTATGCCATTAAATTATTAATCTTAATGACTCACAAAGTCATGATATAAGACTATGGTGCAAAAAGAAATTTCCTATTGACTATTGATTCCTTTTGCAAACTTGATTTTGATATGATGAGCATGGACTTAATCATGCACTGAATTCCAAATCATATCACTACCTTGATCATTAAAGGAAAGGAATGCAAATATTAACTTGAATTTGTTAAAATCTTGACATTATTTCCCTATTATGATCTTGAATTTTAATCTCATGGCCTTATGGAATATGATTTAATCATTGATACTCTCCCTATTTGAATAAGCTCAATGGATAATGACTAATGCTGGTAATGTGCTAGATTAGGGTGGTAGTTGACTCATGAATCCTCTAACCTAGGTCACATCCCTTGTGAAAGACTGGATTTTTGGGCTTAATTTCGAGGACAAAATATATATTAAGGTGTGTAGGATGTGCTGGAGTGGACTTTTGGAGTCCTTAATCATCCAATGACATAAGTGAATTCATACATGATGAGTTACTTATAAGAGTTACAAGCGCTTTGGTAAAGGGTAGGTGTTGCTTGGTGTTGACATCGTCATTAAGATCCTTAAGTATATGCTCTTTTTGAGATATTTAATTGAGTGATCAATATATGAGTTTTGACACCAAAATTAAAGGGAAGGTAGTTATATGAGGATAAACATGTGGTACAATTTTGATGAAGTTTAGAGGTAGCTACAAGGAGTTATAAGCTTTTAATGAGGATGTGATATATGGCATGTTAAGGAAAATGAAGCTAAGTCCTAAATCAATAAGGATGTCACACGGCCCCTTTTAGTCCAAGGGATGTACTGTGTGGTCTTTATGGTAGCTTTTCCACCTTAGACCTCGAATCCAGTGGGCATAGCCATGAGATGGAGTTGCCATAGATCTAGCATCTTGTAACCCTTGGATGAGAGCAACGAACTGATCTCCTCCCTTTGAACCGCAGTGAGGTCGTGGAGTAGGGAATGAGCACCTTCCATACATCCACGATCACTGATCGTGTGATGGAAGAAGTGAAAGACGATGTAATCGCATCTAGTGTCACGGAGACAGTCTACGACCCCTCAGTCATGTAATATGAAACTAAGAGCAACAAGTGTGAGGACTCTCTCTCTCTCCATTGTCTCTCCACAGCAAACTGTAGGCGTAGACGAGCTTCACCATACTGGTGGTGAGGATCACGCATAAGGCCGACACACACCCAGAAGAAGTGGCAGCAGCTGCTGTTGTGGAGAACAAAGAAGAAGATGAGAGTGGTCTTCGACATCTAAGAGGAGGAGGTTCTGGAGGCCGACCGCAAGCCAGGGAGAAGAGCAATGGTGAGCTCAAGGAGTCGGCGGCGTTCCCGCCTAACGGCAGTGCCCGTAACGCAATAGATCCCAGGTGATGGAGACGCACAAGGAGGAGACCAGGCGCAGCTAGTCAGAGGCGCAACACCGGGGACCTACAGTTGGGCGACAGTTGTGGACGGCGGCAACTCAAGCCCTGGAGATCTGTAGGTGGGCAGCCATTTTACTCGCTGGAGAAGAGGCCAGCGACGGTGGCACCATGGATCCCTGTCACCGCAGACTCACATGGATAGACTCGTCGAGCTCCCTTGTAGTCGGTGGAGGAGGGCGCCTCGGCGGCGGCCATTTTCCAGGAGGCGACACACACCTGGGTTGCGGGTGTCGTGCGGCGCCGAGAACGGATGCACACATGCATCGTGCGAGGAAGAAAGAGAGGTGCAGAACCGGCCGGTCTAAGGCAACATATCGGGCTCATGTGATGTGAACCGACGGTAGTGAGCAAAGGAGATGCGCACAACCCTGAATGCCACATGGCAGCACATAGTTGGCCCAAAAAGGTAAAATGCTCAGATCTTCTTTAATTCCTAGTAATTAGCTCGAGCATCAGAAAAATACAAGTAAGGTATCAAAATTCTCAGAAAAATGTGTACAATAATATGGAAGCATAATACTTTTAATGCTTTAATATCAGTGATATCATGTAATATGTGTAATGCTTGTTTAATGGATAATAAATACCAAACGTTGGCCTAAAATTATGAGAAAATACCAGCGAATCATAAATCATGTTTATAGTGCACCTGATGTCAGTAATGATCATGTTGATGCACGAAATCATGTAATTTGCTTAATATGTCTAATTAGGGCTAATAACCCTAATAAAATGCAATAAATACATACGTGCTCTATAAATGTTGAAATTCATAGAGTAAGCTCATATCAGTATATTGAACCTCAGATTTAATTATGAGATCATCATGATGAACAAAATCTATGTTATATGAAGATGAATCTTAATGCATGTTATAAAACCCTAATCTAGGTTAATGATGTAACCTAGGGTTAATATGTGCACAAAAAGGATTTGGAACCTAATGTTCAGATGATGAACTTTGATAATGATATGTAATCTGGAAAATGACATCAGTATGATAAATCTAAGATAAGAAGACAAGTAATAATGCATATAACATAATGAACTAAGCTAAACCCTAATATGGATGTTACTAGGGTTAAGATGAGATGTAAGGTGATGAGAACCTGATGATAGTATATGGTCTTGTCTTGATCAGGTTTGACCAAGCTTATAGTTGACATCAGTGATATGTGATTAGGAATATATCTTTGGAAGGTACGCCATTACCTCTTACTTGGCTTATTATACATTATGCTTGTGTTATATGGTAGTAAAGACTTGGCATATGGTATTGATTGAAATGATTATCTTGTATGATATGTTTCTTGAATTTCCATACGTATTGCTATGAACACATCAAACATAATATATCTGTTCCATTATATGAAAGCACTATATCTCTTTGGTAAGCATAGTGCTAGTGAGTGATCTATCTCTTTGGTAAGCAAATCACATGTACAATGATTTATCTCTTTGGTAAGCAGATCATGAGGCATGGATGCATCTATCCCATTGGTAGGCAGATGCACAAGTATATAATGGAAAATGAGTTTAAAATATGTGTTCTCTTTTGTTAATGAATATCTTTGTGCATGTATATGCTTTTCTTATATTTGTTTAACACTGCCAAGTATTAGTTTTATCTTATTGCCAAGATATGATGAGAGGTAAATAAAAGACATGTAGGTGTACTCAGTACAATATTCTTGAATATTGTGTTGTTGTATACCGCATGTAATCTTTTGTTTAGGTTGTGGTTATGCTCTTGAAGATCCAGATAGTTGTGAGTTGTGTAGCGAGCTAATGTACAGGTGGACCTGTTGTCTTAAGATCCTGTTGTTTTAGAATGTCATACATGTATATGTTTAAGTTTGCTATTCAATATGTAATATCAAATGATGTAACAATTCATGTTGTAATTATATGTTGAATGGTGAACATGTGTTGTGGTTTTATTATTGTTCATGTGCATGTGCTACTGTTGTTTCCTTTTGACTTCCTCTGATTTTCTTCTTCTTAGCCTTGTGTGGGATGTTTAAATTGGGATTCTCACCGAGGTGAGGATTTCAATTTGGACGTCACACATCAGATTAAGTTTTAGAAAATCTGGGGACGTCACAGGTGGTATCAAAGCATGAACATTAGCAAAACCTGACATTTGCTCATTATACAACTCAAAACTAACGAACCTTGAACTTAATAATCTTTAGGGTTACATTAGTCATCTTTTAGAGACTATATCTGACCTACCCTCTAGGTTAGCACCTAGATGTATGAGAACTAGGTCTAGACTGGTGCTTGTTGAGTAGCAAGTCCTTATTTGTCATTCTTTCCTTGTAGTGCAGCGGTATGGGACGTTGCATTATTTGGAAATGACGTGCATCAAGGGAAGAGAAACCCTAGACATATTGTGCACATTGTCTAGAGTAGCTACACTAGTCTACACCATGTTCTCACCCCTTTCCCTAGTTTTCATGACACTGGACTCTCTACTATATGTGGGGCACTCATTTTCTGGATTTGGTTTTGGATTCCAATCGGATCGAACCTTGATAGTTTTCTCTGACGCTTGTTTTATCGGAGAAAAACTATATAATATTTTATTATGTATATGTATTACAAAAATGTGTCCCCACACATGTACGAGTAGGAGGTGATCATGCAACCTAAGTGAAAGTGAATGACATCAGTCTAGAAGAGAGAGTAGTTCTAGATTAGATGTCTAGAGCCTTTTTGATATATATGATAGATGGAATAGATGATGTAAGTTTTGATGATGTGACGTAAGTCTTATAGAGATGACATAGGATGGTTATGATGATCTATGTTGTCTTTAAGGATTAAGGTTCAGTTTGAAGTTTTGTGATAAGTTTTGATGATGTAAGTAAATAGGCTTTTATGAGATAAGATATGCTAACTTGAGACAAGTGAGTCAGCATGAGCTTCAAGCTCTTTTACAAAGGAGGACCTCTAGTGTTAGGACCAGTTTTAGGGTTAACTCTAGAGAGAGTGAGACCCATTGGGAGAAGGTCAGAGAACCTAAACTCCAAGATATGAGAATTCTGAGATATGTGATATGATATGTCCTAAACTAGACTACTCCTGAGCAAATGAGTTGAGTTGCTTAATGCATGATTCCTATAGTCTTGTTTAACCCTAGATGTCCTTGGGAGGACCAAACCCTAGAGTCAGAGAGAGGCTGGTTATATATGTGCATATGTGAACATGAATATGAGAACCTGCCATCTGGGTACTACTACAGAAATAGCATTCAGTTTCACTTTTCTGGGCGTCGGTTATTAAGGAAAACTGACGCCTAACATATAAGGCGTCAGTTGTTTAAGCAAACCGACGTCTATATTCGAAGACCAGCCAGACACAGGTACCACTTTGTATTCAGCATCAGTTGTTTATAACAAACCGACGCTTAAAGTCGCCCACGAAATCCAAATTTTGATAAAAAAAATAGTGTCATTTTCAGCGTCGGTTATGTAGGTATAAACCGACGCCTATGTGCGATGAAAATTTGCGCGAAAAGCGTCACTTTCAGCGTCGGTTATCCTTGTATAACCGACGCTGAAGGTGGTTCCCGCCAAACAATTTCATGAAAATATCGTCCAATTGGACGTTGGTTGTTGCAAACAACCGACGCTAAAGATTTTTAGGCGTCGATTGTTTGGGAACTTTATATCCCGCGATTGCCCGACTCTTCCCCTTTCTTCTGTTCCATTGCGAGCCGATTTCCCTATTTCTCTCTGCCGCCGATTTCTTCTCCGGCGATTTCTTCTCCAGCGCCCCCTTCTCCGGCTATTTCTTCTCCGGCGCCCCCTTCTCCGGCGCCCCCTTCTCCGACGCCCCCTTCTCCGCCACCACTCCTGCTACCTTCTTCTCTTCTCCGCACCCCTTCTCCACGCCCCTTCTCCGCCGCCCTGCTGCTCCCGCGCCTGAGAACCAGCGCCTGAGAACTGCTGCTCCAGCGCTTGAGAACCGGCGCCGCCACGCCGTCGCGCCGCCGCAACCACTGGACACCTGCTGCTCGCCACCGCTGGACACCTTCTGCTGCTCGCCGCCGCTCCTGCCGCCGTTGGACACCTGCTGCTCGCAGCCGTCGATTGACACCTGCTCGCTTCTCGCCGCCGCCAATGCCACTCGTCACAGGTACCCTCTTCCTCCTCTTCTTCCACCTACGAGAGAGTAGAATGAATATGGATGTGTTTCTGTCATTAAACCCAGTTGTCGGGCAAGAGGGGCAAATGGAGGAAGCAAACAACAATACATTAGGGTTCTAATCTACCCTTTAGTCCTATATTTGATGCTGATTGTGCATATATGTTGAGTTTGGGACTTTAGTGATGGACTTTGTCCTAAGTTGCTAATTTTTATTCTTATATGAACTCTAGTCTCATCTATCCATGTTGCCTATAGTTTATAACATTGCATTGTGAATTATTGCATGTTTGAAACTATTAAATTCTTGATTTATTATTTAATAATGCTCTATAGATTAGGTACTTATCATGTCTATTAAAATCCTACCAGTATAATTATGTGATCCCAACATATTAAATTGAATTAGAATGATTTCATGAATTATAGGGTTTTAAAGTTGATAAACATGTACATGCGGAAATAGGGTTATTAAACCAATGGTTATAACATAGTATGATCTTAATCTGATCTGGATGTTCATAATAATGTAGTATGTTAAAAATGATGATTAGGGATACATATAATGTCTAGTAAAGATTCCTAGACCTTTTGTTTGAAACTATTGATTTCTTGATTTATTATTTAATAATGCTCTGTTGATTAGGATTAACCATGTTGCCTGTAGTTTATAGACAATTATTATATATAAGAATGACAACACATGTATTTGTTGGCCTAGAAACCCGTCCAAGATTTACTCATTAGGAGTAAATATTGGATAGTCCCCGGTTTGGGACTGTTCTTGAACACCTAATCTCACTTAGGATGTAAGTGTATAATGTGTATTGGGTTTTCGAGAAAATTTCGGTAGCATTTCCCCGTTTGTTCTCTAAGTACATATGTACTTAGAGAACAGCGGGGAAATGCTGCTGAAATTTTCTTGAAAACCAAATACACATTATACACTTACTAGTGAGATTAGGTGTTCAAGGATGGGATAGGTGGTACACATTTATTATATATAAGAATGACATCAAATGTGTTTGTTGGCCTAGAAACCCATCCAAGATTGACTCATTAGGAGTAAATCTTGGATAGTCCCCGATTTGGGACTGTTCTTGAACACCTAATCTCACTTAGGATGTAAGTGTATAATGTGTATTGGGTTTTCGAGAAAATTTCGGCAGCATTTCCCCGTTTGTTCTCTAAGTACATATGTACTTAGAGAACAGCAGGGAAATGCTGCCGAAATTTTCTTGAAAACCAAATACACATTATACACTTACTAGTGAGATTAGGTGTTCAAGGATGGGATAGGTGGTACACATTTATTATATATAAGAATGACATCAAATGTGTTTGTTGGCCTAGAAACCCATCCAAGATTGACTCATTAGGAGTAAATCTTGGATAGTCCCCGGTTTGGGACTGTTCTTGAACACCTAATCTCACTTAGGATGTAAGTGTATAATGTGTATTGGGTTTTCGAGAAAATTTTGGTAGCATTTCCCCGCTGTTCCCTAATATATACTTGTTTCCTAATATATACTTGTTTTCTCTGATCATAGAATGGATAGATCATGGATGTCCATTCGTAATCATTGCACCCCAGAGTTTATATCTGGTCTTGATCAGTTTATTAGATTTGCCGAGGAACATAGGAAAAAACCTACAGATAGGTTCTACTGTCCATGTAGGCATTGCGGTAACAACTTGAAAGTCAACACTGGTGAGGAAATCAAAAGTCATGTCATGTGCAACGGGATTGTACAAGGCTATACAAAATGGCACTGGCATGGAGAGATTTCAAAATCGAAACCAGTAGATGTCGATAGCAGTGCTTGGGTGGAAGAAGAAATTGCCTCCGATGACGTAAATGTGAACGAACCAGTTCCAGCAGACATCGTTGATGCGATGTTGGATAGTTGTAGGGTAGAGCACACTGATCCACCTCCTATCTTTAGAAACATTGTGCATGATGCTGAGATACCGTTATACACAAGCTGTGCTAAGTTTACGAAGCTTAGCACTGTGTTGAGATTGTATAAGTTGAAAGCTAACAATAGATGGAGCGACAAAAGCTTCACTTCATTGTTGACTTTGTTGAAAGAAATGCTTCCTGAAGGAAACGAGCTGCCAATCTCAACATACCAGGTAAAGAAAATGTTGTGCCCAATGGGAATGGAGGCCAAGAAGATACACGCATGCCCGAATGATTGTGTATTATTTCAAAAGGACTATGTAGATTTGAAAGATTGTCCAAAATGTGGTGCGTCACGGTATAAATTGACGACTTCGGGGGAGTCCAAAACTGGTTCTCCTGCCAAGGTGTTGTGGTATCTACCTATAATATCACAGTTTCAACGCTTGTTTGCAAATCCGAAAGATGCGAAGAATTTGAGGTGGCAGCAGATGTTAAGAAAAATAATGATGGGATCCTTCGACATGCGCCTGATTCCCCACAGTGGAAGAAGATTGATCTATTGTACCCCAAATTTGGTGAAGAAGATAGGAATCTAAGACTTGGGCTTTGTACAGATGGGATGAATCTGTACGGGACATTGAGCAGCCAACATAGCACTTGGCCAGTCATGCTTGTTATATACAATCTTCCTCCCTGGATGTGTATGAAAAATAAGTACGTTATGTTGTCATTGTTGATATCGGGCCCTAAACAACCCGGAAAGGATATCGATGTTTATCTTGAACCTTTGATTGATGACTTAAAGAAACTTTGGGCTGAAGATGTGATGACCTATGATGCTTCAGCAAGAGAGACATTTTGTTTGCACGCTATGTTGTTTTGCACTATTAATGACTTTCCAGCATATGGGAATTTGTCTGGATATAGTGTCAAAGGAGCTAAAGCATGTCCTATATGTGAAGAAAACACTGATTCAATAAGACTAAAATATGGCGGCAAGACTGTATATCTTGGTCATCGAAGGTTTCTTTCAAAATTCCATCCGTATTGTAGGAAGCGCAAAGCATTCAATGGATGGAAGGATGAACAGAGTGCACCTAAACCTATACCAGGGGATGTTGTTTATGAAAGAGTAAAAGACATTGTCAATGAATTTGGTAAGAAATCACAATGTAGTATGGCCACACGGAGTGACAATTCTTCATTCAAGAAGAAGTCAATATTTTAGGATCTTCCTTATTGGAGTTCTTTGACAGTCAGGCATTGTATCGATGTAATGCACGTTGAGAAAAATGTCTGTGATAGCATCATTGGTACTCTGTTAAATATACCAGGTAAGACTAAAGATGGGATAAAATCCAGACTGGACCTACGTGAAATGGGAATAAGGTCAGAATTAATAGAATTATGTGAAATGGGTAGTAAAAGAACATACTTACCTCCCGCTTGTTACACGTTGTCTAGAAAGGAGAAGAAAACTTTTTGTGAATGCTTGGTAAATGTTAAGGTGCCACATGGTTACTCATCCAACATCCGTAGATTGGTATCAATGAAAGATCTGAAGTTGATAGGTCTTAAATCTCATGATTGTCACACTCTAATGCAACAAATATTACCCATGGCAATTCGATCTATATTGCCGAAGCATGTAAGGTTTGCAATTACCAGACTTTGTTTCTTTTTCAAAAGTCTATGCAGTAAATTTATTGACCCTGATACTCTCGATAATTTGCAAAGAGAAGTAGTTGTTACCCTATGTCAGCTTGAGATGTATTTCCCTCCTTCGTTCTTTGATATCATGGTACATCTTGTTGTCCACTTGACTAGGGAAGTGAAAATGTTGGGACCAATTTTCTTGCATTGGATGTATCCCTTTGAATGATACATGAGTGTTTTTAAAGGTGATGTTCGAAACCGTTATCGGCCTGAAGGGAGTATTATTGAAGGTTATGTTGCGAGAGAGGTTATGGATTTTTGCAATGACTTTCTCAGTGGTAATGACACTCCTGATAATGACAAGAATATTGAGGAGGGCAAAGGAATTTTGGGATCACGGGTGAAAGTAATCAGCCGTGAGCAGTTGGAACAAGCTCACTTGTATATTTTACACAATATGGACGAAGTGAGTGTTTATATCGAGGAACATACCAATTTCATAAAGAGACAACATCCTCGAGCAAGTTCAATGTGGCTTGCTAGAGAGCATAATAAGACTTTTACTAAGTGGTTTGAAGATAAAGTCTTACATCAACTATCTCAAACACCAAATGATATTACAGAAACTATCAAATGCCTCGCCTTTAAACCAAAACCGAATGTTATGTATTATGAAGGGTTTGACATTAATGGATTCACATATTACACAAAGCACCAAGATGATAAGAGTGTCGTCCAAAATAGTGGGGTCACTCTTCAAGCGTCGACTATGTACTTTGCAAGTGCAAAGGATAAGAGTCCACGTCCAAAGGATTGTTAATTGATAAAAGATCACAATTTTAGAGAAATGTATGTTTATACAAATGCTAAATGTTTGCCTTTTTCTAGTTAATACAAATGCTAAATGTTTGCCTTTTTCTAGTCAATACAAATGCTAATTGTTTGCCTTTTTAATGACATTTTCAGATAGCTGACCATGATGAGCATGAAGTCCATGATGAGCATGCTGTCCATGACGAGCATGGCGAGGATACCAATGTAAGTTCTAAAAACATATCCTGTATTTCTATAAAATTCATTATCTTCTAGTTATGTCATATATCCTATATTTCTATATTGGGCTAATTTAGTGTGTTTATTTTTGTCAAATTTTAGGTTGATGATGTACCTGTACCCACTGAAGCACTGGAGCAACTTGATGCGCAGCACCAAACACTTAACAAGAAAAGGGGCATCACTCTGTTGAAGAAGTTATTAGCGCTAAGTGGTAGTGGATCCAAATTGGTGGTGGAGTTTGATAATGGAGGAAATGCAATTGGAGTGAACCGCAATAATTTTGTAAACTATCTTGGGTGTACCACTTGGAGCCATTGTGGTGTTAAGTATGATAATTGGCATAAAGTTCCTCAAGGGAAAAAAGACTTGATATGGAAGGATTTATGCGTGAGTTATTATTATTTGCAATTCTATTTTGTAGATTACAAATTCTATTATTTGCAATTCTATTTTGGATACTAGTTAATAACATTTCTATTTTACAAAATCTGTTTGCATTGGATGAGAAGTTGCATCGTAAAAGTGTGATGCAACGCGCTGGAAAGATGCTTAGGAATTATAGGACAAATATGAACAGAGAATACATAAAAGAGGGTGATAAGAAGAAGAAGTCATCCCTTGAACAATGGAACTTCTTTGACAAAGAAGATTGGGACAATTTTGTTGCTTCAAGAAAATCTGAAGAATTCAAGGTATTAGGCGTCACTCCCAATTTAATTAATATACATTGTATTCACCTATTCAAGATTAACATTTAGTGCTACTAACCAAATCATTAATGTGCATACTAACTAGGCCCTCAGTGACGCACAAAAAGAAAGGCGTGCACTGAATGTGCATGACCACACTATGGGTCCAAAAGGCTATGCAAGCGTTCGCCAAAGACTACAGGTGGAGTCTGCGGCTACTCAGCAGTCTGCTGCTACTCAGGAGTCTGCTCCTACTCAGGAGTCTGCCACACCCATGCCTCGCCATGATATCTGGATAGCTGGCAGGAAAAACAAGAAGGGTGAAATAAAGAAGCCTGTAACTGCTGAGGCGGCTGCAAAAATGGTAAAATACAACTCTTAGAGAAATGTTTGAATATTGATTATTTGTGGTGTTAACTTACCAATTTCTGTTTATGGTGATTAGCGGGAGCTGCACGAGCAGAGGAAACAAGGCACGTTCATCCCTCAGGGCACAAGGGATGAATTGACAGTTGCTCTGGGTAACCCAGAGCATCCTGGACGTGTTAGAGGTGCCGGAGCTGGTGTTGGCATCAAAGCATTCTTTGGGCCATCCCAGCGCAAACCCAGAGCGGGACTTTCTCAAGAAGAGGTAACCTATTCTTTTTTTAGAATGTTACTGCAAAAGGAAATTCATTAATAAGAAGCTAATGTTTCTTTTATCCATGTATATGAGAATAAGAGAGTTGAGGATTTAGTTGCTAAGAAGGTCAACGATGTAGTTGCTGAGAAGGTCAAGGAAGAATTGCTGCGGTGGCAGGCATCTCAGGCTTCCAATCAGCCTATGGCGACCCACTCTTCTCCTGATGCACAGATTACGAGTAATCCTGGAGACCCATCGCCTAGCACGTCTGCTGTAAGTATTGTTTATGACATTGTAGCTAGTCTTTTCAAGATAATATATTTTCAAGATTATATGTATATATGTATAACATTCTTTACGTAAATTTGTAGGCATTGAAGCCATGCCGCTTAAGAATGCAAGACTATGTTGTTGCAGAGGCGCAGGCTTACCAGTCCCTTCCTGGGGCAACGTTTCATGGGACTCCAATGCCGCAGGGCTACATTCGTGTGAGCCCGATACATGTATTACCCGATTGGAGGGAAGTTGCGTTGCCATATGCCCACCCAGATATTGATACACTTGGTGAGGCAGAAGGCGGGGTCATATTGTCACCCAAAGTAGATGTCGTCTACATGACTGAAATTGTAAGATAAATTTACATTGATTTAGACTGTTAATGTGTATATATGATGTCAACTGATCTGAAATTATATGTACAGGTTAAAAAGAAGACACCAGGAGCACCTAGGCCTCCACCTCCACTTCCCGCATTACCAACTTGGGTTCCAACTGAACTAACATACCCGTTAGGTCCTGCTTGTAGGGGAATGGCATGTTGGCTACGGGCACATAATATACATTGCCCTATAATAGTTTCTTTAGATGCAGATTATGCAGGTCAATCATACGATAGCTCTTTATTTATACAAGATATTATTGAGCTGTTTATGTATGATTGGCTGAATACATCAATGATAGAGACATTGATAAGGTGAGATCTTGTTTATACATCCATATACCTTGTGTAAGATTCGGTGATCTGGTTTCTTATATATTAATGCATACGCCTATATGTTTTGCAGCTACTTAATCAAAGATCATTGCAAACAATTTGCATTTGATCATGTGGGATTTTTGATTCCATCATTGATTAGTTTGGTAGCTAAAGACCCTGATAATGTTCAACAATACTGTATAGATGCTTTTACAATTTTTGGTCAACAAAAGAAGACGATAATAATAGCTCCATTCAATGTCAAGTAAGTTTACTTTATTTATAATTTGGACTTAAGAAAATTCCATTTTTATTTTGCATTTTGAGTTATTAATTGTTAACTTCTTACCTCTAGCGGTAGACATTGGGAGTTACTAGTTATTGTCCCCGGGACATTCACTGTTTATTATCTAGATCCTGCGGGGAGTACATTGAACACTAAAATTGGACACGTAATTAGAATGCCATTTTCTGGTGAGAAATATTTCATTTTTATATCCATTAACATCTTTTATTACATTACTATTTACTTATGCAATTTATTGTGTTATATTAGCATGTAGGGTTTAGATGCATTCAAAAAGGTTGGAGGAATGGTCCCAAGGAAAAAGAACCAACCAATAAATTGGCAGAACGTACAAGTAAGTTCCCGACTCGAATATATATATTATTGATGTGAATTGTGCTTAGTTGTATTATTTTGCATGTTTCAATTTATAGTGTGCTACACAAGAAAATGGCTGGGCATGCGCATACTATGTGATGCGATTTATGCAGATGATTATCAAACATGCCGCATTGGACATCGATAGCATACATGAGGTATTATATATAGTCTCATTAGTTAGTATGAAATATATCAATCTTATTTTTATATTATTACTTATATATATACATCATTCTCTTTGCAGGTGTTTAAAACTGACCACACTATAGGTAAACGCTTAAAAAATATACATGCTCCATATACGATGGAAGCATTAAATGAAGTAAGAGAAGAATGGGCAAAAGCCATACAAGCAGTGGCAACTGTAAGATATAATTGGGATGTTGATAGCGATAATGAATGATACTTTGTAAATGAATATTTCTGAATGTTAATACATGTATTTGAATGTTTCTATATGTGTGAATATGAGAATTGAATTGATGTCTGAATGTATGTACTTGTGTGAAATTTTCCTTGTGACTTTTGCAGGTTTGCGGCCTGTTTGTAGGCTGATATCAATGGATGTCGTAAACCTGCAGTTCAGAAAACTGAACTGCAGGTTCTCATCCTGCTGACCAGCCACAGCAAGCCTGCAAATTGATATGAAAAAAAAATAGAAATAGGCGTCGGTTATTTATAGAAAACCGTCAGCAAAGACCTACAACGTCGGTTTTTTTTTCAAAAAATCGACGCCTGATGTGGCCAAAGCAGTCCTGGAAATGGCGTCGGATATTCGTATCAAACCGACGCCTATTTAATCTATAAGCGTCGGTCTTTTGGTATATAACCGACGCCAAAAGTGTTCGCGCCACAGAAAATGGCGTCATCTAGGGCACTTTATGTGTCGGTTATCTACTAAAAGACCTACGCTATATTCCATATAGGCGTCGATTGTTTAGTAAATAACCGACGCAGAAAGTGCCCTAGATGACGCAGTTTTCCTGTGGCGCGAACCCTTTTGGCGTCGGTTATCTACTAAATGACCGACGCCTATAGATTAAATAGGCGTCGGTTAAAAAACTGACGCCGAAGTGTTCGACCTTTAGCGGCTTCCACATAGGCGTCGGTCGGAAACCGACGCCAAATGGGGTTAAACGACCGACGCCAAAGGCCGTTTCTGTAGTAGTGGTGAGGGAGAGAGCCCAAGACCCTAGATGAGGTAGCTATGTTAGTTTTTGTGAAGCCTCATGCTCGGGTTGGTGGTTTCCCGCATAGGAATCTAGTGGTTTCATGTATAAGAGAGTTTTGGGTAAGCATGTTTCATGGGTAGAAGACCTATGAATAGTATGTTGTAGCATGTTTTGGTTTGTGCTTATGTGGCTAGAGCTAATGAAGCTATTAGCTAGTGCCAATGAGGTATACCCGAGAACCCTAGACGGAGAGGGAAGATATGGTTTATGAATATGAGATACTCATAGAGTTGAGTTAGCTCAAAGAGTCTGAGTATGGCCCTACCCTCATGATATGGATCATGAGAACCTCAATTGGGCTAGATAAATCTTTGATATATGTTTAATAAGCCACTCACATAAGTTTATTTAGGACAACCGTGATATAATGTCTGTAAGGATGTGATCTAATCTCGAGACATGATATATAGACATGATATGATGAAAACCTAAAGATGTTTTAATAGATATCAATGCATAAATGGTTAACATATACACGAATAATGATGCTAATGTGAAATTGTTGGCTAATTTTGTGATGAAATCACTAGTAATGTTGCAGTTTATTATGAGCAAGGAAATAAGATTATATGAATGAAGCATGTTACACGAGGTGTTAATATTAGTGCTTAATAAAGATGAAAAATAAAGTTTGACAGTTAGCACAACATAATGATCATGACACCTTAATATATGGGTTAATCTTAGCTAACTCCTTTAAAAATGTTAATATGATGTGGGAACCCTAATTCATGGGAAAAAATAAAGATGCAACCCTAGCATATGAGATATGTAATGACATAACCTAAGCTCTTAAACCATGTTATATGATGAGTGGTCCACCCTGGTATCACCTTAGATGTTTGAAAAACATCCTAGTAGCTTTGATATAGTTTTGGAGCTTTTGATTATGTTGTACATAGAATGGTGCCTACATATGGATGAAGACGTTTAGGTTTACCCTGGAAGTATGAGTATGGTTTACTTTCAAGGACGAAAGTTCCTTTAAGTTGTATATGATGTGAAAGACTGGATTTTTGGGCTTTATTACGAGGACGAAATATATTTTAAGGTGTGTAGGATGTGATGGAGTGGACTTTTGGAGTCCTTAATCGTCCAATGAAATAAGTGAATTTATACATGATGAGTTACTTATAAGAGTTACGAGCGCTTTGGTAAAGGGTAGGTGTTTCTTTGTGTTGACATCATCATTAAGATCCTTAAGTATATGCTCTTTTTGAGGTATTTAATTGAGTGATCAATATATGAGTTTTGACACCAAAATTAAAGGGAAGGTAGTTATATGAGGATAAACATGTGGTTCAATTTTGATGAAGTTTAGAGGTAGCTACAAGGAGTTATAAGCTTTTAATGACGATGTGATATATGGCATGTTAAGGAAAATGAAGCTAAGTCCTAAATCAATAAGGATGTCACACAACCCCTTTTAGTCCAAGGGATGTACTGTGTGGTCTTTATGGTAGTTTTTCCACCTTAGACCTCTAATCCAGTGGGCATAGCCGTGAGATGGAGTTGCCACAGATCTAGCAGCTTGTAACCCTTGGATGAGAGCAACGAACGGATCTCCTCCCTTTGAACCGCAGTGAGGTCATGGAGTAGGGAATGATCACCTTACATACATCCACAATCACTGATCGTGTGATGGAAGAAGTGAAAGACGAGGCAGTTGCATCTAGTGTCACGGAGACAGTCTACGACCCCTCAGTCATGTAATATGAAACTAAGAGCAATGAGTGTGAGGACTCTCTCTCTCCATTGTCTCTCCACAACAAACTGTAGGCGTAGACGAGCTTCATCATACTGGCGGTGATGATCACGCATAAGGCCGACACACACCCAGAAGAAGTGGCAGCAGCTGCTGTTGTGGAGAACAAAGAAGAAGATGAGAGTGGTCTTCTACATCTAATAGGAGGAGGTTCTGGAGGCCGACCACAAGCCAGGGAGAAGAGAAATGGTGAGCTTGAGGATTCGGCGGCGTTCCCGCCTAGCGGCAGTGCCCGCAACGCAGTAGATCCCAGGTGATGGAGACACACAAGGAGGAGACCAGGCGTAGCTAGTCAGAGGCGCAACACTGGGGACTTGCAGTTGGGTGACAGTTGTGTCGACCTGGAAGGGACCGAGGAGGAGGCGCCGAGGGCGGATCTCATAGCTAGAGCAGATCCCACAATGGCGGCATCTTGGACAGTGTGCAGTGCTCGAGAGAACATAGAGGCAGGTGTCGGCTGGTGGCACACATTGAGAGCAGATGTCGTCCTCCCTTTCCTTTGTTACCCTGACCTCACTGCTTCCTTGCTTTGGACGGCGGTGACTCAAGCCCTGGAGATCTGCAGGTGGGCATCCGTTTTACTCACTGGAGAAGAGGCCAGCGACGGCGGCACCACGGATCCCTATCACTGCTGACTCACATGGATAGACTCGTCGAGTTCCCTTGTAGTCAGTGGAGGAGGGCACCTCGGCGGCAGCCGCTTTCCAGGAGGCGACACACACCTGGGTTGCGGGTGTCGTGTGGCGCCGAGAACGGATGCACACAGGCATCGTGCGAGGAAGAAAGAGAGGTGCGGAACCGGCCGGTCTAAGGCAACAGACTGGGCTCATGGGATTTGAATCGGCGGTAGTGAGCAAAGGAGATGCGCCCAACCCTAAACGCCACATGGCAGCACATTGTTGGCCCAAAAAGGTAAAATGCTCAGATCTTCTTTAATTCCTAGTAATTAGCTCAAGCATCAGAAAAACACAAGTAAGCTATCAAAATTCTCAGAAAAATGCGTACAATAATATGGAAGCATAATATCAGCTTTTTTTTTTTTTTAAAGTAAAGTCAGGAGGCAATCTTATTCATCTCGCCCTCCTCTTGCGAGCATCCAATTGTGAAACAAATTACAATCACTATTTATATCAGAAAAATTAAACAAGGTAGTACTACTACCCTTACATAAGTCCCTAGCTAAGAGATCATAGATCTCATCTGGTGGACGGGTATACACCACGTACCCAGCTCTTTGGTTTCTATGATATTTCGCGAGTCTGTCTGCGACCGCATTTGTCCCTCTCCTACTAAACTTTATCTGCCATCCTTGCCTTTGAAGGTGTTGGGCTTTCTTCAGTAACTTGGCATACTTGGGAAACTCCTTCCATCCAGTTTGTAAAGCATTCACCGCCCCCCTGGAGTCTGTTTCGAAGATCGCGAGCTCGACCCCGGCTCTATCCGCAATCTCCACTACACCTGCGAGCTCAGCTTCCTCGACATCCAGCATATTGAGGTCAGTTGAAACAGCATTAATCCATTTGCCCGCTGCATCTCTGATCACGATTGCCCCTGCCGCTTCTCTGCCTTTCACCGCGGCATCACAATTAAATTTGATCATCCCCTGCGGTGGTGCTTCCCACCTGGCTTCAGTATCAGCAACTGTATTGGTCGGACCCTTCTGGAAAGCCTCCAAATGGGCCCTAGTTTCCCTGTTGATCCAGTGCACTTGCTGCATAGTGTGCGTTGTCTCCCCATTGAACGTATGCTTGTTCCTACAATACCATATATGCCAGGAAGCGGTAAAGAATCTCACTTTCTCCTCTTCGTCTGACTGTAATTGTTCTTCGATCCAGTTCTTGGCACTGCCTGCATTGAAAAAGTTGGTGACATTTTTATTCTTAAACAGTTCTGTCCATACCTCTCTCGCATACTGGCAATCTCGAATGGCATGGATTAAAGTTTCATCCTCAGTCCTACATCTGGGGCAATTTGTGGCAGTGGTCATGCCCCTTCTTGCCCTCTTGACGTTTGTAAGCAAAGCATCATGTAGCATAAGCCACGCGAAAGTCTTGGTCCTTGCAGCTGTTCTCAGGTTCCAAATAGCCCTCCAACTACCTGCTACTGGTACCGCCTTCCCCTCTCTCAGACAGTTGTAAGCTGACTTGGTGGTGTAGCGTCCGTGAGGGGTGTGGTTCCATACCCTGACGTCCTGCCCATCTTGTACGGTTGGAAAGGGCAGCTTCACAATATCATCAATGTACTGATGTGGGATCCAGTCCCTCAAGAACTCGGTATCCCAGTTTCCCTGAAGGTTGATTAAACTTTCGACTTTGAGGTCCATAAGCTCAGCAGGTATCTCTCTTGGCGTCACCTCTCTCAGGATAGGCCCTCCCTTCCACCACCGGTCTGTCCAGAAATGAGTGGCTGCTCCATTCATAGGAATAACATAAGAGTTGTCCTCAATGAACTGTCTCCCCGCGTGGGCTGCTCTCCCTAATCTAGATAAATTGTTGCTCCCAGAAACTCCTTTTCTCATGAATTTGTCCCTAACACCCTCGCACCAAATGGAATCTCTATTATTGCTCAGCTCCCATGAATGTCTGTACAGCAGTGCCAAGTTCCATTCCCTCATCTTTTTCAGTCCCAATCCTCCTTCTTTTTTGCTGCAGCACACTTTATCCCACGCTACCAGAGCTTGTGGGTGTGGTTTGTGAGCGCCTCCCCACACAAACCTCCGAATCGAATTGTCAATCTTATCACAGAGTTGGAGGGGAAGTAACGTCGACTGCATCACGTACGTGGGCAGGGCTGACAAGGTGGCTTTGGCCAGACAAATTCTGCCTGCCAAGGAAAGGCTTCTTGCTGCCCACGAGTTCACTTTGCTGGTCAGCCTGTCTAGGATATCACTATAAGTAGCTTTGTTGACTTTATTGTGGAGTATTGGGACTCCTAAATATTTACCCAAGTCATTAGTTGCCTGGAACCTGCACTTGTTCTTAATCGCCCTCCGAGTGTCTCCGTCCACACTCCTAGAGAAGAAGAGCCTAGTTTTCTTCATTGAGACAGACTGCCCTGATGCCCGCTCGAATTCACTGAAACAATCCAGGATAACGTTCATTTGAGACACACTAGCTTTAGAAAAAATTAAAAGGTCATCCGCGAAGCATACGTGTGACACTTTGGGCCCGTTCCTTCCCATGCGCACTGGTTTCCAACTGCCATCGGCGACTCTGTGCTCGATAACTTGGCTTAGCCTTTCTAAACACATTACGAACAGATAAGGGGATAGGGGATCCCCTTGTCTAAGACCCCTGGACGCCCGGAAGGGCCTTGACATCTTGCCGTTCCACGCGATTGCCGTCTCTCCCCCTGTAATAGAAGCCATGATATACTGCCTGATGTTCTGAGGTAGCCCTGCGCGAGAGATGGTATCGTTGATGAACCTCCAATCCATCAAGTCGTATGCTTTGGTCAGATCTACCTTAATAGCCATGGTCTTCGCTCCTTTCTTGAGTTTCATAGAGTGCACAAGTTCTTGGACAAGGGCTATGTTGTCTGTGATTCTTCGTTCAGGCACGAAGCTACTCTGGGCCTTCGAGATCCACCCAGGCATGAAGGGTTTGAGTCTTTCCACTACAAGCTTGGATATAACCTTGAGCATGACATTGTTCAATGAGATAGGCCTCAGGTGTTCACACAGCTCCGGTTCAGAAGTCTTCGGTATGAGCACAATGGTGGCCCCGCAGATTGAATCAGGGATCCTTCCTGTCTCAATAATCTCCTTGGTCATATTGAAAACGCTCGGTCCAACTATATCCCAGTTGTCTTGCAAGAAATGGCCGCTCACCCCATCCGGGCCGGGCGCTTTCACTGGATTCAGCATGTGTACTGTGTTGTGCACCTCCTCCTCTGTCGGAGTGGCGCCTAGTGCTGTAAACTCCGAGCTGCTGAGTGGTTTAAAAAATCCGGGGAGGTTCTCAATCTGGCGTTCGCGATTACCCGAATCAGCAGTCAGCACATGTTCGAAGTGGTTCACCACTAAGTTCATCAGCTCAGTCTCCTCGGTAATCCACTTTCCGTTTACATCCTTGAGTTTAAGAATGGAGTTCCTTCTTCTTCGCTGATTAACGAAGCTTTGGTAAAACCTGGTATTGTTATCTCCATCTTTCAACCAGCTAATATGGCTGCGGTGTTTCATGTCGGCTTCTTCCTCTTTAAGAATACTGTCTAGTTGCTGTTGAAGGTCCGAGCAGAGGGCATCAGAGATTTCATTATACTGGTCAGCGAGATCTGCTTGCAGTCGACTTATGTTATTGATGATCCGCTCTTTCTGCTTCCTCCTCTCCTTCATTTGCTTCCTGTCCCATACAATGATGTCACCGGAGCTTTCCTGCAGGGCTTCAGAGAAATGCTTGGACCTGTTCCAATGGTTACTAAGGAACTGTTTAAAGGTCGGGTTCTGTTGCCAAGACGCCTTAGTAATGAACCTGTGAGGACTTCGCCGCGATCCTTGAACTTTAACTAGCAAGGGACAGTGGTCTGATCCCAACCGAGGAAGGTGTTCCACTACTACATTAGAGTATTTGTTGATGAACTCAGAATTAGCTACAACCCTGTCGAGTCGTTCTTGCAGCAATCCGTGCCTGTAGGTGTACTTGGGCCCGGAGAATCCCAGGTCCGAGAGATCAGCCTCCATCAGCGAGATATGGAACGTGGCGGCTTCTGTGTAATTGAAAGTTCTATTGCAACATTTCTCCTTTGGCTCCAACACTGTATTGAAATCGCCCAGAACGATCCAGGGCTCTTTGAATCTGTTCCCCAGCCGGATGAGATGTTTCCACACAAGCTGTCTGGTTCCCAACTGGGGACTCGCATAAACGAAGGTGACGAACACTGTATTATTCAGTTTGCAGGCCACGAATTGTCTGTGGCTGTATAAGATATCAATCTTGCACCTCGCCTCGTCCCAACATACCCATATGCCGCCCGAGAATCCTCTCGCTTCAACTCTATGAGAGTTCGGAAATCCGAGTTTCCTGATGGTATTAAGGGCTTTTTCTCCACTGATTCTGGGTTCAAGGATAGCCACCACTTTAGGATTATGTCTCACCATGAACTCCTTCAAGATTCTACAACGATCATCACTTCCTATTCTCACCTGATGGTATTATCAGCCTTTTAATGCTTTAATATCAGTGACATCATGTAATATGTGTAATGCTTGTTTAATGGATAATAAATACCAAACGTTGGCCTAAAATTATGAGAAAATACTAGTGAATCATAAATCATGTTTATAGTGCGCCTGATGTCAATAATGATCATGTTGATGCACAAAATCATGTAATTTGCTTAATATGTCTAATTAGGGCTAATAACCCTAATAAAATGCAATAAATACATACGTGCTCTATAAATGATGAAATTCATAGAGTAAGCTCATATCAGTATATTGAACCTCAGATTTAATTATGAGATCATCATGATGAACAGAATCTATGTTATATGAAGATGAATCTTAATGCATGTTATAAAACCCTAATCTAGGTTAATGAGGTAACCTAGGGTTAATATGTGCACAAAAAGGATTTGGAACCTAATGTTCATATGATGAACTTTGATAATGAGATGTAATTTGGAAAATGACATCAGTATGATAAATCTAAGATAAGAAGACAAGTAATAATGTATATAACATAATGAACTAAGCTAAACCCTAATATGGATGTTACTAGGGTTAAGATGAGATGTAAGGTGATGAGAACCTGATGATAGTATATGGTCTTGTCTTGATCAGGTTTGACCAAGCTTATAGTTGACATCAGTGATATGTGATTAGGAGTATCTCTTTGGAAGGTATGCCATTACCTCTTACTTGGCTTATTATACATTATGCTTGTGTTATATGGTAGTAAAGACTTGGCATATGGTATTGATTGAAATGATTATCTTGTATGATATGTTGCTTGAATTTCCATATGTATTGCTATGAACACATCAAACATAATATATCTATTCCATTATATGAAAGCACTATATCTCTTTGGTAAGCATAGTGCTAACGAGTGATCTATCTCTTTGGTAAGCAGATCACATGTACAATGATCTATCTCTTTGGTAAGCAGATCATGAGGCCTGGATGCATCTATCCCATTGGTAGGCAGATGCATAAGTATATAATGGAAAATGAGTTTAAAATATGTGTTCTCTTTTGTTAATGAATATCTTTGTGCATGTATATGCTTTTCTTATATTTGTTTAACATTGCCAAGTATTAGTTTTATCTTATTGACAAGATATGATGAGAGGTAAATAAAAGATACGTAGGCGTACTCTGTACAATATTCTTGAATATTGTGCTGACGTGTACCGCATGTAATCTTTTGTTTAGGTTGTGGTTATGCTCTTGAAGATCCAGATAGTTGTGAGTTGTGTAGCGAGCTGATGTACAGGTGGACCTGTTGTCTTAAGATCTTGTTGTTTTAGAATGTAGTACATGTATATGTTTAAGTTTTCTATTCAATATGTAATATCAAATGATGTAACAATTCATGTTGTAGTTATATGTTGAATGGTGAACATGTGTTGTGGTTTTATTATTGTTCATGTGCATGTGCTACTGTTGTTTCCTTTTGACTTCCTCTAATTTTCTTCTTCTTAGCCTTGTGTGGGATGTTTAAATTGGGATTCTCGCCGAGGTGAGGATTTCAATTTGGATGTCACACATCAGATTAAGTTTTAGAAAATCCGGGGACGTCACATCCCTATTATGACTACCTCTACATTTTCACCTTGTTGAATATTTAGAGTTTGGAAAGGTATCCCTTTTCACCTGATTTGGACTAGTTGACCTAAGCCTAATAGGTTAAACCCATGGTTGATACTCAATCTTGAATATTTATTTAATAATGACCTTGATATATGAAAATTTTGACTATATCTTGTGGTTTACTTCCTAGATAGACCTAGGTCTAGATCATTCATCAAAATTGGATACCTTGATTATGAAATCTTGATATGTTGCTCGAATATTGATTGAATATTGTTGCTTGAAATTGAATATAGATGAGTGATCTCCCCAAAGGTCTAAATAGGAATCTAAACCCTAGCTTCAAAATTTTGGACCTATGACTTTTGATGTCCAAAAATCTTGACTCTTGATACTGATATATAATAATGTGACTCATGATTATCAAATCTCAATAATGATATAAATCCTATGATCACACTATTTGGACATTGAGATATATGACTAACGACTCTCATAATCCCAACATTTTGAAATTTTGAAATGATGACAATATTGACTCTCTTGATTTATGACTTAGGGTTTAGCTATCATTAGGACCAGGGTGGGATCTTCCCATTGATTTTGAGTTCGAAATAATGAAATTGAAAGTATGATGTTGTCTCAAAATGTTGAAATATGAAATCTCAAATAATGGATGTATAACCCCACCTAGGCCAATGTGGAAGGTAGGACCTTGAGATTTTGGGATTGAAAGTCACCTTATACACTCAATTCAAGAACTCTATTTGTCTGACCTAAAATATGATCTCTCCAAATTTGTGACCAATAGGATTCTTTACATATTTATGACTCATATGATGACTTTGAACAATATATGCATTGGCCTTGATACTCAATTGCTCAATGATGAAATGATGTTAGTGCCAAGTTGGTTATGATATGGAACATGGAATTCCAATTATGATGATTGTATTACTTGAACTTTGAGTACATTATTTTGATTATATATTTGAGGATACTCTTGTATTTGAGGATATGATCTGGTTTTTAATAATCCTGATTCTGTGGATTTTTTGAATTTTGGGGACAAATTTCCTTTTTAAGGAGGGAAGGTTGTGACAAAATGGAATTTTGCATAAGTTTGAATTAATTCCAATTTTCCCTCATTATACTCACTCATGGTCCCAATTCATTTTTCTTGGCTACATAATCAATATTAACACTCAAGTACAAAATATGGTGATCAATGTAGTTTTTATACACATTATAACACATCAAATTAGATTCAATCATCACTTTGTTCAAAGAATCCAATTGATACATAAAACTTCATCATATGGTTCTCAAACTTTTTTTAAATATTTTGAACATATTTGTGAACCTTTGGTCCAAATTTCATGTCATTTTGACATTCCTATAGTTGTCTATGAATTTTTGAAGATAATGCATTGAAAATGCCTTTATTTGCCTTTTTATGGGTTTTTCCACATCACCGATCCATTGCAAAGGGAGAGGGCGAACCCCAGCCCTTAGATCCAATCTTCACAGATCTAGGCCAGATCAAGCGGCCACTAACCCATCACCTACCTCCCACAATCTATGGGGATGATGGCCGCGAGATTGAGCGTGCCTTGGACTCAATCTAGACCCCATTTTGAAATTCTAAACGAACGAAAAGTTTTCTCTCATGATTTTGAAATTGACCATACCCACTTTGACCACCATTAATGGTTGATTTAGCCATAAAAATGATTCATTTTACCCTTGGTCCTTTAACCCTAAATTTACCCCTCCTCGACGCTATAAAAGCACCCCCAGAACGACCATCATTCCACTTTGTTTGAAAACCCATACTTTCTACCATTCTCGACCTCCCCGATGCCCCTTTTCATCCTTGATCTTCTTCCTGTGGTGTGGCGCCACCTCCTAGAGAATTTTGGGCATCCTTCCCTTGTAGCATCAGAGCGTGAAGCAAGGCTTCCTGTCACATCATGAAGGTCCAATGAGTGCGAACGACACCCTCACAGCTTCTGCCAAATGCCCCTGCTCCCAAACCCATCTGACTTTGGCGAGGTGATCCGCCTCATTTCTGTGCTCAAGAGGAGGTGTACTAATCAAAATGAGAAGGGTCCCCGACCCACTGGTTCAAGGGGAAATTCCCCGGTCCAAACAAACCACCAGTGAACTGATGAATCAAAGAATAAACCGGCTGAATTGAAGGCTTGAACCAGATCAATGAGTGAGTGAACAACCGGCTTGTCATCTTCCTATGTAGCAAAATCTGAGCCATCTGACTTTGAATCCAACAACCCACCTTTTTTGCAAAATAAAGTAAATATCTCCTCTCTGCTTGAAAAATCAAATAAATGGACAGATCTTGTTTAAATCACATCTCTTGATTATTAACTCCAAAAATTATGTACAAATAGTCTATTTTGATTCGAAAAATCCAAGGTATCTATTAAAAATACTTTTGAAACTTGATTCCAAACAATGCTCACTAATATACCTAAATCTTGATCTCTTGCTTATGTAATTGGTCTGAATGACTCTATTTGTGGTTAATCTTGACTAAACACTAAAAACCCTAATTTTCAACTCAAATATTCATATTGAGACTCTAAAAGTATACTTGACCTATTAGTGATCTAGATCCATATTTTTTGAATTGATTCAACCTTGAATATGATGATGACACCTTAATATTATGTTTGGCTTAAATCTTCTGGCATATTATGATCTTTTAACCTAAAAAGTTGATCTCAGATATTAATCAGAATTCGATCTAATCTTGAACCCCAAGGATGTTAGAACTTTATAATGATCATAACTTAGGGTTAACACATATGATCCTAGAAAACCTAGGTAAGTCATTCACACTTGAAATACTTGTACACTTGAAATAATGTTGGACATATTGAAATATTGATTCTAAGTGAATGACCCAAACCTAAGGTTGACATAGGAAAAGTGTAACCCTAATCTTGAATATTGAAACATGATCTCTAAATATCATGATTATGACCCTTGATCCAAACATTGTGATTTAGGATCTAACTCAAAGGGTCTACCTATTACTCATTGATCTATACTCAAAATCTTTGGTGAAAGGTACGATATTATACCTCCTCTTTGGTTGTAATGAAGATACTTTTTATGTATTTCTTGATTGTGTACTTCATTATATACTTGGTTGAGCTATTGTTCCCTATTGATTAGGATTTTTTATTTCTTATATTATATTTTGAGACAAACTTGAAAACATAAATGACATGCCCATTATGATTGCCCGTATATTGATAATGATGATGATGATGTTGATAAAGTTGATAATATTGATAATGTTGATATTGAGAGCAAGAAACTCCTGATTTGGAGGTGGACTTGTACATTGACCTCCTATCTCCTATGGTGAGAAGGATCCTGGTGACCTCCCCATCACGTTGGGGTAATAGAGTCACACAAAATACATAAGCATGCTTATTGATTACAGCATAATGGGAAATCATAATAAAATCTGAATTGTTTTGAAACAAACATCTTGTCGAATAAGTGTTGGTTTTGCAAATTTCTCATTATATTTTTGAAATATAAGTCCTTCCAAGTATACGAATTTTGCTATAAACCATTTTATTTGTTTTTATATAGTGTACCATGTGATTGCATTGACTTTGTGTCTTGAATTTCTTGAATTTAGGCAAAACATTGGAACCTTGACTATATCGCTTCTGCACTCATATACTCTGATGACAAGGATAAATTGGCTATATCTCCATATTGGGTTAATTATTCTTTAAATATCCAATTTTTGAGTTATTATTTCTTATTGTATATGTCAATGTGTTGGATCCTATTGGGCCACTCGGGGATGGGCGCTTCAATCCTTTTTCTACTGTCTAGGCAGTAGGATTGGGATTGGGGTAAAAATGGTTCCGTGACATTAGGCCATTTTCTTAAAAAATCCAACCAAATATAATTAAAACTCAAAATAAAGAGAGAAAATCTAAACTAATACAATTAATTATAAAACTAAGAAAATAAATAACAAAACAATCCTAAAAAATTCTAAAAAAATAAAAATAAAAAGGATAAATACACATTTATCAAAATACCCTAGAATTGAATCTTTGTTTGTCCTCAAACAAATAAAATCACAAATAATTCCAATTTATACTAACAACATGTCTATCCTCACCCTTGTAACGTCACTTTATTCCTTACCTCAAATTTTGACCAAGCAACCCAATCTCCTAAATCCACAAAACACAAAATTATATATTCCCTATTAAAAACAAATATCATATCTTGTTTCTAAATCAAGACTTTGTAGGAAAACATGCTTCATCTTACTTTTGCTTTGACACTCTCATTTTTATTATTGTATTTTTTATGTGAGTTGTTACACAAGAACATGATGATATATGGGGTGTGAAAACAAAGAAGGAAGTGATGATTTTTTTTATCCAACCTTTATTTGACTCAGGATTTGAATTTGTGGAGTTGTGGCTACATTGATCATATTTTTTTCATGTGCAATTTTGGCATCTTTTGATGGTACGCCCTCTTTGTAGGGTATGCAATTTTCAACATGGGAAGCATGCCACTCCGGACTTGATTTTTGTCAGTGTTGATTATTTGCTTCTCTTTTTTAGAAAGAAAATAAGGGGGAAACAAAATTTGTCCTTATGATTATAACTTCACATTGTTATTTTTTTTTCTTATATCAGAAAGAATATTCATGTTAATCACACTATACAAGATTTATACCGAGTTAATCTATAGTTTAAAAATAGAGGAAAAATGTGTTTGGTTTTTATTGATTCCATATGGCTTGCCAATTTTTCCAAGGAGTGATGCTATTTTGGGGTCCTTGGTGACATGATGGTTTCAGACATGGTAATTTGTGAATTTTTTTGCAAATGATTTACTAAATTCAAGGGATACAATGATAAATATCTATTTATATTGGCCGACTAGATAAAGGTCATTTTGCAACAAAATAAATAAAACATAATCGACTAGATAATGGCCATGAACAAAACAACTATATGCAAAACAAATAAAAAGGCATAACTAATGCAAGAATAAAAAAGATAATGGGGGTGGAATAGAAACATACCACCCACCTCCACCCCAAACTTAGATTTTTTCTCATCCCGAGTAAAATCAAAACCCGAGATGGAGGGAAGAGAAGAGCGGGGATTTCCGAGTGGCCCTGGTAGCTCGAAGAATGTCCAGCTAAAGGGGATGGGTATGAGGGCTGGGATCTTCATTAGAGGAGCTTCATAGTTTACCCTATGATAGGGAAGTTGTGGAAGCTCATTGGGGTGTTCATATTTTCTTTCACCTCACATTCACTCCAAGAAGATCCATAGATCTTCCTTCGATAGTAAGGGAAGTGTTGAAGATGGATGTGGATTGGGGGAGGTTGGTAGGTACCCGGCCAGTAAGGTCGGTAGAGAATGATGTACAGAGTAAGGTGTAGGATCTAGCTCAGGTTTTCCACCATCACAATGACCTACATATGGAAGAATTGATGCTGATACAAAATATTTCAAATTATTTACAAAAGTGTTTTGCATCTCCTAAAAAATAATGCCATCAACATTGGGTTTGGTAAGCTTCATTGTTGATATAACATATGGCTCTAATTATTTTGTACAAGGGGTCTCCAAGGATTTAGGAGGGATGAGGATGTCTTCCTTATAAACAACAGAAGGGGGTGTATGGATTTCTACAAAGGGTGGTATCTCCCCTTCTACATTAGTCTTATGTGGAATGAGAATTGGATGTGTAAGAAAGGGGGTTAGATGCTCATTATCCAAAATAAACTCAAAAAAGGGTATTGGTATATGGTATCATTCAGATTTATGTTAAGGAAGGAAGGGCTTGTTAGATCTTCATAATGACTCTCTTGCTTAGACTTTTCATATTCAAGTAATAGACTCTCTAAAGGAAAGATACGGATACCGACATCCTCATCATACGCAAAATATGGCTCCATGGTTTGTGCTATTTCTTCATGATCCAACACATATATCACAAAAAGAGGATCGTCATCGTCATCATCGGGAAGAACTATCTTGGGATGCTCAAGATCTATAGGGGGAGTTTGTGATTGAGCCTTTAGTAAGGCAACTAACATGGCTTGACTGTATTTAAGTCTTATTTGTCCTTCTGCTACCATCTTTTCTAGGGCCTTAAGTCTCTCTTCCAGTTCAAGATTAAATTGAGTTTCACCATAGGATTTATACACCTCAAAATTTTGTCCATCCTCACCATACCCCTCATGGCATTCTTATGCCTTGTGCTTCTCATACTGATTGTGGCATTTCTCCTCATAATAATCTTCAGAAGATGGTGGATTGTAATTTACATTGCATCCATCTTGGTAGGAAGATTCAATATTATGAGGTGTCACCAAATCATGGGGGAATATATTTAGAACATATGGGTTTTGGGATTAGGCTTCCAGTAGAGAGGCTAACAAGGCTTGGCTGGTTACTAGTTTTGCTTCTATCTTCTCTAGGACCCTAAGTTTCTCTTCTTGCTAAGGATTATAATGGGTATCATAAATAGGTCCATTTCTCCCAAAGTTCTGTTGGTCATACCCCCCAAAATTTTGTGGATCATACCCCTCTCTAAATATGGATCATAAGGTTCCTCATAGTGGTTCTTAGAAAAATGTGGATTCACAGTGTACCCACCAGGATGAAAGGACTCGTAAAGAGGGGTGTTATGGGATAAAGTCAGATAGGCAAGAGATGCATGGTGGTAAAGACCACTATAATAACATTGTGGGGGATATTGGGTTGTCCATTCCATTTAAAACGTTCTTGAAAGATATGTCAATCAACGCACGAGAGAAGAGAGATTACAAGATAATGGGTTAGTCAAAATTACAAAGAGAACTAAAAATGATAAAGATAAAAAAATTATGGAATAAACTAAAATTATAAAAAAAACTAGAAAGCAGTACTACTGGAATGGAAACTCAATAGAAAGAGGAGATACACTTCTGGAATTGTTCTCAAAAGGTAAAAAGGAATTACAAAAAATCTAAGAAAGAAATTATAGTACAAGGATAAAAATTATTGAATAGGATAAAAAAATTATGAAACAAAAATAAGTTATGGAACAAAATTAAAAATTATAAAAATAATAAACTAGAAAATAGTACTCTCGGAATGGAAACTCGGAAGAAGGAGGAGATACACTACCAGAATGTTACTCGGTAGGCAAATTTTTTTTACAAAAATCTAAAAAATGAAATTATAAAAAAAGACTAAAGTTATACAAGTTAATGAATATGAAACAAGATTATACAATATATACAAGAAACTAAATCTAAAAAATAACTTTGTCGTCCCCAACAATGGTGTCAAATTGATGCACGTCATTCTACAACATACAAATCACTAGGAAAATTATCCTAGAGTTTATCCTCTTTCTACTTTCTAATAAAGACTAGTATAGAAGGGTTGATCCACACAGACGACGATGAAGATGGTTGAGTTTCAAATCTGATTGCGAGAACAAGAATGTTAAATCCATTTTGAGAGTTTGTTTAAACTAAAACAAAAAAAATATGTTGAGTTAAAGATCAACCAATCAAAAGAAAGAAATACCAAAGCTAGGATATTTCACCACCCTAGCCAATGTGAAGCGAGATTGAATAAAGTACACAATAAGAAAGATAAAGGAAGGTATGTGAAACATTCGTAAATGATTCACAAAAGATGAACTCACCCTGAACCTATTGGTCCTGGTGTTCACGAATCCTAGTTCAATCATCCTAATGGGGACTTTTCATAGGTTTCATCCAAATTCCCATCAAAGCAATTTGGTTGTTCTAAATATGGGGTTTCATGGTCTCATCTTCCAAGATTAGCAAGCGATGAAAATGAGAGATCACTTCATTAAAATTGTCGGTATCCAAACCAATAACCATTTATCTAAAAGGAAATGTAAAACTTTGATGTAAACATCGCATGGCTAATGGGTTGGTCTCCTCGCCTGGGTAAGAAAACTACTCATTAGCCATAAGAGGGGAAGTAAAAGGAAGAAGGAAAGAAGCCATAAACCATAGGAAGAAGAATCTCCAAGGAGATCTAGGAGGTTCTATTTAAATGACTTGATCCCTTAATCCTCCATTCCAAGAGAAAAGAATGAGAAGTAAAGAATGAGAATAACCAAGATCAAGAGATGAAGAACCAAATTTGTATTGCTAAAATGAAAGATTACAACTATGGAAGAAAATGTGAGTGCAAAATTGAGGACTACAAACTAAGACTCCATTACAAGTAAGACTCGATTTACAACAAAGACTCAATTTATTTTTAGTCTCCCCTCTTTTTATAGGAGGAGGGGTGGAAACCCTAAAAGGGGAGGAGAAGGAATAAAAGAGGCGGTTGTTGTTGTTTGATCAAGAGAAATCTCTTTCTCAATAGGAAATAAAGAAAATCATTTATTGCCTTCTTTTGTCCCATTCACGAAGTTTTGTGCACATTTTAGCTGACAAGAAGCTTTAAAGTGCACCCAAAAATATATTTTTCCAGTTTCCCTTTGAATTTCCTTTCAAGGTATATTTAAACATTGAATTCTGCCTTTAGATGTGAGAGTTATGCCTATTTTAGTGCAAGGTATATATTTGAATCAAGCACTATGGGACAATGAATAGACACGTTCACTGGTTTGTTGGATAGTCAAATGACTACCAAAATCATAGGTAAATATGCTTTCCTGTAGCAATTAAAATTATCTTTTCAAAACATTTTTAAACTCCAAATTTGGAATTTGTATGTGGGAGTTATTACTATTTTGGTGATGTCTATACATGAATTTCAGGAACTACGGGAATTGTGCAAAACATCTTCCAAGAGAGATTAATGATTGGAGTGATTAGGCCATTTTCCTAAAAAAACCCAACCAAATATAATTAAAAATCCAAATAAATAGAGAAAATCTAAAATAATACAATTAATTATAAAACTAAGAAAATAAATAACAAAACAATCCTAAAAAATATCTAAAAGATAAAATTAAAAAGGATAAATACACATTTATCCCCTCAACATTGTATATATCCATATTATTGACCTAGAAGGGTTGAATTTATATGCATTCATGCTCCCTAGATCTACTTGAGCTAACATTCCTACCTTGATTCCCCAATTACAATGTATTACTTTCATTTGCTCAAGGTGTGTCTCCATTACAAATTGCTATATTCATTTTACTATATGTGTGTGGGTCCATTACAGTACATGACATTATCTTTGTGTGGTTCCACCATAATAAACTACTTGCAATTACTATCTATGTGGCCTATTACAATGTGCTGCTTTCATCTACTTAAGGTGTGTTTGCATTATAATTTGTTGCTTTTATTTTACTATATGTGTGTTTTGATTACAGTGCATTGCCTCTGTTTACTCTTTGTGTGGTTTCATTACAGTAGATTGTCTTTGCTTACTCTCATTGTGCTTCCACCATAATAAATTGCTTTCAATTATTGTCTATGTGGTCTATTACAATGTGTTGCTTTCATCTACATAAGACATGTCTACATTACTGTCTGATGCTTTTATTTTAATGTATGTATGTGATTCAATTATAGTGCACTGCCTTTATTTACTCTCTATGTGGTTCCACCATAGTCGACCGATTTTAGTTACTGTCTGTGGCCTATTACAATACACTACTTTCATTTACTCAAGATGTGTCTGCATCACAGTTTGCTTCCTTTGTTTTAGTCAAGGCTTATCTGCATTTTAGTTTTCATGATTTTATTTACTGAAAGTGTGTCATCCTTACATTTTATGTTTGTTTTTTAATGTGAGGTTATTATTGTTATGGATCCCATCCTTAATACTGATGCAAGCCATGATATGACTAACTATGATGATAATCTAGATACTTCTTCATCTGTTGATTGTGAGATCCTTTTTGCAACTGATATTCCTACGATTGGACTTGGTTTTGGAAGTTTAGATGATGGTGTAGCGCTTTATTGTAGATATGTTGGTTTGATTAGTTTTAATGTCAAGAGAGATGATAATCATTATCAAGGTCATACTAAGATTTTGCTGGAAAAAGATTTGGTTTGTGATAAACAAGGTGAAAATAGGCGTTCTAAGAGATCTAATGGTCCATTGAGCCATGTTTGTGATTATGTTGGTGATCTACATGAGAAATTGTCCATGAAACACAGACGCTCAGTGAAAAGGTGTGGGTACCAATCCATTATTCAATTGATATTGGACAAGTCCACCTCCAGATGGATTGTTAGTGCATTTGTTGAGGATCACAATCATGATCTTGTTAATACCGCCCACCTATTGTATTTGAAGTGTAGTTCATAACTAGACCAGATCCAAAAATACATGAATTCTTCTATGAGCCAAGCCAATATACATGTATCTAAGAAGCTTGCATAAATATCATTTGAGTCGGGTGGTTATGACAAGTTGACATTTACATGTAGACAAGCTCATGGACACCTCGTAGGAAGAGAAAAGAGTCAGTGGATCATGAAGTGGATATGATGTTGGATCATTATGTAAACTTAAAAGTCTTGGATTATAAATTCTTTTATGTGTATCAAAATGATTCTAATGGTTGTTTGGCACACTTGTTTTGGTCTAATCCAATCTCTATTGGTGACTATGCATTGTTTGGTGATGCGATCGAATTTGATACCACTTATCGTATCAACAATATTCCATGGTTTTTTGGAATGTTTGGTGGTGTTTCTCACCATCGCAAGACCATACTATTTGTTCATATTTGTTGTCAGATGAAAACTATTGTTCATTTGTATGGAATTTCAATCAACATTTATTGTGTTTCAGTAAAGAGCATGTTTCCATCATAACTGATCATGACCCGACAGTGAATGCTTTTATTATTACAATTTTTCCATCATGTAAGCATCGTTTCTGTAGCTGGCACATTCTACAGAAACTCCCCTCTGAACTTGGTGGAATTCCTAACAAGGATCAAATCATTAGTGCTTTGAATGATTATGTCTGGAATATAGATGATACATACAATTTTGAAGAGAGATGGAGTTATGTAATTCAAGAGAAGGGCTTATTGTCCATTAGTTGATTTTGTGATGTGTATGCTAAGCAATGGCAGTGAGTGCCATGCTTTATTCAAGATTCGATCTTTCCTAGCATGAGGAAAATGCAAAGAAGTGAGAGCCTAATGAATTCATTAGAAGCCATGTCAACAGTAGGAAAACTCTCTTTGGCCTTGTTTGTAGTTTAGAGACTGCTTATTCTCATAGGAGGGAGATAGAAAATTTCAAGGATTTTCATGACATATACAACAATCTGCCTTTTGTTTCATTGTGGTGTTTGGAGGAACAAATGAGGGGTATATATACCAAGTCTATTTTTAAAGTCTTTCAATTTGAAGTTCATCAAAGTATGGTGTATAACATGAAGGAAATTTCTGATAAAGGTGTGTTTGAGGTCTATATCATGTTGGTGGTTCTAGTTTTCATCATGTTTTGAATAAAGATTCATCTACTGATATGATATCCTTTAACTCTTTCATGTTAGAATTCAAAGGAATTCCATGTAGGCACATTCTTGCTTATCTAAATAGTATTGATTTTTGTACATTTTCCGAGCAATATATATTAATGAGGTGGATCAAGGGATATAGTGATCACCTTTTCATTTTTGGTAAAGTATTTTGTATGCATTCATCTACTAGGAGGACACTTCAGCTGGTTTCATCTTGTAATTCAGTTGTCAACATAGCATGTAGTATCAACACAATCTTTATCATGAAAAGCTCATTGCTTTGCAAAAAGAGTTGTTGGAAGTAGATATTGGTGATGTTGGTGTAACTAGTTCTAATACAACTTCTTCTTCTGTTGTCAAGGTCCATATTCCTAGTATTTACAAAACTAAAGGCAGACCTAGAGCGACTGATGTGCGGTATAAATCTAGATTTGGAATTTCCTAGTCTAAAGCGAGACACTATAAAAAGTACTTACAATATGGTGTCAATTGTGATAGTAAAACTATCTTTCAAATAAATAGGTGTGTATGTTACTAGTTTTGCAAATATATATTGTAAATATACAACATTGTCATCTTGTCTTTCTTTTTTTGTTTTTATATGTGCAAGAACTGAGTAGGGTTTCTATTTTGGAAGTTGACAAGGTCTTCATGCTGAAGAAGTTGTTGCTATGGTGGATTGTAATTCTTCTACTATTTTGGACTTGACTTATATACTTCTTTTCAATTGTTGTTGGATTTGTAATGGTGCTTCGTAATTTGTATTGGTGCTTCTAAATTTGTAATGGTTGTTATGGATTTGTAATGGTGCTTCTAGATTTGTAATGGTTGTGCTGGATTTGAATTGTAATGTAATGGTGTTCAGTGAGACATTCATCATGGTAGTTGTATCGATTTCAGATCAATTTTATAAAAATTCTTCCTTTTGATTTGTGTTTGTATCAAATTCAATTGTGTGTTGGATGGATTTTGATTATTTAACGAGGTTCATTCTCTTGGAATTGAAGAATGTGACACATCTAGTCTGTATTATAGAAAATATCCCTTCATTACAGTCCTCTCCCTCTCGTTACAGAGAGGCTAGATCTCCTTACATTCTTCTCCTTCCTCTTACATGCGATCCTTTCTAGTTACAACATATATATTCTCCTTGCAGAACATAGTTCTTGGTTACTTTTTCTACTTCCCTTTCCCATTTCTCCATTCTCATTACAGGACGTTCATTCTTGTTGTGATTCAACCTTCTACCTAGGTTCATTTTCTCTTGGAAGAGAAGAATGCAACATATCCAGTATGTATTACAGAAAGATCCAGTCTGTATTATAGAAAATCACCCTTCATTACAGTCCTCTCCCTCTCGTTACAGAGTAGCTAGATCTCCTTAGGGCATGTTTGTTTTGATGGATCTGGCCGCATTGGGTTGTATTTTGGTATCCAGCAGCACAAATATTATATTTGGTTTGCGGAAGATGTAAAAAGCTAAAAATCCTGCGTTTTGTTGATATACAGTAAATGTTGGATGTTACTTTCCATCTCAAATTAGCCGAACGTCATTGTCCAGCTAACGCCAGTCGTGCGGACAAACTGTCCCACCCGCATAAGCTATATTCAATAGCTTTTTCACTTTTGTTGTCCCGCTCTGACGAAATTTGTGTGGCGTCTCTTTTGTTCCTAACTTAACTCGTTCATGTTCATGATTATTTCAGGTCCAGCGAACTCGTTTCAACCAAACATAAAATCCAGTTGTCCATCAAGATTGAAATCCGACTACATATCCAATAGAGGATCAACTAAATGCAGTATTGCCAAGAATCTGATGGAATACAATAAACCAAACGTGCCCTTAGAGTCTTCTCCTTCCTATTACATGCGATCCTTTCTAGTCACAACATGTATATTCTCCTTGCAGAATGTAGTCCTTGGTTACTTTTTGTCCTTCCCTTTCCTATTTCTCCATTCTCATTATAGAATGTTCATTCTTGTTGCGATTCAGCCTGCTACCTAGTGCATTTTCTCTTGCAGAAGAGCAGAATGCGGCACATCTAGTCTATATTACATAAAATCACCCTTCATTACAGTCTTCTCCCTCTCGTTACAGAGCAGCTAGCTCTCCTTACACTTTTCTCCTCTCTATTATATGCAATCCTTTCTAGTTACAACATATATATTCTCCTTACATAACATAATCCTTGTTTACTTTTTATCCTTCACTTTCTTGTTTCTCCATTTCTCATTATAGGATGTTCATTCTTGTTGTGATTTATCCTTCTACCTAGGTTCATTTTCTCTTGTAGAAGAGAAGAATGCGACATATCCAATCTGTACTATAGAAAAGCACCCTTCATTATAGTCCTCTCCCTCTCATTATAGAGAAACTAGCTCTCTTTAAAGTCTTCTACTTCCTATTATATTTGATCCTTTCTAGTTAGAACATATGTATTCTCTTTATAAAACATAATACAAATACAACAACCAAGACAATGACACAAAAAAAGCATCAAAACAAAACATAGAGAAGTTATTTAAATAGTAGTACAAAATAAACATGTGTACAAGCATCAATTCAATTTTCCACAAAAAATGATGCTGCCTTACAAGCATAATAGGTTTTTACATTCCACTTTGATCACTACATCAAAGTAACAACTTCCAACATTAAAAAAAATTAAGGTTTTGTCAGAACAAAATTCCTATCTTCATGAAGCTAAAAATCAGATGATTACATCAGCTACAACTGAACTTTGGTCAAATCACATTTAGTTTCATATCTACATCAAAGTCAAATCTTCAAACATTAAAAAAAAGATAATTTCTTCTCTTCCCCCTTTGAATCTTGCATGTCTTCACTACTTCCCTTAGACTCCTTTATTTCTTCTATGCTCCCCTTTGACTCTTGCATCTCTTCAATTCTCTTTAATTTCCCACATCATCAATCTTGTGAAATATATGACCTCATATTTCCAGAATGTTGTCATTTGTAAAGATTATACTACGTCCATTAACCAATCATTCCAAGTAGTTCATAACAAACATGCCACAATCCACCTCATTTTTCTGCCTATTGGGGACAATCAACATATTCAAATTCCCATTGAGACATCTGGCTCCCTCTTTTAGACAGTCCTCTTATGTATTCTGATAGCCATCCAACCAAAACAAAACAAAACATCTATGTTATACAATGTATATACTTTGTAGTCATGTGGATAATTTTCTTCATAAAAACCTTGATACACATCTTTACACCTCTCTCTTGTAAGATGAGTTTCTAGAAAGAGAGTTAAATGACCAGAATTTTCGTTGTATGAAATTTGCTTCCAGCAGATGCTAATGCATTCATTTTTTAAAATAGTGAACAATGAATCCATCTTCTCGAAATCACTTTGTCTGATGCTGAACAGACTTCGTAATTCACTTATTATCTCCACTATAATGCTTTATATACCCATGTCTATTTTTTCTACAAGAAACACTAATTATGTACTAAATATGAATCAACATTTTCTTAACTTCAGATCTTTCTAACTATGCTTGTATTTCATTCTTACCAGGACATATGTTTTCAATCAATCTCATTTGATTTTTTTCTTTGTTTTCTTGCTTGAAGTTGCTTTGAGCATGTCCACAAAGTAGTCAATCACCTATTCATTACATTGAACATTACAACATAATTTACACAAAATGTTTATATATGTATTAGATCTTGAGGTGTCAACATTATAGGATATTCAATCATTTGGTTCTTAAAAAGCAGCCTTGATAGTTGTTTTCCTATGCATCATGTGTCATATCCAAAATGCCATTCCCTTCTTGACATGTAGAACAAATGTTAGTGCAATATAAGGTTGATTATATGTATGTATCACATAATTCTTCCCTTGTGTTCTCTTACACTTCATTGATGTTCTCCTTGAAATTCTTCACTTCATTTTTCCACTGATCACCCTTGAAGTGTTCATATCCAATGTAGTTTGCATTCCTTCCTGTACTAAGGCTATATCCTTCTTATTCATCTTCTTCACCCTCCTATCCAAGATCAACACATGACCCTCCACATATCAAACATCCACCTCCAACTCAACCTCCACTGGATGCAACTTTTGCTCTGTATCAGGGTGACACTTCCTCAACATGGATACATGGAATACATTATGCAACTTATGCAACTCTGGCGGCAACTCCAACTTGTATGCCACATGTACAACATGTTCCAAGATAGTTTATGTTCCCATAAACCTAGGATCCAACTTACCCTTCTTACCAAATCTCAACACACCCTTCCAAGGGGAAACCTTAAGGTACACATGGTCTCCAATTTGGAACTCCAATGGTCTCTGATGGTTATAAACTTATGATTTCTGTCTATCCTGATCTTCCTTCAACTACTATTGTATCACCTTGATCTTCTCTATAGTCTGATGCACAAGATCTATACCCAAAAGTTGATACTCACCCATCTCATACCAACAAAGAGGTGACCGAAAGTGTATTTTGTGCAATGCTTCATATGGTTCCATATATATACTCCTCTGGTAATTGTTGTTGTAGGAAAACTATATCAAACTTAGAGGCACATCCCAACTGCTAAGAAACTGCAAGACACATGCTCTCAATAGATCTTCAAATGTATGAATTGTTCTCTTAGACCGTCCACCTATTTATGGGTGGAAGGTTTTACTAAACCTTAGTTGTGTCCCAAT
Organism: Alisma plantago-aquatica; assembly: GCA_963693085.1. Taxonomy (NCBI): domain Eukaryota; kingdom Viridiplantae; phylum Streptophyta; class Magnoliopsida; order Alismatales; family Alismataceae; genus Alisma; species Alisma plantago-aquatica. Next base: position 1,978,643,979 of record OY856409.1, read on the forward strand.
GGCTATATGCAAACATGAACAAAACCTACTCATAAATTGTGGGCCTCTATTAGATACCATGGTAACTAGAATACCTTGAAAATGAACTATCTCATCAACATATATATGTGCCAACTTCTCTGATGTATATGTAAACTTCACGGGAAGGAATTGAGTTGACTTGGTCAACCTATCAACTATCACCCAAATGGAATCATGACCTTTGATTGTCCTAGGCAGACCAACCACAATGTCCATGGTAATATGGTCCCATTTCCATTACGATATTGGTAAATATTATATCGACCATGTAGGCTTTTGATGTTCTTTCTCGACATGCTGACAAACTAGACACTTAGCCATGAACTATGCCACATCACATTTTAGACCTAGCCACCAATGTAGAACCTTTAGATTATGGTACATCTAGGTACTGCTAGGATGCATCACATACATCAAGCAATGATCCTCCTCAAGCCCACAACATTTGGAACCATTCTTCTATTGTGAAAGTAAATTGTACCATCATCTGAGTCATGGAAGCCATCATACTTCCTATTGTCAAACTCTGACATGTATTTTGTATCACATCATCACTCTTCTTAGCATCTCTGATGTGCTGTATCAAGGTAGATTTAACCTGCAACTATGCTAACAATCCATCCAACAAAGAAACCTCCAATTGTTCATTCATCTATCAAAGTGATACCAACATGTCTCACTTGTGACACACCAAAGAATGTAATTGTGACTTATTACATATGATGATTGTAACATCCCTGACCTGGGTTATGAGCTAACCCTAGATGTTTTGCCTAAATATGTAATTAAATCCTTGTGAATAACCTTGGGCATGTAATTAAGTTTCTCAGAAACATATATTTCAGTTTTTGCTCCTTTTTATATAAAGTTGTAGCATTGTTTTGTATTATAGGGACCTATGTGCAATTTACCCATTTAGAAGGGTTAACTTGCAATTTGCACATGTTGAGATGTTCCTCTGATATTGAGACATCATGAGAATCTCTTTGATAAAGTTTGAGGGATTTCCCAAGCTTGGGCACCAAGGTGCAGCTGTGGAAGCAATCCCAGTACTTGAAACCCTAATTTGGGGTAAAATGCAATTTACCCAATTTAAGGGATGCAAATTGTAAAATACATCATCTAATGTATCTTTTAAGACTCTCATCATCATTTAGAGAAGAAATGATGAAAGGATCACTTCAATTGATTAATCAAGCAATGAAAACACCTTTGTGATTGAATAATCAGGGTATATGTACAATAGCCCTTTTATGTATGTACCTTAAGTTATAGGTTGATCTTCTTTGCTCTCATTTCTTGACCTTAAAAGAAGGTTGTCCTTAGAAATAAGAAGAAGGGACGAGCAAGAAAAGATGGAAGGATTTAGTTGGAAATATAGAAAACTTATGGGCCTTCAATGAAATCTCACCCAAGTATATATACACTTTACCTCTCAAGCAAAGGAACCTTTCCTACGTGCAATTCACTATTTCCCCTTGCTTGACCGTATAAGGAACAGCTTGGAGCTCAGGAGGACGACCCAAGGTGTGCAAGGTAGGTTTGGATTCCTCTTCTTGTCTAATTTCATGGTTAGAACTCGAATTCAAGGTCAAATTGATGACTAGCTCACAAAGCTCCACCTTTCTAGCCATCTCTTCTTGACTTTCCCTGGAGTTTTCACCTTGGCCGACCTGTGGAAGCTCAAGGACGCCATTAAAGCTTAGAGCTCGAAAGCTTAGAGCTCAAGGAGAAAGCTTTAGGAGGGTTTTATAACTCTAAACCCATGCTTTGTTATATACATCTTGTTTATGCATGTAGATGATAGTTCTTCTTCTTCTCTACTTTCCCTTGCTACGTTGCAAGAAAATTGATAACCTCCTATTTTAGTAGTTTATCTTAGTCTTTTTCTTTAGTTTTCCATACTCTTTTTACGTTTATACGGTACATAAACCTAATTTTACCCCTTTTTGTAAATACATCATCAAACTAACTTTTTCCTTTTACATTTGCAGAAAAAGCACAAAAAAATCATAAAAGAATAAACGGTCCCGAGACCGCATGAAGCCAAACGGTCCCAAGACCGCATGGAGTTCAAACGGTCCCGAGACCGCATGAAGCCAAACGGTCCCAAGACCGCATGGAGTTCAAACGGTCCCGAGACCGCATGAAGCCAAACGGTCCCAAGACCGCATGGAGTTCAAACGGTCCCGAGACCGCATGAAGCCAAACGGTCCCAAGACCGCATGGAGTTCAAACGGTTCCGAGACCGCATGAAGCCAAACGGTCCCAAGACCGCATGGAGTTCAAACGGTCCCGAGACCGCATGAAGCCAAACGGTCCCAAGACCGCATGGAGTTCAAACGGTTCCGAGACCGCATGAAGCCAAACGGTCCCAAGACCGCATGGAGTTCAAACGGTTCCGAGACCGCATGAAGCCAAAAGGTCCCAAGACCGCATGGAGTTCAAACGGTCCCGAGACCGCATGAAGCCAAACGGTCCCGAGACCGCATGAAGCCAAACGGTCCCAAGACCGCATGGAGTTCAAACGGTCCCAAGACCGTATGGAGTTCAAACGATCTCAAGACCGTTTGACGCCAAACGATCTCAAGACCGTTTGACGCCAAACGGTCTCAAGACCATTTGACGCCAAACGGTCTCAAGACCGTTTAAACCAAAACGGTCTCCAGACCGTTTGACCTCACTCAAGGCCTATAAATAAGACCTCAAGGGCCATCCCTGAGAGGAGTCCAGACGTCCAGAGGCTGTCTCTCTACTACAAGAACAACTCCATCCACCGCCCGAGGCTGCCGGTCTGAGACTCACATTCCATTGCAAAGCTACCTTCTCTCTCATCAACAAAGAAGGTGAGAGGAGAAGATCCGTCGTCAAGCAAGCCGCGAAGGGTGGAGATCGTTGCTCTCTCCACCAAGGGTTCAACCTTCTCTCCTCAGTGGAGATGATGTTCTTTCTATCTCTTCTTGCCTCCTCCTTTGTTGCTCCCTCTATGAGGAGCGAGTAGTTCCATCCACTGGGGCGCGGGGACTAACCCCGCTGCCCATGTCTTGTATTTTGTACTAAAAAGATGTTATCCTTTCGTTTTAATACTAAATCGTTTCATACATGCTTGAATGATGGCCACGTTCTTGTATGCATCTATTGTCTTTTTTTGTGGTTTGTCTACGACCGCTCTCGAGACTCGAATACCGATTTAGTGTTGGTTTCTGGTGTGTGTATCCACCACGCATCCGTTTCGGTGTCTAGGAGTGTATCTCAAAGAGTGGAGTAAACTCACTATCATCCGTTTCACTTCCATCTGTATGGAAGTAACCTTGGTAAGTCGAGGAACACGCTTTGCGAGGGGAATGATGTAAAGCATGTGACCATTTGTTCGGGAATGGCTGGCGTTGCAACATTCCCGCACTTCTCGTAGCTAGGTTATCTGAATAGGAGACTAGGCCTACAAAGATACTATTCGATTTGATAATTATCGCTCGCTTGTTAGTTTTAGATGCACGTTTCATGAGGTTGAGTAAGATTCTCTCTTTGGAATACTACATATCTTCATTGACACGTAGAAATGTACCGAATGAGAGCTACTTAACCCTTGAAGGATGTGATGCATTGCTCTTGTCTTATATGGGCATCGGTCTTGTGGAACATCGAAGGATGCAATGCATCGCTCTTGTCTTACAAGGCATCGGTCTTGTGGAACATCCTTGGATGCAATGCATCGCTCTTGTCTTATAAGGCATCGGTCTTGTGGAACATCCATGCATCTAGCTTATGAGTCTTGCTTGTTTAGTACATATACAATGCATGTGTAGCGGTGGTGAATACCTGCTTAACCCCAGTGATTCATCATCATTTGTTAAATCTTAGTTTTACTTGCTTTATTTACTTTTCATGCTTTAGTCTAAAAACCAATCAAAATCCAACCCTTTGATATAAGTGCCAATTAGTAAAATAACTAAGTGAAGTGCTGTACGTTTTCCATCTTGTTGCTTGCAACAAGACCGTTGTCTTTTGGGTTCGATCCTTAATCTGTACTATGATAAGGCTTCCATACTCTTATGGGGTTGGAGTTGTTATCTAAGAACCAGTTCTAGGTAAACCTAGGGAAGACATCAATCCTCTCTAGGGTTTTTGGTGATAGAATTCTGGGACTCCCATTGGAAGACTGAAAATCTTTTGGTGTAAGTCCTAGCTCCATCAAAAAAATGGCGCCGTTGCCGGGGACAACGGAACGTTAGTTTTTCACTTAGTTTATTTTTCTAGTTGGTTAGGATTTTTACACTTTCTTTTTTTGAATCATAACTCATCATCTTCTTGAAGCTTTCATATTGTCTCCATTATCTAAAGGTGTTCTCTTTTCTTTACTCAGGTAGAACCCGTATATGCAATCACCGCATAATCGAGGATTCTCCCCTGATCCGGAGTTCGACTCCGAGGTAGACATAAGTTTCCACCGCAGAATCTGTCTCAATCGCCAACGCGCTAGTCAAATGGCTGACGAACAGCATCAAGCCGCTTTGGTGATGGAGAGAGTCAATGCTGCTATCGCCGCACAACGGGCACAACTCATTGCAGACACCCGTGCCCGTTTACAAGCGGAGATACAAGCAGAAGAGCAAGCCCGCATAAGAGCAGAGACCGAGGCTGCTCAGCTCAAATTACGAAACAAGCAACTGAGGGACTATGCTGTCCCGAAGAATTACGAAGACAACCACCCGGTCCGGCCTCCGATAATCAACATCCCAAACTTTGAGATTCGGACCCAGTGGATCCAGATTATGCAAGGAATTTCCTTTTCAGGAGGTTCAGGAGACGATTGCATGGACCATTTGAAACGGTTTAAGGCATTATGCTGCCTGGTCCCGCAAGCTGGTATTGCTTTCGACGCAATAATGCTCCACCTGTTTCATTTCACCTTATCTGGAAGGGCCTTGAGTTGGTACAACTCATTGGACAGAGAAACCATCATAACCACTTGGGCCCCTCTAGAGGAAAAATTCTTGGAGAAGTTCTTTCCACCCTCGCTGACCTATGAAATCAGAGGGCAGATCAACCATTTCTCCCAGCTACCTGGAGAAACCCTCGCTGAGGCATGGGAAAGATTCAAGGAACTTCTATGCAAATGCCCTCATCATGGAATTTCACAGAATCAATAGATTGAAACTTTTTATCGGGGGGTAAGCGATGACATTAAACAGTTCCTAGATTCCTCATCTGGAGGAAATTTCATGAGGAAAAATTATGAAGATGCCTGGAAAATCGTTACCTTAGGAGCTGAAAACCAGTCCAACTGGGGGCGGTCAGCCGGAAAAGGCGTCCTTAAAGTCTTTGAAGCTGAGGAATCTATGGAACTAAAGTCAATAGCCGAAGCTTTGAAGACAATAGCTCATAAACAGCAAACCCTTGAAACAACTCTAGGGGAAATTGATAAGAAGAAAACCCCGCTGGTTCATCAAGTCAAAGCTATCACAGGATCCTGTGAGGCTTGTCATTCTTCGGATCATCCAACTCTTTCCTGCGGAATGCTCTATAACGTGATGATGGATCTGCATCCACCACCACAATCCTATGAGGCCATCACTAATCAGGCTGAAGATCAGATTCCAGAGCAAGTCAACTCCATCCATACTATTCCCGGACAAGTTTATTATAATCCCAGTCAACCAAGGAACCATCCTGGGTTCCAGTATGGGAATCCCTCTGGAACTGCGAATCCGCAACATCAGACACAAGGGGGATTTGACAATAGGCTGCCTCCTGGGTTTCCAAACAATTTTAACCAAAATCAAGGGAACCCAAGGAACAATTTCCCTAGGGCTAACTACCCTAGAAATCAATCAGCCTACTATCAGTACACATCCCCCGCTTCACCCACAGTTGCATACTCAACAGTCCCAAAACCAAAACCCTCAGAAAAATGCTACTGCGCAGCCAGAAGATGAGCTATCTTCAATAAGACAGATGCTGCAATCTCAGCAAACCATGCTGGCCAACCAACAAGCTCAACAGAAGGCAGTTGAAGCACAACTTGCCCAGATTGCTGCACAATTGAAACCCCCAACAGGCACTTTCGCTGGGCAGCCTGAATCGAACCCTAAACATGGGCCAAATAGACATGAGCAATCAAATACTATGACAACAGCATAATAATGTTTTAACTTCGTCGAGCCAGCGACATAAAACCAAGGCGCTTCTTGGGAGGCAACCCAAGACCTCAGTATCACCTTCTCTAATTTCTAGTCTTTTATTTTTCTTTTGAATTTGTTTTGCTTTCTTTAAGTTCTTTCATCATTAATCTAAAAATACAAAAAAAAATCTACATAATCAAAACTACAAAAACAATACATAAAACAAACAACATAAAAATTCATAAACCAAAATACAAAAAAATAATATACATACTCAAAAACAAACATAAAAATATACAAACCCTTTGTGCCCCTCCAAACGGTCTCCAAACCGTTTGGAGCCAAACAGTCTTGAAACCGTTTGGACTCCAAACGGTCTTCAAACCGTTTGGGACCAAACGGTTCTGAAACTGTTTGGGACCAAACGGTCTTGAAACCGTTTGGGACCAAACGGCCCTCAAACCGTTTGGGACCAAACGGTCTTGAAACCGTTTGAGACTAAACGGTCTTGAAACCGTTTGGGACCAAACGGTCTTGAGATCGCTTGGGATCAAGCGGTCTTCAAACCGTTTGGAATACAAAAGGTCACCAACCAATCACTATAAATATCAACCCTACCCCTCCGTCTTTCTCTCTTCGAATCTTCGAATTCTCCAGAGTTTTCATGCGAAGAACTCCCCTTCTTGCTCCTGTTGCATCCGCGCAAAGTCACCCTTCCGTCCACCTTCCGCAAGGTAGTCCGGCGACTCCACGCTGCTCATTCCGTCGCTAGTCGCTGCTTACGCTACCATCGCCGTCGTTATCGAATGGTTTCATCAACCGACCCGTCGCCTTCGTCGCCGCGCCGTTCTGTCGCCACCATCATGGTGCCAGTGCTGTTCCCTTTACCATCGCACGACATCTCTTGCTCCGCCATCGCCGTCGCTGTTAAAAGATTTCACCGACTCTCCCATCGTTTTCATCGCCGTCGCCGTTCTTCTCATCGTTTTCGAAGGCGCCAGCGTGTTCTTCACCTTCGCGCCATTCCACCTTCTCCCGTGTCGGCGACCTGTGACTCTTCGCTTTCCAAACGGTCTCGAAACCGTTTGGGACCAAACGGTCTTGAAACCGTTTGGGACCAAACGGTCTTGAAACCGTTTGGAACCAAACGGTCCTCAAACCGTTTGGGACCAAACGGTCCCGAAACCGTTTGGGACCAAACGGTCTTGAAACCGTTTGGGACCAAACGGTCCCGAAACCGTTTGGAACCAAACGGTCCTGAAACCGTTTGGGACCAAACGGTCTTGAAACCGTTTGGTTTTCGTTTCCATTTTGCTTTCACAAAATATAAAAGATATAACTACAAATCAAATTTACATTGTTTCAAATCTTCTCTAATTATGAAACTCTTATTCTTTTTCAGAAATGGCGTCACCAGCAAACAAAACTTCCGGCTCAGGAACTGCCCCTGCTCTGACAAGGGAGCAGATGATGGAAGAGCGAGACAGGCTCATACAGATCAGGGACACTTACAACACCACCAGCGCCGTCCCTCCCAAGACCAAGATCATCAACGTCCTGTGTGAGATAACTCGCCTCACCAAATGCTTGGGTGAGGCCCCTGAAGAGGACATCGAGCACATCTCTTCTGACGATGATGAAGGATCGGACTACATACCGAATCCCGATGAAGACTCCTCTGCCCAAGAGACAGAGGGAAAATGCAAAGCTGCAAAGGCTGCATCTGGGCAGCCCCCCAAGAGGGCAAGAAAACAAGTCCACCCTCTATCTGCCATGGACCAACCCTTCGCCAAACTATCCACCTTTGCTGCTACCACTACCACCCTTGCAGCTACCATCCCTACCACCTTCATTCCCATCACCGCCCCAATACCACCACCAGAGCACCTATCCATCCAAACCTCCATCACCACCGATAAAACCCTTAAACCAACCAAGTATGTTTTCTCCAACATACTAGCTAAAATGGGAATTCACGAGCGCATCTTCAAAGCGCTACAAAAAGCCAACCTTACCAGGTTGTGCTTAATACCTGAAATATCCTACATTGAGCCCACAGCGGAATTCTTCTCCTACCTGACAAAGGAGCCCGTCGACATTGCAGATAGGTCACGGGATGGGGGGTGATAGAAGGATTGTCACCCAAATCTTCGGTAGCAACGTCGTCTTAACAGAGAATATGCTAAATTCAATATTCATTGATGACCTGGAGCAGCTAAAAAAGGCCAAATCAGTGGCAACTGATCATCCAAAATTCAACCGCCACACATTCTGGAAAAGCTTAACTGGGATTCCCACATACGACGCCAAAACATGCAAAGCGTCCAACATACACTCCGGATTTGTGCGCACTCTGCACAAAATCCTAGCTGGCGCACTTTTTCCAAGAACGGAAGGAGGAAACGTTACAATATCAGACCTCTTTGTCCTCTGGTCTATCCTCAACGGAAGGCCAGTCAACATCGGACGGTTGATGGTCCAGAAATTATCCGCCGCCTTCATAGGGAAAGAGATCTGTTTGGGGGGCCATGTCACATCCATAATTAAATTTTTTAAGATGGACAGGCTATTACCCCAATGCACGCAAATAAAGGGCGACATCCTTACAAACGAACAATCTTTGAAAAATTCGTTTATAATCAAAGAAAAGGATGGAAAATTACACTATGTATTCTGCCCGATGGTTAAGTCATCAAGAACCCTCCTTCCGTTACCGGAGCTAGCACACTATGATATGTCACAGCTCCTCTTTTCTGACGAGGAGCTTACTCATCTACTAGCTTCGGTCACACCCGCTGCAAAGAAACAAACTGCGGGCCCAACTGAAATGAGCATCACAGCTCCGACAGCTCGACCTACAAAAGTCCCTGTCAAACGACCTTCTAGGAGGTTGCTGAAGGCCCAACAGCTGTCGGGGACACCAACGTCCCGCCCAAACCCAGAGGACGAGCGGTTCAACGATGAAATCTTAACAACTTCCTCATTTGACTCTTTCATCCAGAGTCTAAATGAGCAGCTCTCCGCTGCCCCCACCACTACTTACCTCCCCACATCCACGCCAGCATTCACATCCACCTTTTCACCCACCCTAACATCGGGCTTCCCTTTCTCCACCTCCATACCCGACTTCACCACCTTTCCATTCACATCCACAGTTCCCACCCCTTCATCATCAGTGCCACCTTTTTCGCCACAAATACCACCACTCTTCACATCCGCCACCACCCCGCCACCGCTGGTGACTTCATCAACAGTCACTACGCAGTTCGGGCCATCATCAGTGTCTCTTCCGCAAGACACTACCACCATCCCACATAGGCCCCAACCACATCACCCTTCCGCCTCTGGGGCCCCCCTTACTAACATCGGTGAGGAATTCGGCCGTCAATTTGACGTTGTCCGAAACCTCCTCACCGACCCTTCTAACCTATTACATTCTTTTTTTTCTTGTGTATAGGATTTATCTAAACAGGTAACCAGGATCGACAACCAACAACGAGCTCTTCCTGTCATCCTACAAGGCATCCAGCAACGACAGGATGAAGTGGCTAGGCAAGTTGAGCTTATCAACAGCCACACTAACAACCTACCAGACCTGATCCTTGGGGCAACGCGCCAGCAAGAAGCTACGACAAGAAAAGTCGATGAGATCTCTAACCAGACTCACCCTCTGCAAGAGAATCTCCGCAAGCTTGAGCAGAATCAAGAAGAGCTAAGCAAGCACTTGGCCACCATCGACGACACAATTACGCAGCTCCATCATCATCAAGAGGAAGCTAATATCAATGAAACACAACAACTACATGCCCAAGTCACAGATCTGACAGCACGCCTCCTCTCTGCCGAGGGCAGATACACAGATCTCAAAGAAGCCCACGATGCACTGCTCGAGAAACACGAGCATCTGCAAGTGGCTTTCGATGAGCTACAAGCCACTCACCGGCGGTGCAAAAAGTCGACTAACAAGAAGACAACTGACGAAGCTGCGGCCGACAACGACGATGATGATGAAAAAGAAGACGAATCTGATTCATCTGCTGACTCCAATAAAGACACATCTTCAGGAGACAAGCACGATGACGGTGAAGACCCCGGGAACGCAGCAGGACCCTCCCATAAAGGGTCTGATAAAGGTCACCAGGAAAGTGACTACCACCCCAAGTCCCCACAGCATGACAACGTAAACATCTCTTACGGGGACCAATTCTTTGATTACTCCGCTATGGGGTCAATGGGGGAAACTGCCAATGATGCGGCCTTCGCTGAGCTCCAACAATGCATACTAGGAGCCAGCGCTACCTCGCCAAAAACTTCTCCCCCCTCCTCAACACCTTCTCCCCCTTACCTAGACGAGGCAGACCGCGTGAGTCTAGATACTGACGCAGATCTTGACTCCGCCTCCGATCTAGACGACAACCTCAAAGGCCATGAAGAGGCCCCCGAACAGCACGCCTCCCCTACACCACAAGACCTCCCCCCACCACCTCCTCTCCCACAAAAAATGCACGATCTTGATATGAAAGCCATCTCTACTTTAGATGCTCAGGACATCTTCATCCTGAACACTATAGTAGACGATGCAAAAGCGGGGGACGACATAGTTTACAAGAATACAAAAACCAGGCGTACGTTGACACGTGAAAATTTTCGTTGCATCCTCCGACCCCGGTCTACGATGCCAATGCCAATCTTCCGTGTCCTCCTCGCCAACTGTATAGAAATCTATAGAAGTAAACAGCGGATACAACCAGCCTTCAACGCTTCACCCGCATTGTCTTTTGGCCTTTTACACAAAAGCTTGTGCGCGAGGTCGATTGAGCGGCTGCGCGCCGGTTTAGCGCGTCGGGCACGCTATATCACAATGCCATTCCAAGTCTCGGACCACTGGCTTTTTATGATAGTGGATACCGAAGCAAGGGACGCTAAAGTTTTCAACTTCAATAGCGCCGAGCTACCAGCCGGCATAATAAACTTCGTCGGAGACGCTGTAGGTGAAGCCCGGTGTATACCCTTCCGGCTGCTCAAAGTAATCTGGGCTGTACGCCCTTCTCTTCGTCAAGACTGGAGCCAACCCTGGTTCAGAATCATTAACCCTCCAGTTCAAGCCACCACGGGATCTGGGGACATCGCTTTCTACACCATCCGACATATCCAAGCGCTGAACCAAGAAATTCCTTTCACCGACTTGGCAGCTGAAGACTTCCATTCATTACGAGGATGCTATGCCATGGAGCTCATCTGTGACAGAAGATATTTCAACGATCCAACTATGTCACCAGATGATGTTCCAAGGTATCTCTATTCAGCTGTACAACGTCGACAACGGCGACCCTTCCGCCAAATTCTGAAAGAGTCTGAACAACACAAGTCGCCAGAAGAAGATACCAGCAAGAACGATCCTGCTTACACCACTAAACCAACTTTTCCTGATTTTGATCGCGATTCTTGCAAAGGTCTCACCGACCTTGAAATGCACATCATCATGGCGAATCTTTCCGCAGAAAAAGATGGCATAGTATTCATGTCTCAAGACATTATCGTGCTGGCCGATTCACTGCGAGAGACTTTGCAAGATAAGGGGCAACTTTCTGTCAGTCTCATGACAGCTTACCAGTCTCAGATTGGCCAACATAATCCAGATACATACATGGCGTCCCCATACATGAAGGATGATCTACTCAAACTCAAAAACTTCGGCACAACGGAAGCGTTGATCGCATATCTCCAACATGCAACGCCGAAGTTCATCATGTTACCAATCCTGCATCAAGGACACTGGATTCTTCTGGCAACTAACCTCCAAGACGGAACAACTACAATATACAACAGTTCCGACAGCCAGTTCAATGCCCGACAACGACACTACGTCGTAACGCCCAAGACGCCAACAGAAGAAATGGCAAAAGAGTGCGCTGCGAAATTAATAGAGCTTCTGAGTCAGCACACTAAGGCATACAGCAAAGAACACTTTAATCGCCCCGCCTTCTGCCACAAATGCCCCCAGAAAATACGACAATCCAACGACTGCGGCTTCCACGTCTTCTACTGGATGTACACCATAATCGTTCTCCAAAGACCAGTGGAGGAAATGACTGACGTGGACTACCACGCCTTACGTGGGCAGTTCACATCTACACTACTCCGTTCTCCAGGGGCAAACGAAAATCTACCTTAACCTACAACCCTTGTTCTAATGATTTCTCAACCTATCACTTTGCCACTCTGGGGACAGAGTGTGCGATAAGTTAGGGGGGGATACATTAGACAAGGGCTAGGTATCAACTTCTATACTTCCTTTTTCCATACATTTCTTCATTCTTAAAATTTTTTCTTTTACAATTATTTAAGTCTTAATTCTTTTCACAATTCTTTTTCAAAAATAGTCACCTCAACTAACCCTAGAATCATGTTAGTCTCTGCAAGTAAATAGCACTCAGACATCAAATGGCGATTTATCAATCTCCACCTACTATGGATCCCGTATTTTTGCTTCAATTCTTTATCTGACTCTCCACAGGTCAAAATCAGGGCAGAAATAAGCCGAGATCTCGAGGATGAGAGGGAAATTAGGCAACTTCCGAATCAAAAAGTTCTGCAAGTGGACCACAAACCAAATAAGTGCATGCTGAAAAACTTTAAGAACAGCTTTCCTCTCTTCAAAATAAAAGAGGCTTGGCCGCCCAAAATAAATCCTCATTCCAAAACCCAAGCCTGTGAGTTTTTGAATAAAAGCCAGAGAGACGAATAAAATCATGAGAGTTGTGCCACGCATAAGGACCTATATGAAGAACTGATAAAGGGCTCACCCGGCCGGCACATTCCGCTGCCCTCACAAAGGCAGATGTGTCGCGTCCGGTAGTGAAACCCTAAAAGTTCCAAGTATATGAAAAGGCTCATAAAGGATTTGCCCGGCCGGTACATTCAGATGCCCTCATAAAGGCAGATGTGTCGTGCCCGGTAGTGAGATCCTAAAAAGCATAGACAGCCCCTCCCCCACTCGAAGGGGAGCTACACTTCAAAGCCTTTAGCCAACCCTCATACCCTCTCTAGCTTCCAGTAGGTTTCCAGAGAGGTATAAAGTTGATTAGAGTCAATGGCATGCACAAAATAAATGTGGTCCCAAGGCAAATTTTGAGATACGGAAAAACCCTGAGATCCAAGCAACTCTCGAAATCCAAAAGAATCAAGGCATGAAATAAGCCTCGATATGACCCCTGGGGAACTCAGGTCAAGAATTGAAGCAAGAGTATGGAGACCCTAATTAAGATCGCCTCGCCATTTCATGTCTCATCTCTATCTAACTTGAGGACAAGCTAGACTCTAAGTTAGGGGGGGTGATAACCTCCTATTTTAGTAGTTTATCTTAGTCTTTTTCTTTAGTTTTCCATACTCTTTTTACGTTTATACGGTACATAAACCTAATTTTACCCCTTTTTGTAAATACATCATCAAACTAACTTTTTCCTTTTACATTTGCAGAAAAAGCACAAAAAAATCATAAAAGAATAAACGGTCCCGAGACCGCATGAAGCCAAACGGTCCCAAGACCGCATGGAGTTCAAACGGTCCCGAGACCGCATGAAGCCAAACGGTCCCAAGACCGCATTGAGTTCAAACGGTCCCGAGACCGCATGAAGCCAAACGGTCCCAAGACCGCATGGAGTTCAAACGGTCCCGAGACCGCATGAAGCCAAACGGTCCCAAGACCGCATGGAGTTCAAACGGTTCCGAGACCGCATGAAGCCAAACGGTCCCAAGACCGCATGGAGTTCAAACGGTCCCGAGACCGCATGAAGCCAAACGGTCCCAAGACCGCATGGAGTTCAAACGGTTCCAAGACCGCATGAAGCCAAATGGTCCCAAGATCGCATGGAGTTCAAACGGTTCCGAGACCGCATGAAGCCAAAAGGTCCCAAGACCGCATGGAGTTCAAACGGTCCCGAGACCGCATGAAGCCAAACGGTCCCGAGACCGCATGAAGCCAAACGGTCCCAAGACCGCATGGAGTTCAAATGGTCCCAAGACCGCATGGAGTTCAAACGGTCTCAAGACCGTTTGACGCCAAACGGTCTCAAGACCGTTTGAACCCAAACGGTCTCCAGACCGTTTGACCTCACTCAAGGCCTATAAATAAAACCTCAAGGGCCATCCCTGAGAGGAGTCCAGACGTCCAGAGGCTGTCTCTCTACTACCAGAACAACTCCATCCACCGCCCGAGGCTGCCGGTCTGAGACTCACGTTCCATTGCAAAGCTACCTTCTCTCTCATCAACAAAGAAGGTGAGAGGAGAAGATCCGTCGTCAAGCAAGCCGCGAAGGGTGGAGATCGTTGCTCTCTCCACCAAGGGTTCAACCTTCTCTCCTCAGTGGAGATGATGTTCTTTCTATCTCTTCTTGCCTCCTCCTTTGTTGCTCCCTCTATGAGGAGCGAGTAGTTCCATCCACTGGGGCGCGGGGACTAACCCCGCTGCCCATGTCTTGTATTTTGTACTAAAAAGATGTTATCCTTTCGTTTTAATACTAAATCGTTTCATACATGCTTGAATGATGGCCACGTTCTTGTATGCATCTATTGTCTTTTGTTGTGGTTTGTCTACGACCGCTCTCGAGACTCGAATACCGATTTAGTGTTGGTTTCTGGTGTGTGTATCCACCACGCATCCGTTTCGGTGTCTAGGAGTGTATCTCAAAGAGTGGAGTAAACTCACTATCATCCATTTCGCTTCCATCTGTATGGAAGTAACCTTGGTAAGTCGAGGAACACGCTTTGCGAGGGGAATGATGTAAAGCATGTGACCATTTGTTCGGGAATGGCTGGCGTTGCAACATTCCCGCACTTCTCGTAGCTAGGTTATCCGAATAGGAGACTAGGCCTACAAAGATACTATTCGATTTGATAATTATCGCTCGCTTGTTAGTTTTAGATGCACGTTTCATGAGGTTGAGTAAGATTCTCTCTTTGGAAGACTACATATCTTCATTGACACGTAGAAATGTACCGAATGAGAGCTACTTAACCCTTGAAGGATGCGATGCATTGCTCTTGTCTTATATGGGCATCGGTCTTGTGGAACATCGAAGGATGCAATGCATCGCTCTTGTCTTACGAGGCATCGGTCTTGTGTAACATCCTTGGATGCAATGCATTGCTCTTGTCTTATAAGGCATCGGTCTTGTGGAACATCCATGCATCTAGCTTATGAGTCTTGCTTGTTTAGTACATATACAATGCATGTGTAGCGGTGGTGAATACCTGCTTAACCCCAGTGATTCATCATCATTTGTTAAATCTTAGTTTTACTTGCTTTATTTACTTTTCATGCTTTAGTCTAAAAACCAATCAAAATCCAACCCTTTGATATAAGTGCCAATTAGTAAAATAACTAAGTGAAGTGCTGTACGTTTTCCATCTTGTTGCTTGCAACCAGACCGTTGTCTTTTGGGTTCAATCCTAAATATGTACTATGATAAGGCTTCCATACTCTTTTGGGGTTGGAGTTGTTATCTAAGCACCAGTTCTAGGTAAACCTAGGGAAGACATCAATCCTCTCTAGGGTTTTTGGTGATAGAATTCTGGGACTCCCATTGGAAGACTGAAAATCTTTTGGTGTAAGTCCTAGCTCCATCAAAAATCCGTGGGAAATCCTTGCTGTTCTTGAGCTGGGAGATGAAGGCGTTATTTCCAAGGTTAATCCACTTCTTTTCACTTTACCAAACGGTCTCTACCTTTGGCTCTCTCGGTCTCAAGACCATGTGGTGAGCAAATGGTCTCAAGATCGAGTGAGGGAAAACGGTCTTCAAGACCATTTAAACCCGTTGACCAAGCGTGGACCGTATAATATTTCTGTATAAAATTATGTAGGATAATCACCCTCAAAATGTGAGAAGATAACTCCAAAGGAATCGAGAGATATGACCTTTTTACTCAACAACTTTAATTGAATTTAGTCCTGATCTCCAATCTGTTGAAATCGCCCTTTTTGGGCAAACGGTCTCAAGACCGTGTAAGGACGTTGACCATGCGTTGACCGTATGAGATTACTGTTCAAAATAATGTTTATTAACAACTCACCAAATATGATGGACTAATTCCAAACGATCTAAGAGTTGAAGGGTGATTACTAGGGCTAACCCTAATTGAAATCAGTACTGAAATCTCAATGAATTAATTAAGTGTTTTTGGGTTGATTGACCCAAACGGTCTCAAGATCATTTAGGGATCAACCAAACGGTCTCAAGACCATGTGGGGGATCACCCAAGACCGTATGGAGGTCTGGGGTCAAGTATAGTTGACCAATGGAAGGTACAAACATACCAAATTACATTGCAATTAAGTTTTGATATAATCATCAACTCAATGGATCCAACCTTGAAGAATTTTCACTAGAATCCAAAAGTTGGATGGGCAAACGGTCTCAAGACCGTTTGGAACCCATCCAAACGGTCTCAAGACCGTGTGGTGACAACCCAAGACCGTTTGGAGGTCTAGGGTTAAGTTAATTTGATCAATTGAGGGCCCAATTGCAATAGATTATCGAATTAATTAAAATACTGATTTGTGACTCAATCAAGGTTCAACCCCTATCAAATCATATTAGATTTTGATGAAATCTTGGGCAAACGGTCTCAAGACCATGTGGAGTTCATCGACACGATCTCAAGACCGTTTGGGCCAAGTTTGGGCCCAATTGGAGCTCAACTGAAGGGTTCACCCTTGTGTTGAATTACATTGTTGAGTGTTGATGGTTGAACATTGATAGACCTTAATTGAACTGAGTTCAACCCTAATTGGATAACAATTGAGGGACAATTGAGTGATCAATTGGTTAAGGATAACCCTAATTGACTCAATCCATAAGTGGTTACCATGGATTTGACCATTTGGGGGCTTCAACATTGATAATCATCAACAATTGGAACTTTTGAACCATGTTGAACGACCAAACGGTTTGAGACCAAGTGGACCAAACGGTGTCAAGACCGTGTGAGGCCTCACGGTCTCAAGACCGTTTGAGACCTCACGGTCTCAATACCATTTGAGGTCACACGGTCTCAAGACCGTGTGAGGTCTCACGGTCTCAAGACCGTTTGGGGCCAAACGGTCTCAAGACCGTTTGGACTCAAACGATCTCAAGATCGAGAGACACCAAACGGTCTCAAACCATGTGAGCTCTCTCGGTCTTGAAGTCAAAGTTGCCAAACGGTCTTCACCCTCTCTCGACCTTGAAGGTCACATGGTCTTGGAGTCAACCCTAGCAAATGGTCAACCCATCCAAACGGTCTCAAACCGTTTGGAGGATGAAGGTTGAAACCATTTTAGGTTTTCAAAGGCTGAATTCACTTAACCACTTGAAGGTGTAAATGGTGCTATGATGATCAAATATAAACCCTAATGATAACCTAGGACATTAGGGGATTAAGTGACTAATGAATTGAACCATGATGTGATCAATGGGGTAAATTACCAAAATACCCCTGAAGGGTTCAATTGAGTAAAACCTTGTTCAAATCAAACCCTAATCACATGATAGTGATGTGTTGGCTTATGTTAACCAAAGAGGACTTAACCCAACCTGATCTAGAGTGGTGTTATCACCATCTACTAGTATGAGGAGAGAGAAAGTACTTTAGAGAGAGAATGTACTTTAGAGAGAGAAAGTACTTTAAGAGAGAGAAAGTACCCCTTTTTGGGTGGAAACTTAAGTAAAGAACCTTCAATACACATAGATGTGCATGATTAGGGTATGATCCACCTATGTGAGATCATGGAAACCCTAATTATGATATATGATGAATCTTAAGCCAATCTGAGAGCATCAATGATGATGTTCCTCATACAAGATGATGATATGAGTTCAATTCACCTTAATGTGAATAGTAAACCCTAATTCAAGGGTAATGATATGTAATGTGAATAGTAAACCCTAATTTAAGGGTGATGTCATGTAATGTGAATAGTAAACCCTAATTCAAGGGTAATGATATGTAATGTGAAAAGTAAACCCTAATTTAAGGGTGATGACACATAATGTGAATAGTAAACCCTAATTTAAGGGTGATGTCATGTAATGTGAATAGTAAACCCTAATTCAAGGGTAATCACATGCATTATGAGTATTAAACTCTAATTGATGAGAATCAGAGGACTTAACTCTTATGACAAGAGTGGGAAGTGTATTTCTTGTTTTGAATTACCTATATCAGTTGAACTAACCATGCAAGTCCTGATATGAAGGTGATCATATCTAGGTATGGATGATGATACTATATTCATTAAAAGCATGTTAAAAGCTTTATGAATAAGTAAGATATCTTGATGCCTTGTCAGTGGCAACCTATGACTTAATGGGCTGTGAGAGCCATGAATACCATCAAGGTCATGCTTTAGAGATGACTTGTGATGAATATAATGAGAAATGATGATTGATGTGAGTTAGGTTTGTTACATTTAGTATTCTCCTTTCATAGTTGTTATGCTACTGTTATTGTTTGAAGAACAATGTATGATGTTAAAAGAATACTGAATGTACCTAACTAATCAAGTATAATGTAGAGCCCTGATCATAGATCCATCATTGTCAGAGATCAAATGATGGTGAAACAGGTTTTCCTAAGGGAACTCCTGGATCACATACTATTGAGTATGTGGGGTACATGGATGTGTAGAACCTTACATCCTAGTGTAGGTGATTGATGTAGATGTGTAATCCGTCAACCCTTTCACTACAAAACACTACTGTATCAGTGGAGATAAACATGAAATCTCCTGATGATGAAGAGAGTACAGAACGCCACTGTAACTCTAAAATAGAGAAGGACCAGTTTACCCTGGTGAGCTATAATAGTAGAGACACAAGATGTCCTACAAGTAATCCTCTTACTGACTGAGGAAGGTGAAGGTCATGAGAATCCGGCTCTCTTAATGACCTATGTATGATACTGATGTGACTTCTTAGCGATCAGTTGGAGTATGAGTGGTATGCCTCATCTCCACAGGGCATAATGTTGTTTGTAAAACATAATCAACCATGTAGTATACCTGTTAGAGATAACTACGAGTTAGTTGATTGATGATACACTGTGATAGTGCTTATATTTCTTCATATTTCGTAAATGTTGAGCTCTTGTTTATAGCTGCAACTGCTATTGAATACTTTGAAAGCCTTACTGTTTAAGTTATTCTTTGATGTTATAATAAAGTTTCTGGCAGAGAGTTATAACTCTCGCTGGGACAATTATGTAAAATTGTCTCACCCCGTAGACTTCAACTTTTTAGGTGGACGTCGGAGACGGAGGAACCGGTCTGTAGGTGACCAGTCTCAGCAGCAGCAACACCAGGAGCAGCAGTGAAATCTCAGGTGGAGATTTAGCCTGCCATGTGGTGTAGTTAGAGTCAGTCCTATGTGTCCTCTGTACTCTCAGGTCTTGGAGTCTTTTGTTATGAGTTCTTGAGATTTTGATGTATATAATTACTCAAGAAGTAATTATCATGAGATGTAAACAGTTATCTCTTGTTATGAAAGAAGCTCTTATGGATTCAAGCTCTTGTCTCGAAAAGTTTTAATTTCCCGTGATTTTTGACTTCCGCTGTTTATCGAATCGTTTCCGCTAAGTTTAAATCGTGATTATATCGTGGTTTGGAGATCAGATCCCACAATTAGTGGTATCAGAGTTCTAGGTCAGTTGAGTCTACAGAGGCATAGGACTTATGATGTCGAGTCTATCTTTAGTACTCTTTCCCTATCTAATAGAATCTTCTACTCCTCAGGAGAAGAAGATACATAAGGATGGCTGAGCCACATGATGAGTACGTGGCAGAGAGTAGTGCTAGTGCACCTCAAGGCGGTGCAAGGGTTCCAGAAATAGAACAGCCTGCACCTGAGCCACCCCAGTTTGACCCAGCCGACATGGGTAACCCAGCTGTACAGACAATGTTTGGGCAGTTCATGACTGCCATGACACACATCACCGACAGGATGCCCATGCCTGCACCTAGGGCACCTGTCCAGCCTGAAGGACAAGGTATCGGTAAGACGTTCGAGCGACTTCGTCATGTCAGAGCTACCGAGTACTTTGGGACTGCCGCCCCGCAGATGCTGACCTATGGTTGACAGAGTTGGAGAAATCTTTCAGGATTCTTATTATCCCAGAGGCTGAGAAGGTTAGACATGCTGTCTATCTTCTAAAAGGCAGTGCTGGTCACTGGTGGAACATGGAAGAGCAGAAGAGACCTGAAATAGAGTTCTCATGGGAAGAGTTTCGTCGGGAATTTATCAATAGATATTTTCCAAAGACCTTCCTAGATGAGAAGATCTCTCAGTTTGAGAGACTAAGACAGGGTATGATGAACATTAACGAGTATGAAGCTAAGTTCATGGAGTTGTTGCGGTTCTGTCCGCACATGGCTGCCACAGATGAGGAAAGAATCAGGAGATTCGAGAAGGGTTTGAATGCTGATATGTCAACCCCTGTGTCTGCCTTAGAAAACCGAGAGAGATTCTGTACCTTCGTTGAGTCAGTCCGAAGGATAGAGAGATCTATGGTTGAGAAGAGGCAAACCCAGAAAAGATATCCACAGTTCTAGGGTTCTTCATCTAGGGATTTCAAGAAACCTAGATTCTCTTCACCTAACCCTCCACCACCCAGACCGAGTTCTCAAACTCAGTGGTCACCAAGAAGAGGTAGAGGACAGAGTCAACCGCTTCAAGGGACTCACAGTTCTGCATCGATGACAGTTACTGGACCACCCCGACCACAACAACAGGAGAGGAGATGCTACAACTGTGGTAAGGTGGGACACTTGATGAAGGATTGCCGTTCTAGGCCTGTCAGTGTGACACAGCCTCTGAGACAGAATCAACAAGGATCTCAGAGTAGGCAACATCAAGGAGCAGCTCGAGGACGTGGACAAGCGTCTCAAGCTGGATCATCAGCACCACCTCAACACCAGACGATAGCGAGGTTCTATGCTATGAACCCACCTGAAGCAGTGGTCAATCCACGGGTAGTGGCAGGTCAGATGAAACTTTTATATTCTGATATGTCTACATCCTGTGTTGTATCTGTTCTGATTGACCCGGGTGCTACACACTCTTTCATCACTCGTAGAGTGATCTGTAACTGTAATATGACGGTTAGTCATAGGACAGATAGCTTGTTTTTGGAGACTCCGTTGAGTGGGTCTACCATGTTGCAGGAGGTATGCTCTCCCTGCATCATCTTCTTTTCTGACCATCGCATTCAAGTGGATCTTATACCACTTGATATGCAGGGATTTGATATAATCCTCGGGATGGATACCTTAGAGAGATATAGAGTTGTCTTGGATTGTGAGTCCAAGTTGGCTGTATTTGCTGATGAAAGCAACACATGGATCTTTCAAGGTGAAAGAAAGATTCTGCCCACTTGTCTTGTGTCATCTATGGTTGCTGATAAGCTGTTGAGGCAAGGATGTTATGCATTCTTGGCCCATGTGGTAGATGTTACCAAGGAAAGTTCCAATCCTGCTGAAGTTCCCATAGTCAGGGAATTCGAGGATGTGTTTCCTGAAGAACTTCCTGGTATACCACCACCTCGGGAGATTGATTTTGAAATCAATCTGATTCCAGATACAAAACCCATAGCCCAGACTCCGTATAGAATGGCGCCTGCCGAGATGGCAGAACTCAAGAAACAGCTTCAAGAGTTACTTGAGAAGGGTTTTATCCGACCGAGCACTTCACCTTGGGGTGCTCCGGTCTTGTTTGTTAAAAAGAAAGATGGGTCAATGCGGTTGTGCATCGACTACAAACAACTCAATAAAGTAACAATAAAGAATAAGTACCCTCTGCCAAGGATTGATGATCTCTTTGACCAATTGTGTGGTGCAACCGTCTTTTCAAAGATAGACTTGAGGTCTGTATATCATCAACTTCGTATTAAGGATAGTGACATATCCAAGTCTACCTTTAGGACAAGGTATGGTCACTATGAGTTCACGGTTATGTCGTTTGGACTAACCAATGCACCAGCTGCATTTATGGAACTCATGAATAGAGTTTTTCGACCTTTCCTTGATCAGTGTGTTGTCATCTTCATAGATGACATTCTGATCTATAGTAAGGATGCTCAGCAGCATGAGCAGCATCTTCGCCAAGCTTTGACCTTGCTAAGAGAACACAAGTTGTATGCTAAGTTTAGCAAGTGTGAGTTCTGGCTGACGGCGGTATCTTTTCTTAGACATGTGATATCTGCCTCGGGAATTCGTGTTGACCCTAAAAAGGTAGAATCTGTTCTACAATGGGAACAACCGAAGACACCGACGGAGATTTGAAGTTTCTTGGGGTTAGCTGGCTATTATTGAAGGTTCATTAAGAACTTTAGTTCTATAGCCTTACCTTTGACCAAGTTGACCTGGAAAGATGTTCCTTTTTCTTGGAGTGATAAGTGTCAACAATCTTTCCAGTTGTTGAAGGAGAGGTTGACAAGTGCACCTGTGCTTGTGCTACCTGAACAAGGAAAAGGATATGTAGTCTTCTGTGATGCTTCCAAGAATGGACTTGGATGTGTGTTGATGCAGGATAATCAAGTGATTTCTTTTGCTTCTCGACAGCTTAAGAAACATGAGGAGAATTATCCGACACATGATCTGGAGTTAGCTGTTGTGGTTCATGCCTTGAAAAGATGGAGTCATTATCTCTACGGACAAACATTCTAGATTTTCACAGACCACAAGAACCTTAAGTATATCTTCTCTCAGCACGAGCTTAACATGAGGCAACGTCGTTGGATGGAGTTAATCAAGGACTAAGATTGTACAATTGATTACCATCCGGGAAAGGCCAATGTTGTTGCAGATGCCTTGAGTAGGAAATCAGCAACATCAACCATGGATAGGGCACAACTAAACTCTTTAGTATGCTCTAAGAGAGATATGCTTATCTCTTTAAGGCAAGACAATGTACAGTTGAAGGTGTCATTGTTAGCCGGATTGTTGGTTGAGATGCATATTAAACCTACCCTAAGAGAGAAGATTAAGGAAGCACAACTAGGTGATGCTGCAGTTCAGCAGATTAGATGTGAGTATGGAAATGAGAAGCGAGATGGTTTCCATGACTCAGATGATCATATAGCTTGTTATAGTGGAAGAATGATAGTGTCGGATGTGGATAACTTGAGGAAGTTAGTCCTGGAAGAAGCTCATTCTTCCATGTATGCTATGCATCCAGGGAGCACCAAGATGTATCGAAATTTGAAAGATCAGTATTGGTGGCCTGGAATGAAGAAAGATGTTGCAGAGTTTGTTCTGAGGTGTCCTGTGTGTCAGCAAGTTAAAGCTGAACACCAGAAGCCTGCAGGGACAATACAACCTTTACCCATACCACAGTGGAAGTGGGACCATGTGACCATGGAATTTGTTGTTGGTCTACCCAGGACAAGCAAAGGACATGATTCCATTTGGGTAGTTGTTGATAGGTTGACTAAGACAACACATTTCTTACCTGTCAAAACAACCTATTCTGCTGAAAGATTATCAGAATTATATGTGCAAGAGATAGTGCGTTTGCACGAAGTTCCTGTCACTATAGTTTATGACAGAGGTCCCCAGTTTACAAGTCATTTTTGGGAACAGTTACACAGAGCCCTAGGCACCAAGATAAGGTTTAGCACGACCTTTCATCCACAGACTGATGGACAGTCAGAAAGGACCATACAAACCTTAGAAGACCTGTTGAGAGCATGTGCTCTCCAGTTTATCGGAAGTTGGGATCTACATCTAAGCTTGATAGAATTTGCCTATAACAATAGCTATCAGCATAGCATTGATATGGCACCTTATGAAGCCTTATATGGTAGACGTTGTAGATCACCTCTGTGTTGGTTCGAGACTGGTGAACATCAGTTGTTAGGTCCTGATCTTGTGCAGCAGACTACAGAGAAGATTAAAGTAATACATAAACATATTAAGACTGCACAGGATAGACAAAAATCTTATGCTGACAAACGTCGTAGACCCTTAGAGTTCCAGGTTGGAGACAGAGTGTATCTTAAAGTCTCGCCTTGGAAAGGAGTCCTTCGTTTTGGAAGAAAAGGGAAGTTAGCTCCTAGATATATGGGGCCTTATCCAATCATTGAACGGATTGGAAAGGTAGCATATAAACTAGAGCTGCCACCAGAGTTACAGAGGTTACACCTTGTGTTTCACATTTCTATGTTGAAGAAATGTCACCCAGACACCAAGTCATTTCTACAACCTATGGAGGTAGAATTGAATGATGATATATCTTATGAGGAAGGACCACTGTCGATCCTTGATAACAGGATTAAAAAGTTAAAGAAGAAAGATATAAGTCTTGTGAAAGTCCTCTGGAACCACCGTGGTGTTGAAGAAGCCACTTGGGAACTAGAGGATGAGATGAGAAGGAAGTATCCTGCCCTTTTCTCTTAAATATGTCTTATTGATTTCGGGGACGAAATCCTTGTAAGGGGTGGATAATTTGTAACATCCCTGACCTGGGTTATGAGCTAACCCTAGATGTTTTGCCTAAATATGTAATTAAATCCTTGTGAATAACCTTGGGCATGTAATTAAGTTTCTCAGAAACATATATTTCAGTTTTTGCTCCTTTTTATATAAAGTTGTAGCATTGTTTTGTATTACAGGGACCTATGTGAAATTTACCCATTTAGAAGGGTTAAATTGCAATTTTCACATGTTGAGATGTTCCTCTGATATTGATACATCATGAGAATCTCTTTGATAAAGTTTGAGGGATTTCCCAAGCTTGGGCACCAAGGTGCAGCTGTGGAAGCAATCCCGGTACTTGAAACCCTAATTTGGGGTAAAATGCAATTTACCCAATTTAAGGGATGCAAATTGTAAAATACATCATCTAATGTATCTTTGAAGACTCTCATCATCATTTAGAGAAGAAATGATGAAAGGATCACTTCAATTGATTAATCAAGCAATGAAAACACCTTTGTGATTGAATAATCAGGGTATATGTACAATAGCCCTTTTATGTATGTACCTTAAGTTATAGGTTGATCTTCTTTGCTCTCATTTCTTGACCTTAAAAGAAGGTTGTCCTTAGAAATAATAAGAAGGGACGAGCAAGAAAAGATGGAAGGATTTAGTTGGAAATATAGAAAACTTATGGGCCTTCAATGAAATCTCACCCAAGTATATATACACTTTACCTCTCAAGCAAAGGAACCTTTCCTTCGTACAATTCACTGTTTCCCCTTGCTTGACCTACTAAGGAACAGCTTGGAGATCAGGAGGACGACCCAAGGTGTGCAAGGTAGGTTTGGATTCCTCTTCTTGCCTAATTTCATGGTTAGAACTCGAATTCAAGGTCAAATTGATGACTAGCTCACAAAGCTCCACCTTTCTAGCCATCTCTTCTTGACTTTCCCTGGAGTTTTCACCTTGGCCAACCTGTGGAAGCTCAAGGACGCCATTAAAGCTTAGAGCTCGAAAGCTTGGAGCTCAAGGAGCAAGGTTTAGGCGGGTTTTATAACTCTAAACCCATGCTTTGTTATATACATCTTGTTTATGCATGTAGATGATAGTTCTTCTTCTTCTCTACTTTCCTTTGCTACTTTGCAAGCAAATCCGTGCGAAATCCTTGCTGTTCTTGATCTGGGAGATGAAGGCATTATTTACAAGGTTAATCCACCGCTTTTCACTTTACCAAACGGTCTCTACCTTTGGCTCTCTCGGTCTCAAGACCGTGTGGTGAGCAAATGGTCTCAAGACCGAGTGAGGGAAAACGGTCTTCAAGACCGTTTAACCCCGTTGACCGAGCGTGGAACGTATAATATTTCTGTACAAAATTATGTAGGCTAATCACCCTAAAAATTTGAGAAGATAACTCCAAAGGAATCGAGAGATATGACCTTTTTACTCAACAACTTTAATTGAATTTAGTCCTGATCTCCAATCTGTTGAAATCGCCCTTTTTGGGAAAACGGTCTCAATACCGTGTAAGGACGTTGACCATGCGTTGACCGTATGATATTACTGTTAAAAATAATGTTGATTAACAACTCACCAAATTTGATGGACTAATTCCAAACGAGATAAGAGTTGAAGGGTGATTACTAGGGCTAACCCTAATTGAAATCAGTACTGAAATCTCAATGAATTAATTAAGTGTTTTTGGGTTGATTGACCCAAACGGTCTCAAGACCATTTGGGGATCAACCAAACGGTCTCAAGACCGTGTGGGGGATCACCCAAGACCGTATGGAGGACTGGGGTCAAGTATAGTTGACCAATTGAAGGTACCAACATACCAAATTACATTGCAATTAAGTTTTGATATGATCATCAACTCAATGGATCCAACCTTGAAGAAGTTTCACTAGAATCCAAAAGTTGGATGGGCAAAAGGTCTCAAGACCATTTGGAACCCATCCAAACGGTCTCAAGACCGTGTGGTGACAACCCAAGACCGTTTGGAGGTCTAGGGTTAAGTTAATTTGATCAATTGAGGGCCCAAATGCAATAGATTATCGAATTAATTAAAATACTGATTTGTGACTCAATCAAGGTTCAACCCCTATCAAATCATATTAGATTTTGATGAAATCTTGGGAAAATGGTATCAGGACCATGTGGAGTTCATCCACACGATCTCAAGACCGTTTGGGACAAGTTTGGGCCCAATTGGAGCTCAACTGAAGGGTTCAACCTTGTGTTGAATTACATTGTTGAGTGTTGATGGTTGAACATTGATAGACCTTAATTGAACCGACTTCAACCCTAATTGGATAACAATTGAGGGACAATTGAGTGATCAATTGGTTAAGGATAACCCTAATTGACTCAATCCATAAGTGTTTACCATGGCTTTGACCATTTGGGGGCTTCAACATTGATAATCATCAACAATTGGAACTTTTGAACCATGTTGAACGACCAAACAGTTTGAGACCAAGTGGACCAAACGGTCTCAAGACCGTGTGAGGCCTCACGGTCTCAAGATTGTTTGAGACATCACGATCTCAAGACCATTTGAGGTCACACAGTCTCAAGACCGTGTGAGGTCTCATGATCTAAAGACCGTTTGGGGCCAAACGGTCTCAAGACCGTTTGGACTCAAACGATCTAAAGATCGAGAGACACCAAACGGTCTCAAACCATGTGAGCTCTCTCGGTCTTGAAGTCAAATTTTCCAAACAGTCTTCACCCTCTCTCGACCTTGAAGGTCACATGGTCTTGGAGTCAACCCTAGCAAATGGTCAACCCATCCAAACGGTCTCAAACCGTTTGGAGGATGAAGGTTGAAACCGTTTGAGGTTTTCAAAGGCTGAATTCACTTAACCACTTGAAGGTGTAAATGGTGCTATGATGATCAAATCTAAACCCTAATGATAACCTAGGACATTAGGGGATTAAGTGACTAATGAATTGAACCATGATATGATCAATGGGGTAAATTACCAAAATACCCCTGAAGGGTTCAATTGAGTAAAACCTTGTTCAAATCAAACCCTAATCACATGATAGTGATGTGTTGGCTTATGTTAACCAAAGAGGACTTAACCCAACCTGATCTAGAGTGGTGTTATCACCATCTACTAGTATGAGGAGAGAGAAAGTACTTTAGAGAGAGAAAGTACTTTAAGAGAGAGAAAGTACCCCTTTTTGGGTGGAAACTTAATTAAAGAACCTTCAATACACATAGATGTGCATGATTAGGGTATGATCCACCTATGTGAGATCATGGAAACCCTAATTATGATATATGATGAATCTTAAGCCAATCTGAGAGCATCAATGATGATGTTCCTCATACAAGATGATGATATGAGTTCAATTCACCTTAATGTGAATAGTAAACCCTAATTCAAGGGTAATGATATGTAATGTGAATAGTAAACCCTAATTTAAGGGTGATGTCATGTAATGTGAATAGTAAACCCTAATTCAAGGGTAATGATATGTAATGTGAATAGTAAACCCTAATTTAAGGGTGATGACACATAATGTGAATAGTAAACCCTAATTTAAGGGTGATGTCATGTAATGTGAATAGTAAACCCTAATTCAAGGGTAATGACATGCATTATGAGTATTAAACTTTAATTGATGAGAATCAGAGGACTTAACTCTTATGACAAGAGTGGGAAGTGTATTTCTTGTTTTGAATTACCTTTATCAGTTGAACTAACCATGCAGGTCCTGATATGAAGGTGATCATATCCAGGTATGGATGATGATACTGTATTCATTAAAAGCATGTTAAAAGCTTTATGAATAAGTAAGATATCTTGATGCCTTGTCAGTGGAAACCTATGACTTAATGGGCTGTGAGAGCCACGAATACCATCAAGGTCATGCTTTAGAGATGACTTGTGATGAATATAATGAGAAATGATGATTGATGTGAGTTAGGTTTGTTACATTTAGTATTCTCCTTTCATAACTGTTATGCTACTGTTATTGTTTGAAGAACAATGTATGATGTTAAAAGAATACTGAATGTACCTAACTAATCAAGTATAATGTAGAGCCCTGATCATAGATCCATCATTGTCAGAGATCAAATGATGGTGAAACAGGTTTTCCTAAGGGAACTCCTGGATCACATACTATTGAGTATGTGGGGTACATGGATGTGTAGAACCTTACATCCTAGTGTAGGTGATTGATGTAGATGTGTAATCCGTCAACCCTTTCACTACAAAACCCTACCGTATCAGTGGAGATAAATATGAAATCTCCTGATGACGAAGAGAGTACAGAACGCCACTGTAACTCTAAAATAGCGAAGGACCAGTTTACCCTGGTGAGCTATAATAGTAGAGAAACAAGATGTCCTACAAGTAATCCTCTTACTGACTGAGGAAGGTGAAGGTCATGAGAATCCAGCTCTTTTAATGACCTATGTATGATACTGATGTGACTTCTTAGCGATCAGTTGGAGAATGAGTGTTATGCCTCATCTCCACAGGGCATAATGTTGTTTGTAAAACATAATCAACCACGTAGTATACCTGTTAGAGATAACTACGAGTTAGTTGATTGATGATACACTATGATAGTGCTTATATTTCTTCATATTTCGTAAATGTTGAGCTCTTGTTTATAGCTGCAACTGCTATTGAATACTTTGAAAGCCTTACTGTTTAAGTTATTCTTTGATGTTATAATAAAGTTTCTGGCGGAGAGTTATAACTCTCGCTGGGACAATTATGTAAAATTGTCTCACCTCGTAGACTTCAACTTTTTAGGTGGACGTCGGAGACGGAGGAACCGGTCTACAGGTGACCAGTCTCAGCAGCAGCAGCACCATGAGCAGCAGTGAAATCTCAGGTGGAGATTTAGCCTGCCATGTGGTGTAGTTAGAGTCAGTCCTATGTGTCCTCTATACACTCAGGTCTTGGAGTCTTTTGTTATGAGTTCTTGAGATTTTGATGTATATAATTACTCAAGAAGTAATTATCATGAGATGTAAACAGTTATCTCTTGTTATGAAAGAAGCTCTTATGGATTCAAGCTCTTGTCTCGAAAAGTTTTAATTTCCCGTGATTTTTGACTTCCGTTGTTTATCGAATCGTTTCCGCTAAGTTTAAATCGTGATTATATCGTGGTTTGGAGATCAGAGCCCACAATGATGAAGATGACTTACTACACAATTCATATGGCACGACGTTCGCCTTCCCTAGATGGTAGTCTATCGTGCCATCATAGTCCTTGATCAGCTCCACCCATATCCTCTACCTCATTTTCATCTCCTGCTTAGAGAAGATATACCGAAGGTTCTTATGGTCGGTGAAGAACTAACACTTCTCTCCATATAGATAGAGCCTCCAAATCTTTAGGTCATGAACCACAACTACTAACTCCAGGTCATGTGTCAAGTAGTTCTCCTCATTTTTCTTAAGTTGTCATGAAGAAAAGGAAATCATGTTCTTGTCCTGCTTCAGCACACATTCCAAGCCATTTTTTGAAGCATCACAGAAGACGATGTAACCTTTACCTTGATCTGGAAGGACTAACACTAGTGCACTAGTAAACTTCTCCTTCAACAACTAGAAATAATGTTGAAACTTGTCATCCTAGATAAAAGGAACAACTTTCCTAGTCAACTTGGTTAGGGGTAACACTATGACCTTGGAATTCTTTATGAATTTCCTGTAGTATCCAGCCAAACCTAGGAAACTTCAAACTTTGGTCAATATCTTGGGGTGTTCCCATTCCAGCATAGAGTCTACCTTCTTTGGGTCTACACAAACACCCTTAGCAGATATGACATGGCCCAAAAAAGACACCTCAGTCAACTAGAACTCACACTTACTGAACTTGGCATACCACCGGTTCTGCCTCAACAACGCCAATGTCAGGCATAGATTCTACTCATGTTTCTTACTATCTTTGGAGTATATGAAGATATCATCGATGAAAACAACCATGAACTGATCCAAATACGTTCTGAACACCCTATTCATCATATCCATAAAGGTTTTCAGTGCATTGGTTAGCCCAAATAGCATAACAACAAACTCATAGTGACCATGCCTCATCCTAAAAGTTGTCTTAGGTACATCCTCCTCCTCGATCCTCTACCGATTATATCCTAACCTTAGATCTATCTTCGAGAACATTGTAGCACCTCTCAACTATGCCAACAAATCATCAACCCTTGACAATGGGTACTTATTCTTCACTGTAACCTTGTTCAATTATCCGTAATCTATGCATAACCTCATGGAACAATCCTTCTTCTTCACAAACAACATGGGAGCACCCAAGGGAAAGTGCTCGGTTTGATAAAAGCCTTCTCCATCAACGCCTGCAACTATTTCTTCAACTCCTACATCTCTATTGGTGCCATCTTGTAGGGTTTTTGCGCTATGGGCTGCGTTCCAGGAACAAGATTGATCTCAAAATCAATCTCTCTAGGAGGGGGAAAACCAAGAAACACTTCAAGAAAGACATCCTCAAACTCTCACACTACCAAAAACTCCTAGATACTAGGACTCCTCACCTTGGTATCCACAACATGTGACAAGAAGGCCTCACACCCTTGTCTCATCGGCCTCTTAGATGTCATAGATTACACCAAACATGTAGAAAGAATCTTCCTAGATCCTTGGAATATCTACAAAACATCTTCATCATAGAACGTCACCACCTTGGAACTACAGACTAAAACATCCTTATACTTCTCCAAGGTATCCATCCTAGTATCACATCAAACCCATGTAAGTCAAGTGGCATAAGATCCACTTGAATGTTGCTTCCCAAGAAAGAAATAATGCAATATGGAGACACCTCATGCTACTCAGTGGAACCAACTAAAGGGATTTTTAGTCGAAGACTATCAGATCTACTACAAATAGGAAGATTATAGATATCATCTCTTTGGTGATAAAAGAGTGTGTCACACATGCGTCAACCAAATTAGATATGAAAGAAGAGAAGATAAGCCATAATGAAAAAGTTCCATCTGACTTGTCACGACCCATGAATTGACCACTCCCTCTGGATGACTCATAGCATATAATCTAGTTGTACATTTTTTCATCCACGTCATCTGCTAACTGGTCTAGATGACCCTTCCTATGACACCTGATTGCATCCTCTACCACCACTACTGCTACTATGAACCTTGTTGGCTCTGCCTTGTCTGTTGTTTCACTTCTTCATTCTTCATAGGGCACGTCCACCTAATAGGTGGTACTTTTCCACACTTGTAACAAGTCCTTGAATCATATTGCGGTCTAGAAGGCCCTGTCACTGACATAGACTTTGCACTGCATGCTCCTACTGGTGGAAAGCTGCAACCTATGTCCTTGCTCAGGGACCACTATGATGGAACTCCTGATTTTTCCTTAGAGATGGTTGACCTCTATTGTGACTATGGTGAAGAAAACATTGGCTTCTTAAAGCCACCAAATGATTTCCCTTGAAATGGAGCTGGCTTTTTCTTAGCATGGGTTTCACACTTTTTGATAGAAGATCTCTCAATCCTCCTCACAGACTCTACAAAAGTAGAAAACCTCTCTCTATTCTCCAAGGTAGACGTTGCCGTAGACAACTCCAAACTCAGACCCTTCTCAAACCTCTGAATCCTCTCCTTCTCTATCACCACCATATATGAGGATAGAACCTCAAAAGCTCCATAAACTTTGCCTCATACTCATTGATGGACATAGAACCTTGACTTAACTTCTCAAACTGTGCTATTTTTCTCATCCAGATACGTCTCTAGGAGGTAATGGCTCATGAACTCTCACCAAAACTCTTCCTATTCTATCATGACTCCCGATCTCTTCTCATGTTATATGGCCCACCAATGGCCATAACTACCCTTTAAAAGGTAAACTGTATGCTTCACCTTGTCCTCTTCTAGGATGTTTAAGATTTTGAGTGCCTTCTCAAGCTCTATCAACCAAATATCAATGTTAGTCAGGTATTTTGTACCCACATACTTGATAGCCCCAACACATTGCAAACTCTCAAACATTACTATTCTACATTACAGATAGCTTCCCTAGCTTAAGGTATGGGAGCCCTATCTGCTAAGTGCATAATCGTCGCCATGTGCTATCCAAACATGGATTTAAAGGCTGGATTTACAATGGATACAGGGTCAAACTGAGACACTGTGGGTTGTTCTGACCCCATCATAGGAACTCTTCCATCATGTTACAACCTCCTACTATCACCTCCTAGGGTGACGTAGCTACTCTATGCTTTCTCTTCACAATCTCTATACATATCTACATAAGCATGATCTATGATCATCTATGTTAGATTACATAAGAACAGACACAAACCTAAGTTCTATGTCCCTATAGACTCAGCACAACTAAGGCTTCGATACCAACCAAACTATGATGCCCTATCATGGTAAATGAGATTACTTAAGACGAAACACATGATTAACTAGTAATTAACCACATAACCAGAAAAGACAGTAAATTAATACCGATTTAAAAATTGCCATCGTGTACAAAGATATTACATAAAGGTCCAACAATTTGCATATCAATACATATCATATCAGATAATTACATGTATCTCTTATGGCTGAGGCCACAACCTATATACAAAAGATATTGTTCCACCCATCCATGCCATATACAAATATCGACATACTGCCAAAAACTTGAGTCAATGTACATATCGTCTACGATGGAGCTTCCACTTGCGTGGAGTTGCGTGCACCACTAAAAATCCTAAAGATAGTAAGTATTTAGGTTTAGCCTTGCTTATACTAGATTAAAAACTCCACCCACGTATGCTAGGATACGTGGAAGTCTTATCGTAGTATAGTTAAGGGTCGAATCCACATGACAACGGTCTTGTTAAGATCAACAAGATAGAAAACATTAGAATTTCATTTAACTCCCTAACAGTTGGTATTTAGATCAAAGAGTTGGTTTGGTTGTTTAAACTAAGTGCAAGTAAAGTAAAGGTAAGAAAGTAAATTTATGGTTGTAAACAATGTTAAGAAACTACTAGGATGTGATCAGCTTTCACCACCACTACACATGGATCAAAACTTGCAACATAGTAACATAGCCTGCAATAAGAGTCTAAACAGTTAGTATCTTCATAGATTTAGTGTCCCTTTGGAGAACTAACTACGAGAAGTGTGGGAATGTTGCAAGGGCAGCCATCCCCAAACAAATGGTCACTCACTTTACATCATTCCCTTCACAAAGTGTGTTCCTCAACTTATCACGGTTGTACTTTTATACGTTAACTGATTCCATTTCATAGTATAAAAGCACAACGATGGTAGTGAGTTTACTCCACTCCTTGAAAAACACTCCTAGATACTGAAATAGATGCATGGTGACTACATGCATCAAGAACCAACATTCAATTGAGATTCGAATCTAATAGTACAAACATAGACAATTCATACTAATAGATAATAAGTAATGCAAGTTGGTGATCAAGCAACAAGCATTCATTAAACGATTGATGTTGAATTGAAAAGAAAGTATATCTCTATTGCAAACTCATGAATTACATCGCATGAAATGAAAACATGGGTAGAGGAGCTACTCCCCGCACCCTAGTGTATGAGACTACTCGCTCATGGAAAGAACAAAGAAGGGGATGAGAAGACAGAGAGAGCGTCATCTCCACAAAGGAGGGAGGAAAGTTGACCCCTTGAAGGAGAGAGAGCAACGATCTTCACACTTTGTAGTTTGCTTGATGATGAATCCTCCTCTTCCCACCTTCTTTGTCGATGAGAGAGAAAGTAACATGGAGATGGAGTATGGATCTCAGACCGGCAGCCTTGGGGCAGTGGGTGAAGGATGGAATGGCTTTGGAACAATAGAGGCAGCCTTTGGACGTCTAAGACTTGATGATCTTTGAGGACCCCTTTGGGTTCTATTTATAGGATTTTGAGTGAACCTGAAACGGTTTGGGATATGTCGGTCTAAGCGGTCTTGGAAACCGTTTGGATTTTCACATAGTTTGGAGACCGTTTGGACTCTCTCGGTCTGGAGATTGTTTGAGTCCTCTTGGTCTGAAACTGTTTGCTTTCATTCGATCTTGGGGTCGTGTGGCTTCATACGGTCTCGGGACCGGTTGGTTTCACACGATCTTGGGACCGTGTGGCTTCATACAGTTTCGGGACTGTTTGGCTTCACAAGGTCATGGGATCGTTTGATCTTTATTCGGTCTTGGGACCGTGTGGCTTCATACGGTTTCGGGACCATTTGGATTCACACGGTCTTGGGACCGTTTGGTCTCCATTCGGTCTTGGGACCATTTGGCTTCCATTCAGTCTTGGGACCGTTTGGTCTCCATTCGGTGTTGGGACCGTTTGGCTTCCATTCGGTGTTGGGACCATTTGTGGTTTTTTTAATTTTTTTGTGCTTTTCTGTAAGAAGTGAAAGGGAGAAGTTAATGTAATGGTGTATTTACAAAAAGATGGAAAGTTAAAGATTCTATCTAATTTAACTAAGAAGGAGTATGGAAAACTGAAGAAAACTAGTAAGGTAACATCACAAAATGGGAGGTTATCACCCCTCCTAACTTAGAGTCTAGCTTGTCCTCAATCTAGATAGAGCTAAGGCATGTAGTGGTGAGGCGATTTTATTTAGTGAAGATTTCCATACTCTTGCTTCAATTTTAAACCAGAGATCTCTTAGAGTTTTATCGAGCTTCTTCTCGCACTAACTCTTTTAGGTATTGGGAGTTGCATGGATCTCAGATTTCTTCCGTATCTCGTAGCTTGCATTGGGACCACCTTTTCCTTGATCACATTCTGTGCATGTTTTCAACTCCAATCAATTTTATACTTCTTTGAAAAACCTACTTGAAACTAAGAAAGGCGTGAGGGTTGGATAAAGGTTGATGTGTAACTCCCCCTTTTAGTGGGGGAGGGTTTATTTAAACTTTTAGGATCTCACTACTGGGCGCGACACATCTGCCTTTGTGAGGGCAGCTAAATGTACCGGTCGGGTGAGTCCTTTATCAGCTTTTTCATATATTCAGAGACCTTAGGATCTCATTACCATGTGTGACACATCTGCCTTTGTGAGGGCAGCTGAATGTACCAGCTGGGTGAGACCATGATCGGTCCTTCATATAGGTCCTTAGGCATGGCACAACTCTCATGTTTTTATTCAACACTCCAACTTTTATTCTTATACTCACGGGCTTAGGAGTTGGATATTTAGGGATTTTGTTTGGGCTGCCAAGCCTCTTTTTTTTTAAAAGAAGAAAACTATTCTTAGAGTTTCCTGACATGCATTTATTTTGGTTTCATACTTGGTGGTCCACTTGCGAGGTTCCTTGATTTGGATTTCACCTAGTTCCTGTTGGTATGTATGCCCTGAGAGCCAATCATGGGATGATTGGTGGGATACATTAAGATTGATTTGATAAACATCAAAGGCAAGCTTCCAATTCTTTTTGGTTCAGTCATATGAGATAGTGATAGAACAGATTGAATGTCTAGAGAATGACAATACTCAATGACGTATGCTTTTAGGTTGAGGACCTGAACGATGAGATCATACGAATGCTAAGAGTTTGTACATTCTCATTATGTCCGTAGTCAGATGTCATTGTGGAAGGTAGATAGACAACAATGACACACAAGACTAGATTGTGGTGTTGGTTGATGACAGAATCTCATTAGTCATGATATAGAGATATCAAACCAAACACATAGGTACTTGTTAGAGAACAAGTGTACCAGACAGACCCACTGTGAGTTTGACACATGGAACCATGACATGGTAGTCACAGTAAGTACTCACAGTGATGGTGGTGAGTGTGATTCTTTGACCTGAAATCACTACACTCAACACATGTCGTTGGGCACACTTTGACATCATCAAACGCTGTCCTGAAACATGGGTTGTTATAAAGGTGATGATTGGGTGGCTTTGACACATGGGGCTTTTGAGGGGTGAGTGATAGATATGGGATTTGTCCCTCCTGAGGGAGTTTGATATCCAAGGCCACTTAAGGATTGAAATAGGCGTGCCCACGCATGTAAGAATCAGTATGTGATATTGATGTCATACATATCTCTTCCAATCTACTCTGAGATCAAGAAAGTGAATGAACGTTGACAGGATGACTGTTCCATGCCTCGAGTTCATTCGGGATATCAGTGACAAAGGAATTATACATTCGCTGTAACAACATTCACAGATTGTAGGATTGAAGGTTGTTCTCCAACTTTCTCTTTCACTTGGGTAGCACTGATGTGTGACTAGGCACCGCTCTTTTCTTGTGAAGTCATAAGTGTTATGGACTTTCACTGCCAACGTGAAAAGGACCTGCAGGGTCACACACATAGGATTTAACCTGGAAGAGGAGTTTTGTCCATAAACAATGTTTATATTGATTACTAAAGGAGTTTAGTAGTTCAATTAAACACTCAATCAATTGATAGCTCAATGCATTAGTGTTCAAGGTGTTGGATACATTGATTGGAGTATCAGATTGATTGAAACCGCAATTGACTGATTCTGCACAATCTGCACTCCCAACCGATCGACTCATGAGATGAACCGATTAGCTGAGCTTGGTGAACCGGTCGGCTCAAGTGTTGAGTCGATCGACTCATGGATAGGTTGAAATGATTGCTTCAAGTGTTGAAATGATTGATTCAACTGGTGCAACCGAGCAAGTTGGGAAAGTAGGATTGGTGAGGATTTTCCTTGTGTTTCACTTGCCCAATTTGATTGGAACATGGATTGGTATTTGATACCAATTAGAAACAAAAGATGGAAAGTCAATCGGGAACTGGTCAGGACCACGAACCGACCGGTTCAGAAGTAAACCGATCGGCTCATGGGTCCCAACCGATCAGTTGAGGTGTCAACCGACCGGCTCAGGTCCCCAACCGACCGTTTCAGAAATGAAACGATCGGTTCAGGTTGCAAGTTGGTTGTTTTGTGGAAAATCTCGAACCCTTCTACTCCTGCTTTTAGTCCCGCATTGCCCGGGATGGAGAACCCTCTCCCATGACCCTCCTATATATAGGGGTATTGGGGGCTTCTCAAGGTACAACTCAGTGCAAACCAGTTGCTCTACAAAGTTGTCGTTCTCTCTGGTTTTGGTAACCGAGAGAGCCCGAGCAAGTGCTACCCGATAAGGGAGGCACAGCAAGGGAAAGACAACCGCAGTTGTGACTGGTAGCAGGAGAGTGTGTTGGCGACTAGTAAACTTACAGGAGGGTGTGATTCCTTCCAATTCCTTGTCGGACAAGGAGATTGGAGTTTCAGGTGGTCTGTGTGGACTACTTCAGAGGCGGGAGGTTTCTACCACTAGGAGGAAAGCCTTCAATTCCGTCAGTCCCGGTGTGACCAGGAGCTGCACAGACACCGTCCAAGATAGGAGGTGAAGATCGCACAAGGTGCGAGGTATTTTCACTGAGCAAGCCTCCGGACAAGGTATGATTCCACAAACCATCCTTTCCTATTGTATAGACGTTGACGCATTTCCTTTAACTGGGTTTGGGGGAGAAAATTTTTGTTTCCGCTGCCTTCTCTGCCTCCCCTAAAACCCAACAGTTCCCTCCCGTCCTTGGGAGAGTTTTGGCTGGCTTTGGCTATGATGTTAACTTGTGGAGAGTCTAGAGCAGAGTTGAAGCAAAAACATGGAAATTGAGTGTGGAAGTAATTTATTTATTCTCCATTACATGCCTAAATGTTTTTCTGTTATTGCCTTTTGAGGACTACTTTGATTCTAAAATTAGCTGGGGGTGACCTTTTCCAAGAGTGATGTTATACTTATGTACAAGAATTATTCTATCAAAGAGATTACTGAAAAAAATGTGAAAAGAAAGGTAAAAAAAAGAATTCATGCATAGAAAAATAGGAGTGAATAAAAAAAGCAAGGGGAGAAGGGTTAAGAAATGATACCTTGCCCTTGTCCTGTGTACCTCCCCCTAACTTATCACTCACTCTATCCTCAGAGTGTCAAAGTGATAGGTTGAGAAGTACGTGGACAAGGGCATTAGGCTTCTGTTAGTCCTTTGTTAGCTCCATGTGTTCGGAGAAGATTAGTTGCGAACTTTCCACGTAGAGCGTGGTAATCCACATCCTTCATGTCCTCTACTGGTCTTCCAAGAACAACGAGGGTTTACATCCAGTAGAGGATGTGGAAACCGCAGTCGTTTGATTCTCAGAGTTGCTGGGGGCATCTGTGGTTGAAGTTCGGGCAATGAAAGTGTTCTTTATCGTACGCCCTTGTGTGCTTGCTTAAAAGATCATGTAGTTTGTCAGAAAATTCCTTTGCCACCTCTTCCATGGGCATATTAGCTGTCATAACATACTGGTTCTGGTTAGGATCAAATTGGTTGTCAGAACTGTTATAGATGATTGTTGTTCCTTCAGGAAGATTTGTTGCCAGTAACATCAAGTGCTCCGAGTGAAGGAAAGGGAGCATAATGAACTTCGGGGTTGTATGCTGGAGACAAGAGATAAGCGCCTCCGTGGTTCCGAAGTTCTTTCACTTTAGTAGGTCGTCCTTCATGTAAGATGACGCCATGTAAACCGTAGGATGGTTCCGTCTGAGGAGATATTGATAAGTAGTCATCAGGCTCACAGATAGAAATCCTTGTAATTGTACAATTTCACAGAGGGAATCTGCCATGACTAGAATATCTCTAACTAAAAAACGATCTCATCTTTCTCGGAATATAGCCTAGACATGATGAGTTGGAGTTCATTTGTAGAAAGACTCTTCCAAGCTACAAGGTCGAAGTTAGGAAACATCAGTTCTATGGCAGGAAGGGGCATCATTTGTATGGAAGGTCTGTTGATGATGGCTCCTGCTATCAAGTCGATGTCCCATGTGTCTTCTGCTAAATCAAAAGTGTAAGGGTCCCATTTTCCTTTTTTAGGGACCGTGGCGGGTTGATGTTCTTTCTCCAACTCTGTTAATGTTTGACGGAAAGGTCGCCTTTATGGACGTTGGATGGCTGAGAAAAGATAGCGAGGGACGTCGTCTGGTGCCATAGTCAGGTCCTTGAAGAACCTTATGTCACATATGAGCTCCATGGTGTAACGCCCTCATAGCGAGTGAAAATCTTCTATGGTCAGCTTGGTGAAGGGAGTTTGTTGATTAAGCACTTGTATGTGGTGTATAGTGTAGAAAGCACAATCCCCAGATCCGTCAGTGGTTTGGAACTGTGGAGCGATGATTTGGAACTAAGGTTGGTTCCAACCATTCTTGAGAGAAGGGCAGGCAGCCCAAATTAGTTTGAGAAGCCAGAAGGGGATGCATCTTTCTTCTCTGGCTTCTTCTCCAGCAAAGTTGATTGTTCTGGCCTTTAGTTCGTTGGCACAAAAGTTGTATACCTTGGCACCACGGGCCACAGTGTCAACGATCATGAGTATCCAGTGGTTGGAAACTCGAAAGGGGACCGTGAGATATCGCACCTTTCAAGCGATCCCAACGCACAACCGCTCTATAGATTTATTGTGTAAGTCTTTGTATAATAGGCTCATAGCCAGAGCTGGTGAAGCATTGGAAACTGGTTGCGGTCGCTTTGAGCTTCTGTATATTTTGATAGAGTTGGCAAGAAGGACACGGAAGATTGGCATCTTCATTGTTGATTGTGGTTGAAGGATGGTGCAGAAATCTTCACGTGTCAAATTATGCTTAGTTTTTATATTCGTGTAGATGATGTTCCCCCCCCTTTGGCATCGTCTATGATAGTGTTCATGATGAAGATATCCTGGACATCTAGGGTAGAGATGGCCACCGTGTCTAGGTCGTGCATCATCTTAGGTAGAGGTGGCGGTGGGGGGAGCTCTTGCGGAGGTGGAAGAGAAGTCCACACTAAGTCGTCCATATAATGTTGCAGATCTTCATCTTTTTCTAATTTAGAATCAGAGTCGAGTCTAATTTCCGTGTCTAGACTCACTCTATCTTCCTCATCGTGGTCTGGGGGGAAAAGGTGAAGATTGCTCTAGGGCAGAGTGTTGTGGAAAGTTTGTTGTCGGTTGGCTTGTACTAGTTCCCAATAGACATTGCTGGAACTCAGCAAAGGCTTTTTCTTTGACGTTTCCCCCAGAGATCCCATGGCTGAGTAGTCAAGGAATTGATCCCCATATGACATGTTAACATTTTCATTATGATCATGGGGTTTGGGATTGTTTCCACCTTTGTGGTGGTCTTTGTCATCTGCTTTCTTTAAAGGTTCTGCTCCCTGGCTGGTTCCCTCCCCAGCATGTCCTAGGTCATCAGGTTTGTCATCGGAAGAGGAAGTATCATTATTGGAGTCAGTCAAGGAATCAGAATCCTCGTCGTCTTTGTTTTTGTCTTCATCATCATCTGCCACCTTATCTGTTGTTTTCTTGCACTGCTGGTGGATAGCTTGTAGATCATTGAATGCCACTTACACATGCTCATGTGCTTTGAGTAGTGCATCATGGGTTTCTTTAATATCTGAATAACGTGTTTCGGGAGAAAAGAGTCATGCAGAAAGGTCTGTCACCTGTTCACATAGATGAATTATTTCTTCATTCGATGACTCTTCTTGGCGGTGGATGATGTGTGTGAGGGTGTTGTTGATGTCGTCCAAGCACGTGCTAAAAGAAATTTGTTGTTGCTTAAGCTCGCACAGGGTCTCAGGCAGAGGTTGAGTCTATGCAGAGATCCTGTCAACTTGCTGAGCCAACGCTGCTTGCTGACTTTTCACCTCAAGCACCAACTGTGGCAGTTGTTGTAGGCGGTCATCGATTTGTTTGACTTGTGTGGCTGCTTCTTCTTGCCGTTGGTGGATACTTGAGAGGATGCTTGGTAAGGCGCGGTTTTGCTCGTCGATCTTGGTGACCTATTTAGTAAGATCCTGCACACAAGAGAAAATAGATTGTATTATGTTAGAAGGGTTAGTGAGGAGGTTTTGGAAGGTGTCAAATTGACATCCGAATTCCTCACCAACATTTGTAAAAGGGACCCCAGTTATGGATGGGTGTGGTGGCTGGGGTCAGGGTGGAAGGGCGGTAGTGCCTTGTGAAAAAGACGTTGTGGATGGTCCTTCAAACTGCGTGGTGACTGTAAATGGAGTCACTAGTGGTGTTGGGGCGGCAGATGGGAAGGGTGGTGACATTCCAGGAGAGAAGGGTTGAACCGAGAATGTCGAGGGAAAAGCGGTGGAGGTGGAGGCGAAGGAGGTGAAGTTGGGCGTTGAAGTGGGGAATGGGATGCCCGAAGAGAAAAAGGGTGGGGCGGAAGATGCGGGGTGGTGGTGTGGTTGCAGAGAAAGGAAGTGTGGTGGACATCATTGTGGAGAATGATGGGAGAGTTGTGGATTGTGGAGTAGTGGAGGATGGTAGCGTGGTGGGGGAGGTGGTGGGGGTAAGTTCAACATTTAGACTCATGATGAAGGAGTCTAGTGATGAGGTGATAATATTTTCTTCGGGGAGGGGAGGTTCTGCCTCTGGATTTGGTTTTGATGTTGGCATTCCCGACAGTTGTTGTGTCTGCAAACGCCCTTTAGATGGTCATTTCCCTGGTATTTTTGTTATTCTTACTGTCAGGGTGATGATGCTGTGCTCTGTTTGCCCTGCTTTGGATTTCTTTTCTTGTATTTTGACCAAAGCTAGGAGGTTTGCAAGCTCCTCTTCAGTGAAGAGAAGCTTTTCCTTGTCATAATCAGCAAGCTTCGGGAGCGGCAGCAGAGTCATTGAGGATTTTACAATAGGGAAGAAGATGTAGTGCAGTTTAGCATCCTTGTCTTTTATTATGTAAGAGTTCTTTAATCTCTATTTATTGGTAAGGATGTCGCCCTTGATTACTGTGCACCTGGGTAGTATTCTATTCATCTTAAGATATTTCAGAATAGAGGTTATGTGACCACCCATGCATATTTCTTTCCCCAGGGCGTAAGCTGAAAGTTTTTGTATCATATGCCATCCAATGTTGACCAGCTGCCCTTTTAGAATAAACCAGAGGACGAAAAGATTAGAAATGCTAACATTTCCGCCCTCTGTCCTGGGGAAAAGTGCACCTGTAAGAATTTTGTGCAATGTGCGCAGCAGGCCAGATTGAATATTGGAGGCCTTAAAGGTTTTTGCCTCGTAGGTCGGGATCCCTATTAGGGATTTCCAGAAGATATGCTTGTTGAACTTAGAGCTTTCTGCACCTACAGCTTTGGCCTTCTTTATCTGCTCCTGGTTGTCGATGAAAATTTCATTTAACATGTTTTCAGTTATGACAACCTTGTTTCCAAAGAGTTTGGTGACCAACCTGCGGTCACCCCCGTCCTTCGATTTATCCATTATATCTACAGCTTCTTTGTTGATATACATGAAGAATTCAGTTGTGGGTTCAGCATAAGAAATCTCTATGACAAAACAGAGCTTTGAGAGGTTGGCCTTGCCGAGCAGAGTGAGGATTTTGTCGTATATCCCCATATTTTTTAATACGCTAGAGAAAACATACTTGGTTGGTTTCAGAGTCTTTTCAAGCGGCGGAAGGTTGTGGATGTATAGTTCTACTGGTGCTGGTGCTGTGGTGGTGACGGCGGGGAAAGCAGTAGCAGTAGTGGTGGCAGTAGGTGGCGTCACGGATCCCGCTAAAATTTGTTCTCTTACAGTGGTGGGATGGACTTGCTTCCTTGCCCGTTTCTTTGTTGGTTGCTCTTTGGCAGCTTCCTGGGCCTTCCTCTTCCCCTTAGACTTTGTGTTTGGGGATTT